>WKFP01015586.1:46401-104821 GCA_011057875.1 Pterocles orientalis | reverse complement strand
TTTACTGGAACCATCTGCATAATGGCTTATACGTTGACTCCTCCCATTCGCGTTCCAGCAGGAAGCAAGCTAGCCCAATTGATTCCTATGCAGAATCTTTGTGCACCTTTTAATACTGCAAATCAGCAGGAGAGGGGCGAAGCCGGTTTTGGTTCTACAGGACCGGCCGTCTGTTTTACTTTAAATATGGATGATCGACCAGTCAAATCAGTAATGATCACTCATCATCAGGACCAGCGCAAGATACAAGCATTGTTAGATACAGGAGCAGATGTAACTATTATATCTCGTGATGTCTGGCCTAGAGCGTGGCCTACAGTACTACCCACGAGTCATATTGAGGGTGTTGGGGGCCAGTCTATGCCACTGGTCAGCTTGAACCCCATCTCTCTCCATTGTGAAGAGAAAGCAGCCACCACCCGTGTCTATGTCATGGCTCTCCCCCGTCATGTCGATGCCTTAATTGGCCGAGACTGTTTAACTCAGTGGGGAGCAGTACTAACCACAGCAAACTCGCTTTTTTCCTAGCGGCCACCGTCAAGCAGCGACCCATATTAAAATTAACCTGGCTGACAGATTCTCCTGTGTGGGTGGAGCAGTGGCCGCTTACTACAGAAAAGCTGCAAAAAGCACAGGACCTGCTACAAGAACAGTTACGAGCAGGTCATATAAAACCTTCTACTAGCCCATGGAACACTCCAATTTTTGTAATCCCAAAGAAATCTGGAAAATGGCGATTGTTGCATGACCTACGGAAGGTAAACGATCAAATGCAAGCCATGGGAGCTCTGCAACCTGGGCTACCTGCACCAGTATGTGCACAATCCAAACTTCGATAAAGAGGCCTGAGAGTCCTTGGGCTCTCCTGGGGAAAAACAGCAAGGGAAAAGAAGTAGAAGAACTGGTAAACAACAGAAGGGGGGAGAAGCTCAGTGGGAGGTGGACCTGCCAAGAGGGCAAGAGCCAATGTCTATGCTCTGCTGCCGCGTGCACACTGCATGCATGCAGGTAGCAGACCAATCATGTTAGAAAAGTAAACACATGCAAGGCTTGGAATGCTATATATTACCCCTGAACCCTGAATAAAGCGAACAAGAAGCTTAACTCATATTGAGTGTTGTCTTGATTCCGGCCAGCTCTTGATAACAACGTCTAATGATAGTATTTGAATTTGAAAACTAGTTTTGGGAGCAGTTTAGAGCCCTTTCAGTCAGGTGCCTGGAGCTGTGAGCAGCACGAGCTGGCAAACGCTCTAGCAATATGGCAATGCAGAATGTAGAGGATGGGAAAGTGTACTGTTCTGTAATGGCCCAGACACTGAGCTGGGGACGATGAGCCAAAATGTTGTTGTTTCAAAACTTAGCGTTGAAAAATCCTTATCAAGCAACTCTTACGATGGCTTTCCCAGCCTGTTCTTGGCTCTTCATTAGGTCCGATAAAGAGTTCTGACCTTATCATAAAAGAACGGACTGCCAAGGTCTTGCTGACACTTATACCTCTATGCTCCTCAATCATTTCTATTCAGACAAATGAAAAGGTTACTGCTCTTTAAATATCTCTTCACAGGGTCTATGATAATTGAACTGTCTAAATTCATGTATCTAGTTAGATTAGACTATTTCTTTACAAAAAATAAATACTTGACTTTTGTCAGTTCTTTCCTTCTCCTAAGGAGGAGGTAAATGGAATGTGTGAGCCTGTTCTGGAAAGTGGCTGCTAATGAAAGAGCAGCAGAGATATGCAGTGGTGTTACAAAGTCTCTTTTTTCCCTCTTCATTCAGACTGTATCAGCTAAGTGCATCTTTTATACTATGTCTGAGTAGTTATATAAAAAAAAACCAAGCAAAATTATTATGCCTGCAAAATTATTATGTCTTTAAACAAGTAGGAATGTATATATATTGAGAAGAGGATAAGTTATAGATTTGTGATCTGAGAAATGGAATTCTTTATGGCTGGTGCTGGATGGTCTTTTTCTTATGTATTTTGATATATTTAAGGCAGAGTTGATATTGAAGTATATAAAAGTGTCACTTAACAGTTCAGTAAGAAAATGAAGTGGAAAGATCACAAATCTCTCAATGGCATGCAGTAGTGAATTCCTGAAAAAGTTAAACAGATTGTTTTAATTAGCATGTTTAGCCTATGGAAAAGCAGTGTATGATTCTGTAAACAGATATAGCTGCTCCTGAAAAATGCTAGTTGCTGTTTAAGGAATTTTGGAAACGTAAGATGGGTAAGGATCTCTTCAGTTGCTAAATCCAGCTCCTTACTGTTTGAAGTAGCACTTTGTACTGGTCCAACCTTAGGAGCTTAAAGCATGGTAGAGCTAGTTGTTAATCTGGGGAGGGGATGGGAGCTGCATCTATTTCTTCTGTTCCAAGGCTGTTCCAGATTCTTGTTGTTCTAATGTTTAGACTTTTTTTATTTTTTAAATGTACAGCCTAACTTTATTCGTGGCCATCTTATATTCATTCTTTCTTGTGCCAGCTGTGGCCCCTAGATGGAATAATTTTTTTTTCTCCTTCACTGTTCAGTTCCCTGGCATATTTTCTTTCAGCTTCCATTTCACCAGAGCAGATATGCTTAAGCACTTGTAGTCTCTTTTTGTCAGATAGATTTTCCATTTCTCTGATCATGTTGGCACCTCTTGTCTGCACCTCTTCCAATTTAAGCTTATCATTCTTAAACAAGAATGAACAGGATTCTATGGCATATTAGAGATGCCAATGATTAGATTTCCCCCACCTCTTGTACAAGAGCATCAGTGTTTCCTTCTCTCCTGGAAAATCTTGTTTGATGCAGCTTAGAATTGCATTGTCCATGTAACACTAACAACTCATACTTAAATCCTATGACTGATCCTTTTCCACTTCAGTCATTTTCAGCTGATCAGCTGGCTTATGGAAGAAATTTTTTTATTAGTCCTTAGGGGGATGGCCTTGCATAGTGTAATAGATTTTTATTTCATGTGTATTATTCATGTTCTCAAGGTCATGAAGTTCTTTGCAAATGGATATCCTAATGCTCCTCACTATTGATTATATTTTAAAAAATTAATTATTGTATGATTTCACCAGTATAGTACTGATACTTTGGCCAAGGTCATTATGAAACTAACAAGATTTCTCCCATGACTAATCATTGATGTACTATCTTTATAGCTACCCTCTAGCGTGAAACTTTTCAACGCTAAGCACTTTCTTTTTCCCTTTAGTTAGTTTCTTATTGACCTAATATTTCTGATATTAATCCTAATTTCCTCTAGACTGAGTAATGATTTCCCATGTGGCACCGTATGAAAAATGCTTTTCTGAACTTCAGATATGTGAAGTCTCTCAAATTCTCAATTTCTTATAAACCCCAGAACACTGATGAAAGCTATTGAAATGATGTAGTGCAATCTAACTTCTCATCCTCCCTTGACCTGCGTGTCTTTAAATACACTTTCTGTGAAAACTTCCTCTACAAGCATACACTTTGAAAAGTGTATTGAAATCAGGCTTACTGACCATCTGTTGATCAGATTGCTTTCTCCTCTCCTACTTGGCTTATATGCTGTTCTGTTTTCTTAGATGTCTATAGGGCAAGATAGGGATCTTTCTACCTGAAACATCATGTTCCTGTTCTTTCAGAATTTGGGCTGGAGACTGTCCTATCACCCTCAATTTAATCTTCTTGAGCTTTTCTTCTGAGTTGTATCATGAACATAACTGATAATGTCTAATTTTCACTCCTGTTATCCATCTTATCTTCATCCCTGCATTCAATATATTCAGCATAATCCTAAACTCTGCACCATCCTTACTCCACTGTGATCTCTTTCTCATTTTTCTTGTTTGTATTTTGTTCATATAGATGAAAAATCTTTTACTATTTGTGCTTAAGTACAGAGTTTTTGTCTTAATCTACTTCAACCACCATGAGAACAAGACCAGTGTATTTGTTTATTGCTAGTTCCACCTCTTATATATATGTGTGTGTGTGTGTGTATACAAAGAACAAATATCTTGGAGGACTAAAATATACGTAAGTCAAACAGCAGGACCCTCTGAGTTTTTACTTATACTAACTTTTTACTTATAATGCACTTTACATACATGGGTGTCGTGGTTTAACCCCAGCCAGCGTAAGCACCACACAGCTGCTCGGTCACTCCCTCCCCAGTGGGATGGGGGAAAGAGAATTGGAAGAGTAAAAGAGAGAAAAGTTGTAGTTTGAGATAAGAACAGTTTAATAATTCAATAATAATAATAATCATAATAATAATAATGGAAAAAAGCAGAGAGAAATAAAACCCAAGAAAGACAAGTGATGCAAATGAATGTAACTGCTCACCACCAAACAACCAATGTCCAGCCCGTCCCTGAGCAGTAACTACCCTGCCAATCTTCACCCTAGTTTTATTGCTGAGCTTGACATCATATGGTATGAAATATCCCTTTTGTCAGCTGGGGTCATCTGTCCTGTCTGTGTCCCCTCCCAACTTCTTGTGCATCCCCAGCCTATTTGCTGGTGGGGTGGTGTGAGAAGCAGAAAAGGCCTTGACTCTGTGTTAGCACTGCTCGGTGGTAACAAAAACATCCCTGTGCTGTCAACACTGTTTCTAGCACAAATCCAAAACACAGCCCCTTAGTAGCTACTATGAAGAAAATTAACTTCACCTCAGCCAAACTAGCACAATAGGGTTAGGCAGATATTCAAAGGAGCAGCATAGTTTAATTGCTGAGGTTTTAACCTAGCCTAACCTTTGCAAATAAAATGAAATAATAGGTTTAAAAGCTTATATTATGATCTGTATTAAAAGAAGGCATTGGTTTCTCTTTTGTTGGTTAAGTGAAGTTAGTGTTCAGATTAAGTGGGGTTTAGGAAGACTGAAAGGAGGAAATGGAAAATGCCAGTCAGATAGTAGTTGAGAGACTGTTCCCCGAAGACAAGTTGAATGTGTGAAATCAATAAGGAAGAAATGAAGCTCCAGAATGAAAACTTGTAAGTTGAACACAGACAGCAGAAATGAATGCAAGAGGAGAAGAGAGGAAAAGAAAAATGCAATGAGGAAGCCATTGCTAGGCAGGCACAGACAGTAGAGAGGAAGTGAGAGCCAGGCAGGTCATGGGATTTATTTATGGTATTTCAGTAGGACAGAACTGACTTGTCAGCTATGAGGAGATTACTGAAATTTCCCACTTCAAGGAATGTGAAAACATAAGGGGAGAAAAAGGAGGAGGAAAAAGATTTTGAGCCTGGAGAAGAAACGTGTATATTCACCGGAGACAACCACAGCTTCAATGATACAGCAAAATAGAATACTAATGTAAAGTAATACGGTGTACTAATAATACCTTGAAATGTTTTGTTAATCTGAGAGAAGAACGTGTCAGTGTATGATTTTGGTCATGTTTGGGTTAAGTGAAAAATTTTGAAAGGAAAAAAAAAGAGTAGGAGGTCAAAGTTTAATTTGTGTTTAGTTTTTTTGTTTGTTTACACACTGAAAACATAAGGGTAACTTCTGCTAACTTTCTTGACCTTCTCTGTCTGTATGGTATGATTATTAGTGGCAGTCTGTTTTGATTTTTGGAAGGAGTACAGTATTTTTCAGACTTATGCTGGGTCACTGCTGTAGTTCAATTTGCTGTTTCAAAAAAAAACTTGTTTAATTGCTGATAGCATGCAGTACTGAGAAAAACTTGTACTCCTTTTGCATGGATTTTGATAATAGATGCAGTGTTCTGACTCTTCATTATATTAATACAGTAATACAGAGCAAAGCCCAAATTTGCCTGTCTCAAGAGATCGTGTTTCTTTTGAGGTTTCCTTTTCTTTTTTTTTGTTTTTGTTTTTTGGTTTTTGGGGTTTTTTAGGTACGGTTGACTTATTTTCTGTTAATTTTTTTGACAGCATGTAAAGCAACATGGTCTTAATTTGTTTGAAACCTGGCACCTGAACTAAGGTATTGATGATATCAATAAGAATATACCAAATTAGTATAAAATTGAATATATAAATATATATAAAATTGCTATATATAATATAAATATATATGTTTTGCATAAATATAAATAAATTAGTATCTAAATATATCAAATTGGTGTAAAATTATCTGGGGTTAAACTGTGGGGAATAATTAGTTACATCTGCACGGCCAAGAAAGGGATCATGAAAGTGCATTGCCACTTGGACTGCTGAAGGCTTATGTGCGTTAGCGTGTGTGTGCGTATGGATTTGACAAATTTCAGTTGAATAACATCTACTATGAGAGGGAAGGATGTGGGCATATGTTTTAGAAGAGAGGTGGCCAAGCTTTCATAAAGCTCTGCTGGCTCCTTATTGTGTCTGGAAATCTGGTGTAACTTGGACTAGTCCTTAACTTGCTCAGGACTGCATACAGGAGGCCATCCGTTGCTGTTGTCTCTTCATCCCATTTGCAGTACTAGCTTTTTTTTCCAAGCTGAACTGAAGGAGCTGTGATAGACATATAGCTATTGGGCAGTTACCAAGGTGAGACACTTCTCTGTCTTCAGTGGTAGAAAACAGTTCAGTAAGTTTTAATGAAACTGGGAGTCTAATCTTACAGACAGTGCCAAACGTCTTACATTTTGGGAAATAAATGGATGAGAACTTTAAAACAGAATCTTAACTCTTGTGCTTGTTGGGGCACCTGATGGAGCTCCCATCAACTTCAATTATGGGACTGCTCTAACATTGTTAGGAAATGTAGATCCATCACATGGAGTATTAATTGTTTGTAACAGCAAGGACACCACTGGCATAGGAGTCCAGTTTAAGACAAGAGACAGGAGATGGATATAACAGAGAAAGGGGGTACAAGTCCTAGAATTTTAAAGAATGCATAACTGTTAGGTCAGTTTTTTTCACAACCAGAGTTAAACGGCTCACTTCTGCAGCCTTTCTGCTTAATAGGGTTTAGCCAGGTTAGTAGTACTACTGACTGCTTTAATAAGTACTGCTCTTTGCAGACTCTGTGTGTTGAAGCTCTAAAATTAGTCTAAATTTTTTTTTAGCAGCCTCTGCACCATTGAGAGGAGTCAGGAAACGTAGCTTCATTCCTTGTAAACTCTGGTTTCGTTCTCAGCTGTTTCTTCCTCCGAAGTTTCATTTGTAGCAAAAAATAACTAATGAAGACTGTGAAATATGGTGTCACAGCCTGGTATTAGCAAACTTTTAGTATTATTTTTATTAGGACTATGTATTCTCTGTAAGTGATTTGTTGTTCTCATTATTTTAAGTATATAAAGAATCCTTCTAAAGGTTAGTTAAGCTATATGGGCGGGTAAAACCTTGCACAACAAATAAATTCCCAGAGGAACAATAACAGCAAGTAGGAAACCCTGTTATGGTAATAGAAAGGTTTATAGCTTTATGGGTCTATACGGGACTCTTACACATCTGTTCTCACATAAATCAATGGAGGTGTTAGTTTTAGATGAAAGAGATGAAGATGATTAGCTGACTAGAATTTCAACTATATCAGTAGTTAAATCGGTGCTAAGAAATCATATATATGTTTGAGTGATTTAAAGGAGTAGGATAAAAATACTCTATCTCAATGGCATGCCAGTTTAATGAGTAGTGTTGAGAATGGTTGTAAAGAAACAGTGTCTACTGAAATAAATTATCTTTGCACAGCTTTAACAGTGTAATTAAATGCTATTTATGGAAAAAAAATTGTTAAAAACCAATTGTAATAGCTTGTTTTATTGTGTTCTTTCACTGAAAGACAATACAGGCTAGTATTCAGTTTTCCTATTTTCATCTAAAATACTACTGCGTTTTCTTGTGTAATCATTTTGCTCTTTTTCTCCTGCCATCTATATATTTCACCTTTAAATTAAGAGCTTTTTTTTTTCGGAAATAATTGTGTCATTTTTACTGTCAGCAGTTTGTTGGTCAGAGCGAAGCTTACTCTAGTTTCAGTCACAGCTCTACAAAAGCTTCCAGTATTAGCTGCTTCAGAAAGCTTTAGTGGCAGCATAAAAGCTAGGTTTCAAAGAATACACAAACCCATGGAGAAACTGTGATGGATGTAAGTGAATCCAAGACAGCAGATGGATCTTAAGTTATCAGTTCTTATTTTCATGTGTTGAATGGCATGTATTAGAATAGCCATAACAGAAAGGTTCAGTATTTTCAAATAGATACATTTTAAAATAAGCTCTACACAGACATGACATTGTGATAATGTGTCACTGCTACACTGTTTTGTTTGTTTTTCTACTGCCTCAATGATTATTGGGGTGAGCTAATCTCCTTATTTACTGGCATTCTGTAGGATAAGACCAGTAATTCACCTGAAATGGCTGTCTACAATCTTGCAAGGTCTTACTTCTGAGGTTGTTTGAATGCTAATGTAGGTCATAATTAATCGATAGTGATTGTGCAAAATATAAAGCATTTACATGATGTTCATAGCTGACATCTAAATTCTCCACAAGAGACAGCCTGAAGTAGTAGTGGAACTTGGCCTTGCATCTCTTTGTACTAGGCTTGTCCCATTTGATGTGCTAGCATGCATGCCTTAAAATAGCCTCCGAGGTGAGTTGTTCCGATGTGTCATTTAAACTGAATATAGTTTTGAATCCTCCTGTAGTATATAAAATAATAGAATACCAAAAGCAATTTTAAGCAGCATACAGCAAAAATTGAAATATTATTCTTTTCTGCTAATCTTCCAGAAGCAGAATTTTAATGTATCAATGAATATTATTATTTCTTGAAGTACCATTATGAGGAGCTAAGAAATTAGAAGAAGCTGTATGTGCTTATTGGAAGACATGTTTTGTTTCCTTTCTGTGTATAAAATACAGTCTTTTTCTTAAGCTTCTCTCAATGTTAAGAATGAGTGCATTTTTTTCTCAGCTGTTCTTTATGTTTTGTCTTTACACCTTCATTTGGATGAGAGTTTATAGCTTACATTTTCTGTTCTGACATTCTTACTGAACTGTCTCTGCTGGATAGGAATTATAGTAGATTTTCCAAAAGAAATGGGACTTCTATTTCAATGTGGCAGTTTCCAAAAGTAGCCAGGTACTGTGTCCTGACTCTTTGAAGCCAATATGTCAGTAGCATGTGTAAACTCTTTGGGTTATAGCTGTGATGTTTTCTTTCTTTTGACTGCATATTTGCACAGTTCCCAGCACACTGAGACTCTGATCTTAACTGAACCTTGGGATTCAGCTGAAGAATGAATGAGTATTAATTGCCTGGGGAAAATGTGGCAGAGAAGGATCTGGGATCCTGTAAATACACATAAGATGAAGTAACCAATACCTTCCTCACTCTCCTCCTCCTCCTCCCAAAAATCAACCTACCTGCAATTAGAGGAAGGGTTAAAAAATATTAATTTAGGTCCTTGATTCCTTAAATGAACATGTGAAACCAGGTGGTTAGCAAGTTTATTAGTGTCATTTTATGTCAGCAACGACATAAATGTACAGTACTCTGATAACAAAAAATTATTTTCGATATGGTTCATTTGTAACTCTTGAGTGAGCCAAAAACTGAAATCTCATGAAGATAAGGGAAAAAGTTGATATATTGTGAATGTTATATAGTAATATATTGTATAAAGGTAGTTTTCTAAAACTGTTTATGTGCCAGGAAGAGTAACCTTGCAATTACAGAACCTGGTGAGGAAGCTGATTCTGTTACCGAAGATGTTATTTTTGTCAAAAGATAGAGTTAATAGATACTTTATTGTATCCTGATGTTAAGGTTTGCTACATTGCTTGAATGTTACACTTTGCTGCTTACCTTTTAGAAAGAGAGATTTCTGATTGAGGTTATTAAGGATATTGTTAAGAAATATTTGGAGGTGACCAAAGCTAAAGCAAAACCTTTAGCAGGTTTCCTGGAGTGACTAAGCATAATAGGTGCATGACTCCCATGAAAGTCCATGGAAATAAAGCACTTGCTTATTTAGACGCTTTTATAAACTCCATTAGGTGCTTTTGTGCATCCTTAGGCATCTAAATACCTTATGAACTTATCTAAGCAAAGAAGTGCACACACTAGCAACATTTGCAGTGATGGAAGTCAAGTATGCTTTGGCTCAAATCAGTGGGCTCTGTTCTTTTATGCCTCAGTCTGAAAATATTCTAGCTGTAATCTGTTTGGTTGACAGCTGACCAATAAAATTCAGCTGAAAAATTACATTTCAAGAGGACTAATAAATGTATTTTGAAGATGGGGAGACAAAAAGTAAAATTACTTCCATATGACACAAAGCCATAAGAGGTCTGATAGATGTGGATTAGTTTCATCTACAACAATGGCTGTTATTAAATCCCTGGCCAAAAAAATAGATAATTGGAATCACACAACACACAGCTCTTCGGTTTGGCATCAATTTCATAATACAATAAAACTTATCATTTGTAAGCTTGTCTGGTTTTCAGAAAAAGACTGGGAACAATTTGATCTGTCCTGGTACATCAGACAATACGGTGCAGGTGGTTTAAAAACAAAACAGTTAATCAAGCAAAATTTTACTTAAACTACCTGATGATTCATCATCCAGTCTATGCACACTGTCAGTTGTGCCTTTCTGAGCAATTATTTATAGAATATTTAAATAGCCTGGACAGCATGTGCAACTGCTGAGAATGCTATTGTATTATGAATTGCTTCTTCAATTTGTTTCAGTTCAATATAGACTGACAGCATTGCAGTGAGTCAACCTTCTGTTTTCCTGAATGCAGTGCACTATAGCATTTATACTGGGAATTAACTTTTGCCTCAAGTATTATTTTGGCCATGTTAATAATATTCCTGAGGTAAACTTTGAAATGGTATGAAAATCAGAATTATTTATTTAATCATCTTTCCACTTCTTTTTTATGTATGTATGATCACAAACTACAGAAGTTGTATTTATATCAATAAGGACCACTATCAAGCTCTTACCTGCATGATTCCTATTCAAGCACAAAATTGCCTGGAAACACCAATAGAGAATTTGCCTGTACTTCCTTAGTGGGCTGGGTGCTTGTTGGATTTTTCAGAGAAACTGAAGAAATGTATAGAGTAGAGGGAAGCTGAGAGATGTCAAATATGCCAAGAGTGAGATCACCAAGAACTGGACAAGCTTCCACAGCCTGTAAATTAAGGGGAAGAAATTGGAGAAAGTAGAAAGAGCAAGAAAAAAAATAGGGACAAGTGTGGTGATACAGTTATGGACATGAGGTGTTTATAGAGTTTATGACATACCACCTGGAGCAGAGACAAGTAATTTTTCTTGTGCTGGAATTTGGAGAGTGGGACGTCAAAGGGATGGAAATGAGACTGGTAGCAGTGGAGGTGACATCTGGTTTGGGGACAGTGACCTCTAGCTACTCATCTAAACTGTATGACTAGTGCTTTCAGGGATCCTGGTTGCCTGTTCATTGGTGTGCCTGGGAACCAGGGTGGAAATGATAAGAGAAAGAAAATGGGGAGAGATCACTGTGTGAAATTAGATCTCATCTTGGCAAACTGAGACACAAACTGTGATGCATATTTGTACAGGGCCTGGCTTTCTTCATGAGTGGTGCTGATTTAGATTAGTGACTAAACCAGTGTTGACAGCAGACCAGTGTTTTAGCTGCTGCTGGGCAATGCTTGCACAGCGTCAAGGCCTTCCCTTACTCTGCCACCAGCAAGTAGGCTGAGGGTGAGTGAGAGGCTGGGAGGGGACACAGTCAGGACGAAAGGGGTATTCTGTAGCTTACAATGTCATGCTCAGCAGTAAAAATTGGGATGGAGTCTTTCCAATGTGGTTGTCACTTGGGGGTTGCATGAGCATTGGGCAGTGGTTGCTTTTGCTTCACTTGTATATTCTTTCTCCCTCTTTTTTTCCCCCTTCACTTATTAAATTGTCTTTATCTCTAGCCACAAGTTTTTATTGCTTTTGTGCTTCAAATTTTCTCTTCCATGAAGGGAAGTGGAGTGAGTGGCTGGAGGGTGCTTATTTTTGCCCAGGGTCTACCCACCACAATGTCTGAAACTTGTGAGTCCTTCTGAATCCCACTGTTTAGAGATAGCCAAAAAGCTGCCAACTAGAAATGAAGTGGTAGTATAGGTTTATCTTTAGTTAAAATAAAAATCTTTGATTGAAAATTTGAAAACAAAAGAAAAAAAGGGTAATATTGATACAGATGTTGTCTAATAAACTGATTATGTCAATGGCCATTTGGGGGTTTTTTTTGTGGCACTGCATTATTCTCTAATAAGATCTTCTGCATCACTTAATACTCTGTTGGAGGTTCTCAGAAAACACTTGTTTTTATGACATGTTATTTCACACCTTTTAAGCCTGATCACCTAATATTGAAAAACCTCAGGAAATCCTTAGAAAACTAAGTAGACTTTTCATATGTTTTTAATGGAGGTTTTTTTTAAGTGGTATTTTTGAAGTAATGGCTTGAAAGCTTATGGAGACATTATTGCTCATCACATCGGGACTATTTTAATGAGTATGAGCTTACTTTTGGTACTCAAGTCATCAGGCGATAGTAAGTTTGTATCTGGTTATTTTCTTCATTTTCTGTTTTGAGTCTTGAGAGAAATAAAGGCATGTACAACAAAGTCACATTGTTTTTCAGAATGTCATCTTAACTAGAAACTTTAGTGAAAACTCAAAGACTATAAAACGGCATTTCCCCCACACCCACACAGAGGCAATATGGACTAGTTTCCTCTCCTATTAAGTGTTTTATAGGCATTTCCTTGTAGTTAAGAAAGTAGTACTTCAAAGACAAATGAAAATAATACAAAATCTTATCTTTACCACATCCTGGCTAGTCTGGAATTATGAATTGGATATGGATACATTAATGTTCATTAATCTATAGGTGTATGATCTATGAGAAAGGTAAAAATAAAAGATGCAGATTGAAAAAGTATGTGGGCCTTGCACTCCTTCTTTGGCCAAGGCAGAATTAGCTGTGCTGTGCATTTGTTTGTCTGAACTAATTTAAAAATCACATGTGTGTTGTAATTTATGTCATTCCTGTTGAAAACTCACTGTTGTGAGTTGGCTGTGCTCCCATGTTTCCCCATTTCCAAATAAGTGCAACTGTAAGAACTAGTTCTCTAAGCTGTGTTGCCCCATTTGGCAGTAGGAACTCAAAGCTTGAAATGCAAAGCGCTCCCATTCTCAAACAACTCTTTGTCGTAACTTCCCATGATGTGACCGCTTTGTGTGTGCACCTATTCATTGCTTGAATTTAGAGTTTTATTGTATATTCTGAAAAGGAAGCTTCATGGATGAAAAAGAAGTGAGGATGAACTTTTCGTTCGTTCTAAATGCGAACACCAATTTTCAAGGGAGCTAATTAAAATCTTTATCTGATCCCTAGCTGTGAGAGAGCTCTGCCTGGTTGCATGTGATAAGTTCATTCCTTCTGAGATTTCTGATTTGATTGTAATTTTTTTTTCTGGTTTTATGGCTACAGCATTTTTTTATGTTCATAAGTCTTTACCGGAGGAAATGGCAACCTTCCCTTTAAATGTTGCAGTTGGGAAACAACACTTTGCAAGTGGATTTTTTTTTTCCTTTGTGTATGTGAGAAGAATGATAACTCATCAAAGCTGTTTGTAGGGGGGAATGCTTCTTTCCAACCTAATTGGCTAATAAACTATTGTGTTGAAACTTGAGGTAATGTACAGGATCTTGAAAAACTGTAAGCTCCTTTTGCCAAAGTTCTGTGAAGATTGTTTTGTCATCTTAAAAAGAACATGCAGAGATTTCTAGGTACAGAGTGGCACATTGTACATCAGCTGGATGTTGACAAAGAACATTAAACTCTTAATTTGGCATTACAGGTTGTCAGCTGGTCACATCAGTTGACTTTAATAGTTGCTAATGGAGCAAAGCACGGATCTGGAAGACAACCTCAAAAACTTACCCTTTCTTTGTCAGCTTGTTAGTTTTATTTGTTTGGGTTATTTTCACTTGTAGCATGAAAAAAGAAATGCTTAGTTTCCTTCTGGAGTGAGTTCTATACCATTAGATTGATCTTGTGTTTGGTGTCTTTCATAAACTGAAGGTCACACTCACAGTTTAAGCTTGAAAGGGTTCCTTAGTAGCAAGTAAATTAGTTGATCAGTATGGAATTGGGTTGGTAAGAGAGGTCAGAATGAGAGTTTGAGGATAGGACTTGGCACAATATAGGGAAATCATATAAAATTGATGTGTTCATTCTGGAGTGAACTATTGATTCTTACTTTTTATTGTGTGCTTCAGCATTCATGTGGAGGTGTCATAGTTTTGACCCTGGCTGATAGCCAAAACAGAGCAACCACTCACTCCCCCTCCCCCCTGCTGGGGATGGGGGGAGAAAATTAAAGGGGCAAAGGGAAAAAGACTCATGGGTTGAGATAAGAACTATTTAATAACTAAACTGGAATAATATTGAAAATAATAATAGTAATATATACAGATACGCAAATGAGTGATACACAGTGATACTGCTTACCACCCAATGACCAAGGATTAGCCCGTTCCTTGCTGATGATCCCAGAGCAGGGAGAGTCCTGAAACTGCAATCCCAGAGTGGAGATAAGAGCCTGAGTGTCTGGGAGAGCTGACTAAGGGAAGGAGGTGACCCTGGGAAAGGGACCACCTGCAGCAATGTAACCCAGAGTAAGAGAGATAACTTCTGGACAGTGCCTCACCTATATACTGGGCATGAGGTGCATGATATGGAATATACCATTGGCCCATTTGGGTGTCAGCCCTAAACTGAAGATCGAATCCTAAGCTAGTAATTGGGGCTGTGCTTCCTCCCAGCTTTTCCTGCACCTGCAGACACTGGCACAGCAGAGAAGCTGAAAAGTCCTTGACTGTCTTGGCAGCAACTCTAAACATCAGTATGATATCAGCCACCTTCTCAGCACAAATCCAAAACATAGCCTCACACTAGCTACTATGAAGCAATTTAATTCCATCTCAGCTGAAACCAGGGCAGGAGGAAAGAAGTTTATAGCAAAGCAAGATGTCTGAAAACCTGCTTTTGCTATAGTAGAAAAATTAATGTTAATAATCTGAGATGCAGCTACAGTCAAAGTATGTTACTCATACATGTTACTCAGTAATATCTTTACATAAGTGAGACGGTGACAGCTGAATTTTCCAAAAAGACCACCAGTAAGTTAAGTGGTAGTAGAAATACTTTTTTTGCGTGCTGTCAGTTAAGTGATGAAATCACAAGTGAGACTTTTGCCAGTGCAAACTTAAATGTGTATTTGCATATATTTATTGCCAGCTGCTTTTGATTAGGAAGTAAAGGACAAGAATTTTCTTCCTTAATTGTGTATAACGTTAATAGATGAACAGGTATTTCCGTTCATATTCTACTGGTGAAAAATAATCCCAAAGGGAAAGTAAAAAAAATCCTTCTGATACCAGAGAGATTAGAAAATATATATGAGCTTGAATATTGACATGTGAGGACAGGCACATTTTCCTGAAGGGTGACAACTCAAAGATGTTGGCCATATGTCACCAAGGTCATTTTTTTATAAATATCTAACAATGTGCTACCATATGGATACCTAAAACAATATACAAGAAGGAACAAATTTGTCTCCATTGCAATTATCAGATCAGATGGTTGTAAGACTTTATGTTAACATGAGTTTACTGCAGTCACTTTGTGTTTTGCACTTGCTTTTTCAGGTAAAATGAAGTGTAGTTCTTCTTAGTTGTTAGACCATCCTATCGGATTCAGTGTTTACACTTGTCTGCTTAATACTAGTGTAAGCTGCGTAATGATAAAAAATTGATCTAAATTTATTATTATTATTATTATTATTATTATTACTATTATTATTATTATTATCTTTTTGCATCACCCTTCTGAGTAACCTGAAAGGTGAACATGTTGAAATGATCTTCTTGCAGGTTTTAATCCCCAAGTACTTATAGAATAACTGTTTGGAAGGTTGGAATACATTTCATTTCTAGTATAGTGTGAAACTTTCTCATATGTGGTTTTTGAATCATATATTTTTTTAGATGACCAAGTACTTGTACTCTAGGTGCAGTTTCACTACAACTGTTGGAATGATGGTCATAGACATACCAAGTTTAAGCCATACAAATCTGTTCAGTAGAAATGGACTTACATGCAATACTAAGGATCAGTGGCTGATGCAAATGCGTCATGGAGTGGTTTTAACTAATTCCTGGAATACAAAGGCATTAGTTTCCTTTGCCTTTGCTTAAGCAAAAGTATAGGTCAAATTCAGAGCACCTCTTGTTAGAACAGAGGAATGATCCCAAGAATTCAGACCAGGGATTCCTATAGCTTGGGACCTACAGGGTCCAGCATCCTGTCTCTAACAAGCCGTAGCAAGTTTCCAGAGAAAACAGGAATAGAGTGAGAATATATCACACATTTCTTCAAAATTCCCAGCCGCTGTCTGTTTTCAGCCCAAGGGACTTTTGGAACCCGGTGTGGTTTCTCTAACCCTCAATGAATCTCTTTTCCAAGTTCTTGTTCAGTTTCCCCATGCAACTTTAAAAAATTGTATTGTACCACCTAACGTGTTTTTGAGAGTTTCATAGACCTTACACCCATTGGACAAAGAACCACCTTCTTTTGTTTGTTTTGCACTTTGCTCCTACCAGCTTCCTTTATAGTTGTTAGTTTTCCTATATACAACAATATTCTGAACTGTAAAATGATATAAAACTACAGTTTGAGCTGTCTGTTTTGATAGCAATTACTGCAGAAAATCACAGAAACATGTTTTACAACTGAATTTGTTTACAAACAGCTTTACAGGAGACTGTATTTTTTTACAGCAGTGACAAGATACAAATGGTCAGTTGATACTTTTCCTCACAAAACTATACCTGGTCTGTATGGACATTGTACAATGTCCCATACACAGATTCATGGAGATGGTTTCCAGCATGTTTGCAGACCCCATTTGCAGCAATGAAATGCACTGAGATCATAAACACCATGTTTTTATTGGTTCTGTGATAGGTACTCGTATTTAACACCAGTTATGTTAGAAAGCTACAAGCATAGTGATACAAGCTGGATTTTGCTGATAGTTGGAATAGCAGCCAAGGTTTAAAACAGAAGATCAGAGGGGTACCTGGTACAAGTAACATGGGCTGGAATGATGTCGGTGTGTTGCAGTTCTCATTTAAGGTCATGCATCGTGTAACAAACACTTTATAACATTTATTGAGTTGAAGCTTAAAAATTGTAGTGCAATGTAATTAAGAATCATTTGCAGTAAAACAGAGAGATCATCCAAATCTCTACATATGTCACCTGAGAAATTTAGGTCAAGGCTGACAGAATGGTCTTGCTGGTCTACAGATGCCAGGTTTTTAGACACTCCTGTGGTTTTTGCAGAATGGGGATAACTTTAACATGCTTCAGACTGAAAGAAATGCTTTTTGTTTAGTACAGGAGATAAAAACAGAGCTAGAAGTCAGTGATAAAAAAAAAGTAAAGAAATATCATTACTGTCTTACAGAATGAAAAGAAGTGATTAAAAGAAGTTTTGGGTTTTGTGGGTTTTGGTTCTTTTTTTGCTGAATTTTGATGCTCCATGAAATTATTCAGTATCTGTCTATGATTCTAAAAATGCTGAACTTTAAAAAGGGAAACCAATGCACACAGTATAGAGATACATTTTGAAAATTAGCTGAAGGAATTTAAAGAATGTCTGAATCTTGGACCTCTATGGTTTGTGTTGGTAATAAAAATATTCTGCATCACTAAATTGCACTGTGAGCACTAAATAATAGGAGTATGTAGTAGTCAAAGATGTGGTTAGTGGGCTACAGCTGTAGCATTAGCATGAACAGTGAAACAGACTGTTATACTTACCAACAGGTGCAGATTAATTAAATAGTTTTCTTCTGAACATTGGTTAAAATTACTTTGTTGACAGGATGTCCTTATATCACAATCACAGGTAGTGTCTCTGCTTTTTTCAAAAACACCAAAGTTTTCTGGTGCAAAACAATTTCTCAGCTGTCAGAAAATAAGCATCGAAAGGCCTTTTATCCCAATCATTTGTGGTAGAGAAGGCAACAGGATGACATTGTAAAGATGCTCTGATTGTCACTTTTTCTTTCTGAATCTGCTTGTTCTTTATAACATAACTGTGGGCAATCCCATACATTTGCAGATGTATGCCAGTGTCTGTGTGTTGCATGCAGAGCAGAATTATACCTTCAGCCTGGTAATACCTCTTGAGGAGAAGCTGCCTGCTAAGCCCTCATTTTAGCTCAAATTATAGAAATAAACAGTTAATCTTTTCTATGGACAGAATTATTTTTTTTCCCCCAGAAAGCAATGAGAGCAAACTGATTTTATCTTTGTTTTCTTATGTTTCTGGTAGCATCCTTCGCATGTTGGTAATTGGCCTTTCTTGATCAGAAGGTCTTTCACCATCATCTTTTATTACCTTCTGCCTTCTTTCTCTATCCCTTTCTGTGTTTTCTCTTGGTGGAGAAAGACTAGTTCATTAAAAATATAGTACTTGCTTAAGTATGTTTTAATGCAATTAAAATATTAAAAAAGCAAGACACCAAATGCAAAAGGAAATTCCTCAACCCTCCTGCCCCATTTTGTTTGCATTTTACGTATCTATGGAAGACACATAAAGGTTTTCCACAGAGGCTGTTAGTCTTCTGGCAAGCTCTCACTTGTAATCCATAGACCATCAAAGAGCTGACAGATGCAGTATTATACAGAAATGCAAAGATTATATTTGTGTTTCTGTATGTATCCTGCAAAAAACCCAAAACATTCAGATCTCTCCTTGCTACTCTGTTCCAGCATGCTCAAGCCATCTGCTTGGTTTTCCTGCTGCATTTGGTCTCATTAGTCATGTTCACATGTATTTCAGGCTGCTTAATTTCATTACGCAAAGTTTTGTGCGCTGTTCGTCCAATAAGTGAGAGAGGTTCATTTGGCTTCCCAAAGGACTTGTAAAAAGAAGTTTCAAATCTCTTAGAAAACCTGAAAATTCTTGTTGAAACATGGGTCACGTTTCACTGTTACCTTTATTAACATACCAAAACTTACCTGATTGATTGAGTTCTCCATCTTTTCCTGACTCTTAAAGGCTAACTGCTGTCTCCTTAGAAATATTTGCTTCTAACTAGGATTTTTTAACAGAAGTAAGAACTTGACACAAAACTAAGTGTCATATTGGAAATTTTCCTTTTTGATGAGGTTAGTGTTACTTCCTAGTAGTGAATTTGCCTGTTCTGAACAGAATGTGCTTGTGACCATCTCTGTGAATATCCACTAGAATTAACACAGTCATAAGCCTTTTAAAAAGCATCAGAATTCACAGATGAAAGAGAGATCTGTTAACGCTGAAAATGTAAAATCTCCATTGGTGGTCATTGCTGAGTGCAGTCATGCTTCTCTGAACTCCTAAGGCTGACTATGATAAACCTGTGGCATTTGCATGGAGTGACTCAATATACTTGTGTTGCAAGATGAAAAAGTTAGAAAAAGAGTTTCCTGTGATGGCTCTTGGTAGCTCTTCTGTGTCGTAGGATAGAG
The DNA here is from genome assembly GCA_011057875.1 of Pterocles orientalis. Lineage (NCBI taxonomy): Eukaryota > Metazoa > Chordata > Aves > Pterocliformes > Pteroclidae > Pterocles > Pterocles orientalis. The sequence goes on along the minus strand of WKFP01015586.1, from coordinate 85,271 downwards.
CCAGCCCCAGCAATGAGAGCTAGGACACTGCCAGGATCCCAGTGGGCAGAAGGGTACAAGTATGGGAGGAAAACAGTCAGTGTTGGCTTGAAGAGGGAATGACTGAGGCTTGGTGGGCAAAGGCAACACAGTCAACCTGGAGAATGGGGAAGGGATGTAAAAACTGGAATGGAGTGAGAAACTGGGACTGACCAGCCAAAAAGAGTGAGAATTGGCAGGGAGCTTAAGGGAAGACAGATTTAATAAGGAATTGGACACCCGGACAGCAGATACAGAGCTGGCAGCATACTGCCATTAGCATCAGCCAGAAATCCTAGCTGGAGAGAACTGGGGCTGCTTGAGAAATGTGCCAGGAAGGCAGGAAAATGGAATTCAGTGGGAACAGTGCTTGGGTATATAGGAACATAAAGTATATACTATGTGCACTAGAGATAAAAGGGGCGGGGGGGAATGAGGATCCATTATTGGATGTAAAAAATCAGTATATTTTTTTATCTTGAAAAAATTTCACCATGAAAATAATAATTTAAGAATGTACCCTATATGGTACATAAATTATAGAGCATTCACAGAACAGGAGGTGTGGATCCTTTAAATTCCTTAAAAAAAAAAACAGTCTAGGCACTGGATAAGCATGACTCCTCTCCAAAAAATATGTGACTCAGAGACTGTCATAAAGGCTCAGAAAGAAGCTGAATAAAACTTTGAGTGCTAGACATTGCAACAGTGTGCCTTTATTAATATTGTGGTTTGCATTTAATGAGTTTAACTTTACTTTTTGTTTTGATAAATAAATGCATTCTATCCAGACAGCCACAAGGTACAAAATAATTGTTGACTGTGAAAGCTGGAACATTTTTAACCAGCTTTTCCTGATACTTATTTCATTAAAACCCTAGGTCCTGCAGTTATTTGAAGGATTTAACCTTTCTTTTCTGATGCAAAAGGGACATTGTGTGGTGGTGTAAATTCTTGTTGCCTCATGACTTTGGTGATTCTAAATTCAGTGCAGTGCACCTTTTTGATATGGGTTTTATTCCCTGAATAATTAGCAAATTTACAGAAAATTCCCTCGTTTTTACCGTTGTGGTTAACTATATTGATTTCTTAATATTTAAGTAGTGAAAAATGAGAGCTTGCAAACTATTCAAAATATTTTAATGCACTTTTGAATTATGCAATGCTTTTGTTCTTTTGGTTTTTTTTAAGTATCTTTATATCTAAGAGTTTTTGCTATTTTAACTATTACCAAGAGCAGCAGAATGAAATAATGACAGTATTTCATACTATGGAAAATAACCAAAATTGCAACATGTAAGATTATGGGGACTGAGACTTTTACAGTGTATGATTAAGGTATTGTTGCAAGGATTCAAGGCATTTAAGGCTGAGTGGGTTCCTTAAACCAGACTCCTTATGTGACATTCAGCATATTGTTTAATTTTGTATGCCTCACCTTCCATCTGTAGAACAAATATGTTGATATAGCTTTACTTCTATCCTTTGCCTGTCTCAGGGATTTGATTTATAAAAATCTTAAAGATCTCTAACAGTCTTGTTTGAACAACTTCCAGCACAGTAAGCATTCAGTCTTCACTGAAGTTTCTAGTCAGAGCTGTGGGGAAAAAGCGATTCTCTTAATTTACCAGGATAGGAAACTCTATAGAAGAAAAACAGAAGAGCTGAGAAGGGAAAAAAAAAATCTACAGTGTAATCTGTAGTAGTTTTATGAAATTGTTCAAGTCTAAAGATGGATTTACCTATGTCATTTTTGCCCCTTAATGACAACTGGTTTAAAATTGTCTGGTTGCGTCTAGAAGTTAAAAATTGTGAAAGTATAAATCCATGTCTTTCTGGTATCAAAAGAATTCACTGAGCATGCCAAGTTGTGAGATACAGCAATAGGAAAGTATGATGTGTGTGAGATCACTACAGTTCACTGTACTTGGCTCAAAGATGAAATCTACAGAAATACGTAATATTGGAGCACACTAAAGAAACAGTGCAGATGAGTCCATGTTGGCGAAAACTTGTTCATGTATTTTTTTTCTCTGTTTCTTAACAATTTGATTAACTCTCATGATAATCAACTTCTGCCAATCAGCGGCTGAAAGGCACTGAACAAACCAGGTATAATTAAAGGAGTTTTTAAGCAGCAGTTGCTAATGGGCAAAGATGGAAAATACAGCTGCATAGGTACAGGCAAGTGTTCACATGGAATGTCTTTCTCTTAAAGGGAGAAAAGAAAAAGGATTTTTTCTGAGCTGTGAAGAGACTAGAAACTGACAGAGCCTTCATTCAAGATTTTCCCATGAAAAGAAAACTGCATTGATGCCAATCATATAACGTATTTTAAACAAACATGGACTCTGTTGCCTTTCATATCCTGTTAAATGCTTTAATGCATGCTGCTTTCTGAAAAAATAAAATGGAAATAATTTAAAGAAATAGCTTTTTCTGATGTAAAGTCTGTTAGATTAGTGAACATGTAATTTTGCGGTAATAGATCTTATTTCGTACTGACGTTAAAGGTGGAAAAAATTCAGTTTATATACATTTGTTGACTGTTCAGATAGTAGTTGCATTTGGTGCCTTCTCTCACCGTCAACTTCACTTTATCAAATCCCAAGCTGTCATGGTTCATTATCCATAGATGATCTTGAGCAGCCTTGCATCATCAAAAAATATGCTGTGGCATCTGCCATTGTGCAGCACTATACAGATCACTACTGAGTAAGGTTTGGCTTTGATTTATACGTCAGTAGTATGTGTTCTTATATTTTTGCATGTGAATATCTTAGAGCAGTGGAAGCTGCATATACTGCGTTACTGTGATTTTTCAGGTTGTAGTTACAATGTCTACTGTGCCTTTTTATCTAATTAGTTCCATTTAATACTTGTACAACTCAATCTCCACCACCCAGTCACATCGCTTCTGTATGCATTTCCTAAGCTTCTGTACCTGTGATGTAGACAGCACATTGAAATTAGCAGCTGTGGTTATAGTGTCAGTCTTGCATTCTAGATCCTGTATTTTGACTTTTCTGATTTTAGGAGCCAGAAATGAAATTTATGTCATGATTGTATTAAAAGAGAGCAATAATGTCCAGATATAAATATATTTACTAAGGAAGTCTTTATTTCCTGTAAGGTGATTACCTTGGTAAGAGGCTGTTATTCTTTTTTGAAAGGCAATTAGTAAAAACGTGCAGTGCTCATAGATAACAGTAAATAAAAGTCCTCTCATTTATATCTCTGTTTAACTACTGTTGTAAGGGGAAAAGGAACGTATGTATTTTATGGGATATTCTAAGGTCATATCACTGATATTCTGTTTTGGTGAAACAACATTTGGAAATTAATTTATTATATTGCTACTTTTACTGCTTCATCTGAAAATATTTGTTTCAACAATCAACAGGGAAAATTTATTACTACCCATTTTAGCTTTGTTTCAATACTTCTTGATAACTGAAATTAGTCAAATAAGCTGTTTTTAGGAAATGGCATGGATACTTTTCTGAATATGTTAAATCTAAGTAGCCTTGTTTGCTATAGCCTAGATAGGCTGTCTTCACCCAGTTGCCTTGATGTTTTCTCTAGGGATGAGGAGAGTAAGAGAAACAATCTTGTTAAGATTCCTTATAATTGCCAGTCTTGATGCAATTTTGGTGAAACGTTGTGCTAAAACCACTCCTTTTAACAGAGGAAAAGAATTTCTGCATAGTCTGAAGATGTTTACAGGACTTCTATTTGCATGTCACAGTTCCCGTACCAATTAATTGTTTATCCTTGCAAGGGCTTCAAGGCTTCATTTGGGTTAGAGCTTTTTATGCTTTTTCTGTTTGTGCAGATATTTTACCGAGAGCTTGTGGAAGTGGAGATCATTCACAGGTCAAGTGAAAAGCGACAGCATATAAAGACATTGAAATGTCAGAGCACTTCTCAGAGAAAGTTCACAAAACAAGTGAAAAGCCACAAGAAAATGCAAAGCAGTATGTCCTCAAAGTAAATTGTCTGCAAATAAAATAACTGACTTGGAAAGAATAATTCTATTTGTTTGTGTTGTATAGAGGATTGTTGTGAGACTCTAGCAGTGGCTGTCATTCTGGCCAAAGCCTACCTTTTCAGTAATAAAATGCAGTACAGCTCTGTGCTGAATGTGGAAAAAGGGGGGAGAGAGCGAGATTGGAAAAAATATTTTATTTTCTAATTCTACTGCATCTGTTCCTGTTCCACCAAAATTTACAAATGAATTTTGATTGAAGCAGTAAAAATTAAATTCTGTCTCTATAAAGATTAATTTCCATCTCTATTCAGTATCATGTGTGTCTCAGTTGCAGTTTCTTCTGAGAATATGAAATACCGGGTGTAAGTCACAAGTGTTATAACTTAAGCTAATTTAAATGAAGACAAATGTTTTGGGATCTGAAAGTTGGATTTCCGTTTGAACAGTAGCTTCAAGGACTTGCATGCACATTTGACTGTCTCATGCCCTGAGGTGGATTGCTACTAAAGAGATTATCTGCATATACCCATGAGCTACAATAAGGTTCACAGGAATGTGAAATAGAATAAAGTTGTCTATAATGTAAATATGAAGTGGAAAAGCAAATTGAAGCAAAAATAGAATGAATCCAGGAGAATTTTTTTAAAATCTGCACTGGGAACTTAAGGATGCAACAAAACCTGAGGATCTGATGCACAAATCTGAACTAGAAATGCTTCTTAATCTGTCACCCAAATCATAGAATTTGTTTGGTAGGTCTCTGAGTGGTGTTGATATCTATATAATACACTACAGATTGGGTTAAAGGTGATACTGTAATAAACAGGGTCAGTAGGAAATATCTTCTGAGACTTTTTGGGTGTTAGGAAGTGCTTACTGAAACACAAAATAATTGCACATGGTTAAGTGTTACAAGGAGTCTTCCTATTAAAAAAAAGATCCATTAAATTGGTAAAAATATTCCTTTAAGTGTTTTAGATGCAATTTATCTTTAACACTACTTTCCATTTGGAAGTATTTATGGTGTGTTGATTTTGGTGTTATTTTTTGCTTGTATTTGATGATAGTAACAAGGATGAAAGCAGTTCTATTACAAAAATTACTACTTCTGCTGTAGTTACTTTGGATGTTCTAGAAATGCAGAGTGGTGCTCAGGTCAGCACGGAGGGAGTCTTTGCAGAGCACAGAGGAAAGCTTTAAATAGTACCGGTCCAGAATCAGGGGACCCCAGACCAACCAGTCTTCATAGTCTGACTCAATTTAATTCAAGAAATCATGCCAGTTTGTAGCAAAACTCTCACGAGTTTTTTCTTCTTTTCTTGCCTTAGTAGTATTTTGTTTCTAGCCCATTAGGAAAACAAGAAGCAATCCTGGAATCCCCGTTTCATTCTTGTGCTTGTAAAACTCCGTTAACCGTGCTGGAGCATGCAGGACTACAACTAAAATTCCATTTAAGTCAGTGAGTTTGGCTAGTGGAGAAAATGGATTATTAATTTTAGGACTTATACTCAGCATAGGTCAGTAAAAGAAAATACCTCATAATCCAATATTTAAATATCTCCCCACAAGGTAGAGGATGTTATCTATGTGTTCTCTAAATTGTTGAGAAAAATTATGCTTTCCTGACTTATTCCAGGTTGGGTTTTTTTGTCTTTTAGATAATTTTAGTATGTCTATATTTTCTGATCAGCAAAGTCCTATCTACTGTAAAGATATTCACATATTATCGTGGCAGTGTTCAAGAATCAAGGACTAAGGCATTGTTGCAATGAACACCAAAATTACAGGTGAACAATGTTACCACAGTTTGCAGGCTTGTCTCGGAGAAAAGGCTGATAGATAGTAAAACCATCTCTGAAAATATAAATATTTGCACTACTTCTTTTTCTTTTTTTCTGTATTTTTGACCTCCTTTTTCTGAACTAACACTTCATTTCTCTTTTGGGAGTCAACATTCCACTGATAAATGAAAATCCTTAGGCTGTAGATGGAGACATCTTGCCTTCTTTAAACATTCCCACCTTAAAGATGAAACTTTAAGCAACAGTGGAAACGGAATTTTACGTAGATCTCTAGCACATGCATTCATTAAAAATAGGGACAACAACAAATGCAAAAATTACTTTAATGAATTTGTTGAAATTTATTAAACTGTGTATAAACTCCTTAGCTGAAAGTAACTTCAACTATCTTGTACTGGCAACATAGGCTGCAATGAGATTTCTGTGTTTTCGTGGCTGAGGATGAATCAGACTTACCAAAGACTTTTTGGGGAAAAATAAAATTTCACAAAGTAATATAGTTAAGTGCAGGTCTTACTCTCCCTATAAGAAAGAGAGTAAAATTGCTGGTGCAAAAAAAATGCTTCTTTCTTCCCACAGTGCTGCGTTTATTGTACTACAGTCTAAACCAGCAGCAATTATACATAAGCTGCTAAACAAAATGAGAACAATCAAACAGCCAGCTCACTGAGCCAGAGGTGGTACTTGGAGTCCTTGCTGTTTCTCCCAGCATCACTGGTGGTCACAAAATAGATGCTCATTCTCCTGCATATGTTTATGTATGTGGGGGGCAACGACACATGATTTTTCTTTCCTTTTTGGCAGGCAAAAAAGAAACTATAGAAACACTTAAGACAAACTACATTTATGGGGAAAGTATGTATCTACAGGTATACACCATACCTGGGAAGAATATAATGTTTTTTAACTGGATGGATACAGAGCCCAATAGATTACTACAGGAAGAAGCCAAGAAGCTGGCAAAATTCAAAACAGTTTCAAATTTATATGGTAATAATAATTGTAACAGTAAATTTTTGCAAGATTTTAGGGGAAAGAAAATAAGAACACATGTAGGGCAGAATAAATGGATAAATGGGTAGGACATTCTTTCATGAAATGAATTATGCTCCAGATAGCTACTGCAGGAGGTCATGCACATTTTTTTAAATAATTGATGCTGTCATTTCTCAGAAAAAGGATACAAGATTAGGTAGACCATAAATTTAGTTTGGTTCAGAAAGTCTTCTGGTCCTATCACAGGTTTGGTCAAGTGATACAGAAAAAAAATTGTGACAAATTGGCTCAAAGAAATCCAACAGGGTATTTCTGACCATCTTTACATCTGAATAAATAAGGATGGACATTATAAGAATCCCCAGTTTAAAGGCAGAGGAAGAGCTGTGATCCAAGTCTAATGAGGACAGTTATTTCCTGAGGCACATTGAAATCATGAGCCTGAAACCATCCAAGGGTGTAGTTTCATGATAGCGTAAAACCACACTTTTGCTGGACGTGATGATCTTACGCTCCCTTTTTGTTCCGTCACTAAAAGTTAACTAAGTAGTTTGCAGCCAGATCAGCCTTATTGCTGATAGTGCAGTGATGGGCTTTGAGGAAGTAGGTCAGGGTTTCCTCTCTTTTGGCAGCAATAAAGCCTTTAAGCCGCTTCTGAAACCACTCCAGAACTTTGAGCCTTCACAGAAGGTGGCCAGGGGCAGTGGGTGTTGACACTACCATTTACTTTCTACGTACCAAATACTGCTCACCTCACTAATAGCAAGTGTGCTTAGCATTGTCATGAAGAATGAACGTCAGTCACTTTCCTGTAATTGAGCTACCCAAATTAGTAAAAATCAGTTTGCAGATTTGATCCCCAGCTGTGGTGGGTTGACCTTGTCTGGCTGCCAGACCCTCACGCAGCCTTCTCAGCAGGACAGGGGGAGAAAATAAGATGGAAAAGGTTGTGGGTCGCGATAAAGGCAGAGGGGTTGCTTACCGATTACTGTCACAGGCAAAACAGACTTGACTTGGGGAAGATAAATTTATTGCCAATTAAAATAAATTTGGATGGTGAAAAACAAAGATGAAAAGTAAAATATCTTCTTCCCTCTGTCCGAGGCTCAACTTCACTCCTTCATTCCCAGATCTTCTGCTGAGCAGTGCAGGGGAGTGGGGAATGAGGATTGTGGTCAGATGGTAACATTTTGTCTCTGCCACTCCTCACACTTTTCCCCTTCTCCAGCCTGGGGTTCTCCATGGCCTGCAGCTCCTTCAGGGTATATCCACCTACAGCAGCACGACGTCTTCCATGAGCTACCTCGTCCCTGTCCTTCTTCTCTCACCTTGGTGCTTACAGGGCTCTTTCTCACACTTTTTTTTTCCTCATGTCTTATTGCCAGGTAGCATTTTGCCTTTTCTTACATATGTTTTCCCAGAGGTGCTCCCCCTTGGCTGGGGGCTCAGCCGTGCCCTGTGGGGGGGTGGGTTGAAGGCGGTTGGAGCCGGCTGTGTCCGGCACAGGGCAGCCCCGGCCTCTCCCCACAGACACCCCTGCGCCCTGCTGCCAGCTCCCGGGCACCTGCGCCCCATACAGATTTTCTCTCCAACAGTTTCAAGCAGCCAGTGAAAGCAAAGATCATTTTCTCAGGATAATCTTGAAAAGTTGAGGGTTTTTTTTTTTCCTAACCTGATCTCATAGACATCTGTTTTCCGATAGTATAATAATACTGATTGTACGGGAGATCTTCTTTCTAAATGCATCTGTGAGTATAAACAGGATAAATCCCATCATGTATTTTTAGGAAATGCTTTTTTTTTATAATTTTTGGAAGGGCTGTACTTATGGTATATACAAAGTTATTTTCTGTGTTATGTTTTTGTATTTATCCATTGCTGATACTAAGTATGGCTGAAAATTTGAGCTAGAAATGCAAACTAGTAGAGATTTTTTTCTGCCACACTACAATTTGGAGACTGCCTGTCACACACCGTAAGTTCATTGCACAGATCATGGTGTGACATAATTTTGCTTTTAAGCTTTCATATGTGGCGTTGAAAAGACAAAAATTAAAATTATTTTCTTGCCTCTAAAATATTCAAAAATATTTGCCTTCCATATCATTTTGAATCCAATGTTTATATGTCCCAGTCATGTAAAACGTGGAAAAGAGAGAAATGGGTGCCAGAGGACAGGTGATCCCTGGACTCTGCAGGCTTGCAGCTAGCAGGCGGGAGGTGGATGGCCAGGTCTCCAGTTTGAGTCAAGCAGATCTGCTGTATCCCTTCTGGTGCCCACCTCTCCTTTTAGGGCCAGCTGTTCTCTAGAGTGTTGGTTAGGACACTGTCTTGAGATAAATTCAGCCTCTGTTGTTCTCCCACTATTTCTTTGGTAAACAATGTGAATACCAATTCCTGCTTTATTATTTATAGCTTCTGTCTCTCGGTGTCAGAAAGGTGGTGGCCTAACCAGGGTGATACATTGTCCATGACAAACTGGTTAGAACTGTTGGGACAAACAACTGGTTTATTTTGTTCTCATATTAAAAAAGATGCGATATGAAACCATGTGTATTTTTAAAGTAAGAATTCTTATCTGTGTCTGACAGATCACATCACTATGAGAGGTCCAAAATTTGTGTTTCTCTCTAAAATTTAATTATGTGGCACTTTCCAACAGCAGCTTGTCTACTGCTGACATGTAGAATTTCATTTTGTTCAATCATCTTTTGTGTGTACGTGTCCTTGATATTGGTAACAGTAGCTCATGATAATGCTTATCTCCTTTTGATTCTGAAAATGTAATAAAGAAGGAAAATACAAAGTAATAGCTACATGCATTAGTTAGGCAGACGTCCATCAAGTTTTTGCATCAGACTTAGCTTTTCAGATATTTCAAGAAACAGATCATAAAAGCAGCTTCAGCATGGCAAACGTGCCCTCAAAACCAAATAAATCATTGTTCAAACAAGGAATGAACTAAGACAGATCTTTTTTGATCACTCGTGAGCTTCTTTGTTCCCTTTTCCAGATAGTTTTCTGAACAAATTGTTAATTACTAATTGCTGTGATTATCTCACTTCATAGCTACCATAATTGGACTTTTCAACCTATATGAGGCTTGAGTCCATTCCCTAAACTCTGGGGGATATGATGGGGATAGGAAGTCAAAGCAAAAAGGGAAAATAGTCTTAATAAGCTATTGTTTACAGGTAAGAATAGTCAGCTGGTAAAAAGTGTAGAATTGCAAACATGTATGACTATCTCATCTGTAAAGAACTCTGTTATTAAAAAACTAGGGGTATAAATACAAGCAACTATAGACACAACTCTTGTTTTGTAATTTCCAGTTTAAATGATTGAAAATACTGGATATCTCCATATAGAACATGTTTATATACCTGACTTTGGTCTGTACTTGTGGATAATGAAATGGACAATAAGTATATCCTTCATGTACTTCTGTGTACATATTGGGAGTATGTGGTGTATGATGTAAACGTATCATCAAAAAATAGGAAATTTTGATGGTTTTTTTATGTTCCAATATGTGCAGATTTTCATTTGTACACTTGTTTGTAAGACACAATGTCTTCTGTAACAAGTATTTCTTAATTGTACGGTGCTATATGTGCACTCGTACAGTGCTATATGTGCACAGTGATCCTGTTAGGGGGCTTTGGTCTGAGCAGCCAGATTCAGTGCTGACTGAAGATTGCGTGGAGAAACCTGTTTCACTGTCAGGATATCTGATTTGATGAGAAGAACAGTGGCAATCTGCTTTATATTGTTGAAGAACTAAAAGTATTTTTGGCTTTCTGATAGGCTGTCAATAGGCTTTGATAGAAGCAGTAAACAAGGATTTTTTAAGCTCATCATATGATTATTCAAAAGCTTGTATGAAAGGAAAAGCAAGGTGGGTACAGCTGTGTGAAAACCATATCCCTGATGATCAGAGCACAGGTGAGGAAGATGTATACCCAGTGATCAGAGAATATATATTTTCCCTAAGAGGAAGCTTGTATTGAGTAGCTAAGACTGTTCGCATTTCAGTTCCCAGACCTGGTCCTGCTTGTTTGGTGGCTTCCAAGTTGGTTAGTATGGTATTGTCACCAGGGAACCTCCTGACAAAATCACATGAGGCTGTGCAGCTAGAATCAAAATTAAAATCTCTGAAACAAACAACTATCACACTTCACATACCCCAGACAGTGTCCAGGAGAGGACATGTCATGCACACTGCCCGGTGTCTTTTTTATGTATGCATATATAAGAGAGGATAGACAAGAGGATCAGTTATGGTGAGTGTCAGCATAGCCAGCAGGTGGGACAATCAAGGACATCTGGCATATTGGCTTTTGTAAGCAAGGTTTAAAGTATATTGGGATAGTACTGAAAAAAGTTCCAAAAGGAGCAGGTGGAGACAGGAGAGAGAGCTTCTATCTTTTCATGCCGATCCATCTTCGTGTTAGGAACAGATGGCTGCTGTGAAATGGGATTCCCTCCCATTCTGTAACCCTGAATGCCATTTGAAAAAAAAATTGTGGAGAAATTACCCACATAGAGGTAGAGAATGCAGCTCTACTTTTCAGGGACAGAAGAAGAGATACATGACAGCATACGGACATCCTTAGAACATGCGATTAGTTTTGGCAGGGAAGATGCAAGCTAGCTTTACAGTATTTTGTGAAAGACAGCTGTTACTACTTTTATTTGACAGCAGAAGTCTAACCTGCATCATTTCCTTGTACTGCAGAAAATAACAACAGTTAAATAAGATTGACAAATTGTTTCAGCACTAACTAGTTATACTTGAAAGGTGTTGGCTGCAAAATTTCATTCTACTGCAACAGAACTGTATGTAATTCATATACAAGGGTAGGCTTGATATATTCATAAGCTCAAACTAATTTTGCAAATAAATCATTGTTTACAATACAGTAAGTTACAGATTTTAAAAAAAATCCTTTCCATCTCTCTCTCTACTGCTGTGTGTTCTGCTGCTTCTTTTTCCACTAGCAACAAAATGTTTATTTCTATATTACTATGTTCCCTGTATGTGTTGCTGAAAGAGATAGATTCAGATCATGCTACAGCAAACAGTGTTTTAAAATAGGCATTTTATTGTTTATAAACAGCATGGAAGGCAACCAACCTTGCAAGTCTCTGTCCTGTGTTCTTGTGTGGAGAATGTTCTATAATGAAAGTGAGAAGGATATATTTGTGCATGCAACTGCATGTGTATAGTGCAGGCTTATGCTTACAGCTGCTCAGGCATCTTTGTTCTTGAGCAGCACAAGGAAGTTGGGCAGATAATTCTAACCTGACAATTATTCAGTCAGTTTGATGTCTGTGAATCAGTTGCTTCCCTTAGAAATCAATACATTCTTCAGAAATTGGAAGGACCTGAGAGACATTATTTTAAGTTGGGTAATTTTTACTTTAACTTTCCCATCCTACACTTTTACATGTCTGTATAGGACTTCACTTACTATTGTGTAGCAGCAACCTGCAATTTGACGACACCATTTGAAAACCTCTTTTTGTGTTGTTTTGTTGACAGTGATATAGGATATGCTATAAATCCAGTTTTTGAAAAAAAAATTGTTGAGATCAAAAGTTGACAGTGGCAAGGTAACAGTGGGACTGTGAACAAACTGGTTTGAATAATAAGAAAGTCGATTCAAACTCTTTGTCCATGTAAAATTTTGAAAAAGTAAAATGTTCAAGCATGCAGGTGTGCATGCATTACGGTCATGTTCTGCCACTTCTCAAAGGATTGCTTCTTCATGGTTGGGTGATGGCAGCAGAGCTCAGCAACCCTTCCTGGCCTTTAATACCACATTTTGAGAGGTACGGATGCTTGGTGGGGGATCTTCTACATAACTTGTATCTGGGGATATTCTTTAGAATCTGTAAATTCCCTGATCAGGTATTTCTTGGAGTACAATCTCTTTACAGAGAGAGAGAGGATGTTTTACTCCTATGTAAGTAATTCCCAGTGAAATCTGGGAGTTCCTTTCTCTTTTCAAGTACAGGTTAGCAGTGATTGAATTGTGTTTCACAAATGCATCGCAGCTAACCCTTCTGATCTGTCCTGGGGTGTACAGGCAAGGATATGTGTCTACAAATTAGGAGCGTAAAAGCATGCAAAACAAATTTTCTCGATCAAATTCAAGTGTTCTATACAGATCTTGTGAGAGGATGACACCTTGAAATACACATTGTATCCCACCTGAGAATTGTTGAGCCAACTTGTTCATGTTTTGATTTTAGTGGACCAATTTGTTGGTTACAATGCTAGCCAAACAGCAGTCACTGTCAGCAACTAATGAACTCAGTGCTTGGTTGGGACTGGAGATAAATCTGAATCTAGTTGAAATTACGACATGATGTTCATTAGCTTCAGCAAGGGTAATTTCTGAGATAAAGTGTTGCTATCACCCAATGTGTTAAATAAGCAGTTGGACTAAGCAGGTGGTGGGCAGAGATCAATGACTTTCCATTAAACAATAGGTAATTTCTCAGTAGGAAATTACTCACATTCCCAAAAAGGTTCACATACCAAATTTCTTATGCTGTTTTATAGTTGTAAGAAATCTGCCAGTCGAGTATGTATGCTCTAGAAGCATGAAGAGTCAGAAAACCTTACATTTTGATGGGTGATCTTATTTATTCTGGTATGCCTCCAGGCTTCGTTTTACTTAATGCTGTATGCATAGACGGTCTCGGCTTTATACTGAAGTTTACCACTAATTCTTTGTATTATGAGTTTCCCAGTGCTACAGCGAAACTGTATTGTTCTAATATACCACCCTTACATATGATATTAAGTCTATAGAAGAGTGACTTCTTCATATACTTATGTCTGCTTACATAGGATTTTGTGGGAACAAGGTGTAACGGATAAGGCTACCAATATGGATACATTGCTCAGCCTTTTTGCTTAAATCTTGTATACAACCCTTTACATAATTTGATAAAAAAGTCTATTATCTTTGCTTTTCATTTAGCCACTTCATGGCCTGTTTCAGATTGAAAGCAGAAGAGTTGATGTTGGGAGGTTTTTTCCCGATATTTTAAATCTAGCTGTTTCAAGTTTTGCATGCTGTATTTTTTTGTTGTGTATCTCAAGCTTAATTCAACAGTTCCTGAAGTTGTTCTTCCACTAATATGTAACCTAACAGTGGACTGAAGTGAGACAACTTGAGGAGGGATGGGTTTGTGTCTTGACCCTTCTGATAGATGGTATCTACCCTGAAAATGTCATGTTCATTTGACTTAGTCTCTCTTTGGTTTACCACAATGCCTTGGTGTTAAAAACTGGATGGCATTTCAGGAGCTGGCTGCAGATCCTGTCAGTTGTCCTTGCCTGGAGGATAGGAAAAACTATGAAGAACAGGGCAGAGGGCTGGAGTTTATTATACTTTCTGCCATCCAGTTATTCTATCTAGCCATCACACGTACGTGAAACTGGATAAGACTTCTTGAATTTTTAAACACCAGTGGTTGTTTATGTCTGTAAACATTCCTGTCTTGATTTGATAATATCTTGCACCTAGTATTCTTTCCTGAGGTTCTTACAGATATATGTGATAGCTATAGATGGGTTTAGACAGTGCCTCTACATGTTGACACTGTTTTCTGTCAGCCCATTTCTAGTCTGCTTCACATGTAGATACTAAAGAAAAAAAATAATAATTGTGAATTGCTGTGGGACTGTTTTTTACTATTAAAAAGGAAACAATTTTAAACCATGTTAAGATGACAGTATAATTTTTTCCTATCATGATGTGAAGCTTGCCATAACCTCTTTGTTTCTTTTTTATGTTTTGGTGTTTTTCTTTTTTAACAAAACTATGGGGATTTTGGAGGGGGGAAGAGACTTTTACTCCATTTTAAAATCATGTGAATGTTTAATTTGCATATATTGGTATGAATGAGAGGGTTAACCAGCAGGCTTGCCTTAGAAAATTTCAAGGTTTTATAATTTTTCTTAAATCTTCTCCTTTAATGATCTACACAACAGAAGAATTTACATTTTTAGGATGCAGGGCACAGCAGAAAATTTCCAAATTGCTATTTTATAGCTCTTCTATATGTGTTATCTCTTATGCTACAAAAATGCTAAATTAAAACCACTTTAAAATAATTTCACTCTAGATGCAAATTTTGGAAGAAATTGTATGGAAGGAGTCAGTTTCATAAGGGAATAAAAATGTCAGAGCAGTGTCCCAATAGGTTAGTTGGAGTAGTGAATTAAAAGTCATCATGCCATATGCTTTCTACTCATTCTTCACATTTATTTTCTTGAATAAATTTGTCTTGTAGGTATGGTTTTGGAGAAGGAATAGCAATATATTTCTAGCTTCAAGATGAAGGATTGAGTATGCTACATCTAATCCTAAAAGACTAATTTCTGTCTATGCCTGTTTCTGAAAGTATGGCTAGAGTATTTTCTTTTTCAGTAACTTCTTTGTTTGCTGATCTTGAAACTATGTGGCTCTTGAGAATCAGCTTCAAGATTCAGGTGATTATACAGTAAACAATCTGATTCTGTATTTATTGAGTTGCCCTGAACTCTTGCCTCCAGCTGATTCAATTTATATTCCATGTCAACATTAGCAGTGTATGTAGTGTAGCCTTGCTAAACACTACTTTCATTTGATGATTACATTGTCTTTGCTGCTAAATTCTTGTAGGAGACTCAGAAGAATGTCTTGTCCTTTGCCCGTCCTTAGAAACCTGAGGAAAAGAGTAATAATAATTAAAGTTCTTTCTAAATCATTGATTTGTTTGTTAAAAATGTGTTTGTGCCTCTGTGTATATGTACTGAATACTTCTACTGTTGCATTTTTTTCCTAAAAAAATGCTTGCGTGTATATATATATATGTATACACAGAGAGGTGTTTCCATTTGTTCATGTACATATGTGTTGATTATATAGGGATAAATTTGGTTTACAAGATTGCAGAGATAATTCCTGAGATTATGTTACAATTTTTCTGTATTGCAACCACAGCCATAATGTATCTCATGCCATATTTATACAGTCAATAATACAAGCAATAAGTAGTTCTTAATTTTTTGTGGTAGATTTCAAACCAAGTTCAGCAGTGGGAGTATCCACTTCAAATAAGTGTGAAATAAAAGTACATAATTTTACAGGAGCTCACTTTTCTCTTGGGTAGGCTTTACAACATTAAATATATACTGGAAGGCTATCTAATATGGTGCTAACGTTCAACGTACATTGAATTTTAGACTATGTAAACTTTAAATTTACCTTCTTAAAGTTTGAGGTGAAGAGGTGCCTATATCCAGTCTAGCTATTAAGCAGCCATTCAATTTACATTTCATGAAAAAATAAGCATGAAATATGAATCCTGTAATGTGTAGCTAGTTAAGACATCCATAAAGTGAAAAATATTTCATCTAATTTCTTTTTTTTTCACATTGTTGTTTTATTTGCGGTGGAATGAAAATTGTTCACATTTATGACCAGAAAGCTCAGTGGTATTTTTAGTGAGTGGAGAGCAAGAAAGAGCCAATATTGTCTTGCATCTACTGAGAGTTCCAGCCGCTAAAAATATTTTACAGGTAGGGATAACCTTCTGGATACTGCATGGGGCCATTCATAATGTTTTGGCAGAAGACTACAACCTAGTATGAAATAATAGTAGACAAAATATATGAAAAGGTTTGTGGGTACATAAGTAGTGTTAACTAATTCACAGCTAACGACAGATTCCTAATGGTATTGACTGTCACAGTTGTACATCACTCAATTTTAGAAGCCTTTTTCCTTCATTTCTTTCTCTAGCGGATGATATTTCTTACTAGCAGTGCTTCTCATAGGAATATATTTATAATCTGATTTGTGTTTATATCCTTCTCATTTATATTAATAATCTTACTTGAGGATCAGAACTTAAAACCAAGTTAGTTTTTCTCCAGTCTTTCTTTCATGTGTTCTTTCCTTTCACTTCCAGGGATTGTAGTTAATTTTCAATTTGAGGTACCAACAACTTTGTTAATGTCTGGCAGCTTTTGTTGTGTTATTAACGATAAGACTGTGTCTGAAGAGAAAGCTTTTCAAATCCCCTACATACTTTTTCACCATAGAGACAAAGCTTCTGTCGGGCTTTTCTCTTTTTCTGGTAAACTCTTACTCACCTGCCTTATCTCAGAGTATTTGTGAAGTACCAAGAACAATCCAGAACAAGCGGATGTAAAAAAATCCATTACTTCAGGCTAGTGTTAGAAGGTTGCTTACTATTAATACAATTGGAATAGTCTTCTTATGGAAGCAAAAAGGCTTATGTTGGAGCATCATTAATCCATGAAATGGAATATTTAGAAATTATATGAATATTGTTGGAATTAACAAAGATCACATTGTTTGGGAGCAGCTTGAAAGAAGTTACAAAATGAAGCACAGAAAGACAAATTATGATTTTGATAAGACTGCTTGTTAATGTATAAGAAAAAAGATCTGAGGAGTAGATCAGGAGAGGCTTATGACATGTGATCAAGAGTTGAGGAGTAGGCAGGAAGATTATAGTTAGGAGGAAAGAAAGAAGTTAGCCTGTGCACAGTGTTTTTCACTTCGAAGAGAAAAAATGCTGCTTGTTTGTTTGATTTTTGAATGATCTTTGATTGCTTGAAGGAAAAATTTAAGTGGAGGGCAAGAGTTAATAAATATCCTGAGACACAGCAGAAACTTTCCTATTAATGAGGCTAAGCACTGAAGAATAGATAAACCAGAATTTGGGTAAAGGATTTAGAGAAGTCAAAGTTGTTCTGGACTAGTCATAGTAAGTTTGAACTGCTAACAGGCCATTTAGAGTAATGCATTGGAAACAAAGTCAAGCATGTGGAACAGGGAACTGTCTGTTTGTGAAAAAGAGATGAGCCATTGAGTCACAAATTATAGCTGAATCCACATAAAGGTCACCAGAGATAAGTTTAAAACGTAGGAGAGTCTAGTGCGATAGAGAAAATGAACTATAAGGCAAAAGCTGGGTGAGTGAAAACTACAGGACCACAGAGTCTAAAATACATGTTAAGAAATGGAGTGTAGACAGGAATATGAAAGGCTGTAGCGGTGTTAGGATGGTAGGATTTAAGACTTGGCTAACAATTGATCGGTGTAGTAGAAAACACTGGTAAGGAAAGAACGGACACATATTTTATAAGGAGGCTGTAAAACTCTGCTTAAAAATGCTTCAGAAAAGTAAGAAATGAAGATGTGAGATGAACAGTAAAATGGCAGATGGAGCTAAAGATCCTTTACTTTAGGATGGACCAGTAAGAAGAATCAGAGATTATTGATAAACTGGATAGAGTAAGAGCAACAGATGGTATCAGATAGTATAAGTATGGTAGTGTTACGTCCAACAAGTGGTAGGGCAAGAGGAAGATGCTTACAAAAAAAGAAATAAAACAAAAGGCAAAGAAGAGAAGAAATACATCTAAGCCTGTTGGATTTTCTTTCTATTAAAAGCCTGAGATCCTGAACAGCTTACAAGAAAAGATGGTACAGTAATAGGTCCTGCTTTTCAGTGTTCAGTCATGAAAAGAAAGTTTATATCAAACAACTATTATGTGGTTAAAAATTCAGGCATGTAATGTTGTGCTCAAACAACTAACCAACCCCAGTCACTCTGGCTATATTTTTGCACATGTGGAAGCTGAGGAATAATAGATTCACCAGCTTCATCCAGTTGCCTTTGGACAGATGCAGCCAGTTTACCAGTTGGCAAATAGCGATACTGAATTTTTAAGCAGCTGTGAATCCTCTTAACAGTCTTTTCACTACCTTCATATGTTCCATGGCTTCCTGTGCAATTATCATCTCCCTTTCCTCTGGTATATTACTTCCTTGTCCATTTTCGTATCCTTGTTTTTCGTTCTGCTGCATTAATAATCTGTACAGTATTTTGAATTCGCTGGTACCTGCTACGATCATCTTATTCTTCTTTCAAATACTGAACAGATTCAGAACTCTTTAAGCCTTTCATTGTAAAAAACCCTTTGATCTCCAAATGAGCTCTCCAGTTTAAACAATTTGAATGTCGTCCACTTTAGTGTCCTGAACATTTAAAGACTGGTGTATAAGATAGGTCTATAGCTTGCATTTTGCAGTGTTTTCTAACTCAAGTAGCAAAATCAATTCCTAGTCAAAGTCATCCATTTCTACAAATGGGTGGAATATTCTGACAGCTAACAGGGCAAAAGCTAGCAAAAACTAACTCGGTCATGTTTACAGCATGAGCTTAAACATCAATTACTGAAAATTTTAATACCTGCTAAATGAGTATGCCTTCTGGAAAAGTTTGCCTTCAGAGAAAGGAATGTTTTGAGCATGGAGAAAAGTAGCCTGTATGTCAAAGGCTGAAGAGTTCAATTTGTCAAAAGGTGTTTCATTTGCAATGTGCATATTTAATTCTTGAAAAGACACTAGCTCGTAACTTACTAACATAAATTTTGGTTGTGAGTTCATCAGATTTCCATTTAATAAATGCTGCGATATCTTTCTCTCCTGAAATTATTTCAACTTACACTTTCCTCCTCCTTGCAGAATAAGCAAGTTTCTTCCATCAAGTTTGATCCTTTCTTGAATCTTGTCTATTAGTGGATTGCCTTGTTCACATTTTTTTCCCATTGAAAAGGTAAATGGCTAAGTCATTTTTATCTGCTTTGTGTTAACGAAAGCTCAAGCTCAGAGACTAAGCCTTTAAAATACAGGTATTGCAAAGATTAAAACCCAGATAAGTTAGATACAGCCTCTGACGTGAGGATTTTGTTTAATGGAACCTTATTTTTCTTATGCACCCTAAGACCATAGTAGCCTTTTCAAACAGCTGTTATGCATGACTCTGTACAGATGACCATTGCTGCTTTTTGCTATGTTACCTGAAACATCATATAGATGTCTATGTTGGACTTGGTTTACTTTCACTAAATGTACAACACTTCCTATCTTACATTTCATGCAACTGTCATCTCTTCATATTCCTATTCTGCTTAGGCTTCTTCACTCTGGCAATATTGTCTTTATTACATTCATTTTATTTACAAATTGTGTTCACAAAGTTTATTTAATTAATTTTAGACATTTTTTAATATATGAATGATAAAAATGTTACATTACATTGGAGTATTATAGGTGCAAGGCTGTGCTAAGGAAGGAGTTTTATCAGCTGATAACTTTCTGTAGTTTATGGGAAACTAATTTGAAGAGAAGGAATAGCAGCATTTTTAATATTTTTCATTTTTTCATTTTTTTAATACTTAGGATATTTTATTCAAAACACATAAATAAAATCAGGAAATGTTAAGTTTTTCCTTCAACATGTTAGCTACTCTTCAAGTGTTGTTACTGACTGCACAAGTTTGACTGATGGCAGTGTCAAACACATTTAGTGCACATCATCAAGCACCTCTGTACAAGCTCTGTGCTGTTTTCTGTGATGATAACCCCATCTGTTACTGATAATAAGGGAGACTTGTAACTGGGATTAAAAGTGTGGTGTTGGGCTTTGGTTTTGGAGTTTAGATTTGTTTGAGTTTTATTTGTTTGGTTTTGTTGGGTTTTTTTCACAAAACATACCTCTGTCCTTTAAGTAGCATTGTCTGTACTTAAACAGCTGTGATCTTCAGCTGAGTATCTTTTGTGCTGTTTATAATTGCAATGCTGTGCAAAATGGCTGCTTTATTTAATATAATTTGTGATATATGAGGCTAGCTTTTGAAGTAAATAGACAGGTTTTTCAAAATCAGAATCAATTTAAATATTAGCCAACAACAGCAATGACAAAAACATGGGCTTGTGACTGAGTCATATATATAAAGTAAAAAATGAATTTCTAAAATTAACAAGTATTTGATTAGATACATTAGTCTTTGCTAGTGTGACTAGATTTTGAATTGGAAATATTTCTTACTGGAAGAAAAGGAAGTGCACAATCTTGTCTTTTCCTTATTCTGTTTTCCTTGCAGTTTTTGCAATGATTCTCGGGTTTTACGTTTCATAGAATCATAGATAGGCATGTGCTCGGTGTTTTAAAGGCAGTAATCACAAGTGATACCTGCTACCTCTCTAACTCTCTGGAAACATAATCAATAGCTGCCAAACTCATTGGCTAATAGCTTTCTTTTTCTTTTTTCTAATTCCACTGAGGCAAACCAAAACCATTGAATGACTTTCTCAGAAATATAAAATATAAAAAAATTCCTGTGCTACCTCTCCCTTACTTTGTTCGGAAAATTTCCTTCCGCTTTGTAATACATTTCTATCTTTTAACTTGTCTCATCTCTCCTCTATGATTTAGTGTCATGTTTCTATTAACTTTTAAAGGTCTGAGCTAAACGGTTTCTTCCTGCTCCTCCAAATAGCTTTCACTTCTTCCCTTGCATTTAGGCTTTTAGTACTTCTATTCATAAACTAATCTTAGGGCCCCAGAGAAGAACTTCTTCATTTGTCCTTTGAAATGCTCCTCAAGTTTAGTTGCAATACAGTCTATTAAAATCACCCTTTTGGTTCTTCCTTCTAGTGAAAGATTTGGCAGCTCACCAAATTTACTTGCCCATTATTCCCAGCCCAAATTTTACTGCACTGTGGTTGCAGTCAAGTCTGCTAATACGTACAGCAGTTTAAAGTGTTTGATTACTATAGAAAAACAGATTCATTGTCAAAGACACACTTTTTTATGACGTCCTTTTTTTTTTTAAGTACTGGTATTCTGCTCTAGAAACAAAAAAGGCCCAGCATAGGCAGAATCCTATGGTTGAAGTCAAAGTATTTTGAAATAGCAGTTTTCATTGAACTTTGTTCAGGTTCATTCAGGTATTTCTGATATTCATGGAATTCTTGAAATTGATTTGGTAGAATAAAACCATTAAGATTTGCCCTAAACATAAGGTCTGATCTGGAGCTTGCAGATGCCTTGAAAGCAAAATTTTGAGTTTTCTGTTTGCTTATAGTCTTACAATATGTATTTAAACTTTTTAAAAAAAAGTTTTGGGTATTCATAATAAAAATGTTTCTTTCGTAGCTCAAACTAAATTGAATTTCCACTCCCTCCATTTCAAAATACATATTTTTTTCAGTTTTGCCAGAAATTTCTGTGGTGTTAATATATTTTCTAAGAGCTTTTGTGGAAGGCCTTTGTGATTTGAAGCATCGACTCTGAAACAGACTGCACAGAAATGCAGTGAGAATACATTGAGAGTGCCCATGAGTTGCTGAAGCAGTCCAGTCGAGTGGATTCCCCATGGTTTCTTTCTGCCTGTCTGCTTAGTGTCCATCTCATGACTTCTGTAAAACTGTGCTTTTCTTCTCCTCTCTCCCATCATCTAGTGGATCTTCCAGGTGGACACAGAATTCTGCCTGAGCTCCTCTCAGCTGGAATACCAGCTTTCATCTCTCAGCTGGGTAACCACAGCTCACAGCAGCAGTTGAAGTATATAGGAAAAAAGTCTGCCCTGCAGATTTAGAACAGTTCGAACTTCAAACTCTGCTTGTGATGCATATTTATTTGCCTGCTTTAAAAAAAAAGTGAGAAAGACTATTTATGAACTGCTTTAACCACTCATATTCTCCAAAACACTCATTTTCTCCGTTGTGGATATGAAATTCTGATACCATATTAATAATTCAGTGTGACAGATGGATTAACTAAGGGACAAAACATTTCTAGGGGATTAACTAGGGGGTACAATATTTCTAAAATTTCAGCTGCTTGACTTTGCTGAATATTTGCTTAATCTGTGTGTGTGAGTCTGTGAACAATTCTGCATGTTGATTGAGTAACCTATGTATTAGAATAGGAGATTCCTATTGCTTCTCTGTAAAATATAGTCTCTTTAAGGTAGCTCATAAATGACTAGTTGAACAAGTAGCTTAAGTCCAGTAGTTCATTAGATGGATAAGTAAAAGAGAGTTACTGGACCTGCAGTAACATCGTTCATCAGCATAAACATTAGAAATCAAAGCATGTTACCAGTGTCTGATAGAAGCACTGTATCTGCATTAAACAACTTGATGCAATACTTACAGAATGCTGTAGTGCTGTCTCCAAGTCTAGCCCCAACAACTTTCCTTAAGCAACTTTTTCCTTGCGTTACAACAGACACAGAATGTGGGAAAGAATATCGAAAGGTTATTTGACTCTCTTTATTTATATAAAATATTTTCCTTTTTTATACCTCGTTTTACTAGCAGCTATTCCACATTTACATAAATAGAATAATCTTTTCTACTGCCAGCCTTACAAATTGCTTTAGAATGCCACACTTCTCTATGTAGTGACACTTGCACTCTGAGCTGCTGTGAAACCTCATTTTGTGAAACAAAACCCATGTCACTTTACATGGCAAAAGAGTGAATACTACATTCATAGCTCATATAAAATCTGACAGTTCGAAACTAAAACAAATTATTTGGAAGGTCAATCTCTTCTTCATTGACCTTGATTTTAATAATGTTTCTATCCTGGAATGTAAATTAAACATGTTACCAAGGTCCTTCTCCATCAAAATAAATTAACAGCTTTTTAATTTACCTATATATGAACTCTGGTTACTTTCAAACATGTAATTTCCATCTACCTAAATCAATTTAACCAGGGACAAGGCTGGGATGTGACTCATTTGCTTCATGCTGGTGAGTAGCATTATGCTGCTAAAGGAAGAAATTCAGACATTTCTGTGCCTGAAAACCTTCTTGGCTGTTTCCAGTTGACAAAATTTCCACAGCAGCTGATGTCCAAGCATGGGATCCAGTGTGTGAAAAAGATCTCATATGAGGGAGATGTACACATTACTCATGCTTGAAGCTATTGGGACATTTTCTTCCAATAATTATTCCTTTAACCTCAAGAGATTCATTATTTCTAATGTAGCTTTACTTTTTAATAGGAAGAGGACCCCAAACTATGAAATGTAGGTAACTGCAGAAATAAAAATGGCAATATAAAGAACTGTTCCTCGATTGCCAACAGTGTAAGAAATTTAGTTATATGAAGTCAGTACAGAGTAAATCTATATCTGTTCTCACTGCTTGTCTCTGCAGAGAGCAAGTTGAAAGGGATTCAGTAACTCTGAGGTGGAAGGCAGTCAGGACTTCTTATAAAGAGGTTTCAGGCTTTCAGTTAGGAAACTTATTCTTGTCTTTACCTTGTTCTGTCCCTTCTTTCATAGCAGTGAGCTGCAATCCTGGCCTGAAAAAAACAATACAGTTTCTGTGTTTGGCATTGTAAGTCAAGCTTTCCATATGTACACTACAGTATATAGATAACAGCAAAGTAGTAGCTGGGGCTGGAATATAACTATGCTATAAGATGCTTTTATTTTTTTGTGATCCAGTGTTGCCAAAATCAGAGGTTATGTATTACAAGATCTGTGTTCCTAAATGTATGCTTAAGTGAACAGTTTCTTCTTGGGTCCACTAGCTTTTCAATAAAATGAACATCACTTTTTACAAGCTTGGAAATGCAAATCAGTATGGTCATATCTGAAAGGATAGGCTAGAATATTAGGAAAAGCTATTTTATTTATATGTTTTAATGTTCTCTTATTAAGGAAATTATTGAGAAAGAGTACTATAAGGCTTCCAGATGGGAAGCAAGAACAAATACAAATGCAAGTGCTCTTGAACTCAAGGAAAGAAAATTGATTGATACTTCGGGATGGTTTGAGACTAATAAATATGAACTGCACTTGATTTTAAGACATGATATTATGATCCCACCGTTGCCCTCAATGAAAGATTAGTTAAAATACAGCCTGAGTTGGGTTGTTTTGAAGGCCCAGAGGCAAAAAATAGTTATATATCTTGGTGGGTTTGATTCTGTTCCCTGTCACATATTACGTGTCACAAAAAAGAGAGAAATGTTTGTATTGTCACTGTTACACAAGGTCACTTTAATGTGAGCATGACCTAAACTAGAGAAGTATGTTTGCAGACCTAAAAATACTCCATACTGTTAGTTTAGCCTCCTAGGTCCCCTTGTTGGCCTGTTGGCCTGTTCTAATCACTCAAAACTGCAGGTTGGTATTTCCAAGATAGATGGTAGTTACATGGAGCTAACAACAGCGGTGTCAAAGTACCATATCTGCTAAAGGAATTTCATGCTTTCAGATAGTTGTGCTATCAGGGTGATAAATACTTGTTACCCATACTAAAATCTATTGGTTGATTTTAAAAAAAATAATCCCTATATTAATACATTCCTGCTGTGATTTTCAAAAGGTCTAGTGGTTCAGGATGATGTTCTTTTCCACATCCAAAAATAAACCAACATTTTTTTTATGCTGGGGAAGGGTGCCTAATATTCTGAAGTCAGGCATTTGTAAATAATTTCAGAATATAAAAACAAACTGTGAGGAATGCAAAATCATTTGTTGTCACTTGTGGTTGCTGTATGGAGAACTGAACCACTTGCAGGGATAACAGTAGGTATGAACTATAAACATTTCTGGTTTCGTAGATTGATGTCATTGACCAGGCGTCGCTCAGTTATGAGCCAGGATGTGGAAGCATCCACAGTTTACATTTCAGTAGCTAAGACATGTTTTCGGTAGTATAATCATAGGAAAAAAGTAATGGTACTAGAAATTGCCTCATTCTTGCTTAGTATTTGAAAGCAATGGGTCAGAAAACCAGAAGAGATCAGGAGGTCAAAGAGCAGGAGGGAAGATAACAGGAGAATTGAGCTGAGGGAAATAATTGAGGGAGGGGCTGGGAACTCAACAGAAGAGTCAAAAAGGACAACTGCATTTTGTAGCATTGTCAGGGGATCAAAATTAGAGATAAAATAATATGGAATCCATTAAAGAATGAATTGACTCGGGAGCAGGAGGAAAGAAGGTAAATGGAAGAAGAAAAGTGAAGAGAAGGTAGGAAGGAGATAGAAAAGACTCAAAGGGAAAGATGACTCCTGTTGAACTGATTGATAAGTTGATATATCACATGACAGCAGAAGAGGTGGAGGTGAAGTGAAAACTATATGTAAGTAGAAGATGTGATATTCATTAGGCACGGAAAATAATTGCTTCTTGGCCAAGGCAGGAACTGAGCTGAAAGAGGACACAACAGATTTGTAGTGAAAGAAATTGATTTGGTCCCAGCTTTTCACCCAAGGGCATTCAGACTGAACAGAAATAGGAAATGGAATTTGGAGGTTATAGGTCAGAAGAAGAATGGAGGAGGAGAAAGAATTGCAGAATATATGTTCATTGAGCTGAAAATAGCTCTATATTGTTTTAAAAGGAATCTCATATTTCATGAAATCCATCAGCTTTTTCCTGACCTCGAAACATAAATCTCTTGTAAAAACTCACCTAGCAGAGAACTAACGGCCAATTTACTTTTTGCAGAGTACGAGATGTCCGTTCAGTCCCTGAGCAGTGTTGTCAGTGCTATTAACACATTTATCTAAAAGTGTTTATTTCCAACAAAATCAAACCAGAAATCACTTTCCAAATTTCCTTTTAAAAAATCGAGCAAATTAGACAAATTACCTAAATAAAAAAAAAAAAAATTTTTTTTATCGCAATGTATAGAAACTTCTATCTCTTAAAAATCAAGAAAATTAATAACTAAAGAGAGCATAAATCTTTCATTTTTTCTGTTATGAAACTGTGTAATGTGCAATGCTAAGTATCCAAACACAATGGAAGGTCTTTGGGCAATTGATATTAATGAGGAGGATAATTATTATCTTGTAGAATGTATTCTTGCTATGGCAGTGACTAAGACTCTGCATTCTGAACCAACTTTGTTTGTACGAGGGTAATGTACAAACCCAAACCAAAAAACAATCCTTACTTCCAACATCTTTTCAGGTAAAAGGATAAATGCAAAACGTTCCTCATGCTTAAGATTAATGGTACTTCTTCTAGAGTAGGTAGCTAGAGAATGAAAACATACAGGGTTGTCTGAACCTATGTCTGATTTCAAATAAGAATAAATTTTATAAACTTTCAATTTAAAATAATTCTCATGGAATCAGTGCCAGCATTACAAACATACTTTCATGGTATAGGAAAAGGCATGCTGGAAGAACTGGATGAAGGAGCCTTTTTATATTGAATATTTCTTTCCTTAAACTTAATAAGTGTTATAGTTGTCTATGCAGTAATTTTTAAATCATTAAAGATGTTTTTTTCTGTATCAGTTTGTACAGCTCGCCAAAAGACCCTTCTGGATATCAAAATTAGTTATTCGAAATACTTTTCATGTATTTTCATTACTGAATGTCCTTTTTTACTTAGAAAGGAATGAGAAATGACCTGATAGCATAACCAGCCTTTTTTTTTTCTTAAAATAAATTATTTGCCAAATCTGATCCTGCTAAGGGTGAAATTAGTTTTAATTAATTTTAATATTATCATTGGCTTCCCTTGTACAGGGTGAGTTTCTTCCACATTGGAATCTCTACTTCCTTCTTTAATTCTAGAATAGAGGAACCATTTTAACTTCTTTTCATCTCTTCCCCAAATA
Source organism: Pterocles orientalis (assembly GCA_011057875.1). Taxonomy (NCBI): domain Eukaryota; kingdom Metazoa; phylum Chordata; class Aves; order Pterocliformes; family Pteroclidae; genus Pterocles; species Pterocles orientalis. The sequence goes on along the minus strand of WKFP01015586.1, from coordinate 57,972 downwards.
ATCAAGACAAACGTGAAGCGGTAGCATTTGGGAGAAAGAAAAGGTATTTACTAGCAATGCAGTTTTATTAGGTTTCTTTTAATTTGGTTACTAGTGTAGACTTACAGTTCATCTGGAGATGAGGAAAGGATTGACAGGTAGGTTTATTTCCTTCAAGATTCAAATTTAAGTGTAAGAAGATATAGGATAGTTAAGAAGATTCAAATATAAGTGTATACACCTCTCTATATTTTATAACTCAAGTATTTTCCTTTTAATACATCAGATACTTTTATTTTGCCCTTGCTAATTTCAATGCCAGAGAACTATGGATAGTTCTCAAATAAGGTAATGTATCATTACAGAAATAGATGAATGGAGATAATTTAGAGGTGAAGGACTACACAAAGCAATTGAGGGTATGGGAATCTGCTCTGTAATATTTGTTTTCTTTTTGAAAATATACTCAAACTTAAATGTAATTGGCTTGAGAAATTGCAAGACAAAGACTCAAAGACTTTTTAAGAAAAAAACCCGTTCAGTTTTTTTCTTTCTGAAGATATTAATGTTCCTTTGAAATAGCAAGATTAATTGTTCTAGAACATTTTAAACTTTTGACAGCATTGGGATCATTTTTAGTTTTAGAGTTAGATGCTAGTTGAGATGAGTGTCTGCTTATAATTTTAACAACATTTTGAAGACAGAGAAAGTGAATCTCTAAAATAATCTTTAAGCAGTTCTTTTTATCTATGTAATCATTAGAGACCAATGGCAAGACATTTTGTTCCATCTGAGATATCAAGGAGTGTAGCCAGAAGTTAACAAGGAAACTATACATTAAGCCCAAGAGGTACATAACCAGCACTGACAAGGTGAACAACCATAGTGTGTTCAGAGTCTCTGTAAGGAAGATCCAGGAGATTATCCGGACTCTGTTGCATGCTAGTATTACAGCTATTTTAGCGTTTGTTTGCCTTTTATTGCCACAGGGGGAACGGAATTAATTTCAAGATGAGACAAAAGCATGCAGAAACTAACATGCCTGTCTCATGTGAAAACTATGACTGATGGTGCAAGGTAATAATGCTTGAGATAGATTACCTATCTCAGAGCATGCTTAGTCCATGTACAGAATTAAATTAACATGCAGCCATCAAAAATCAAAACTGTAAGCATCCCTGAGTAGAACAACAAAGCATAATTAAAATGCTGTGATTTTATGGTTGATTCATTGTCAGAAAGCATCTGGGCCTTTTCCACCAAATTTTACCATTATGGCTGTTTTGTAGCCTGACTGTGAGTTCAGTTCATTGATTCAGTTATACAAACACATGTTTAAGTACAGAAGTAATCTCAGTAGTCTCAGACTGCTAAAAGTAGTTAAGTGAATTGGGTTTGTATGGCAGGGTTTTGGTAGTGGGGGTGGGGATACAGGGGTGGCTTCTGTGAGAAGTTGCTGGAATCTTCCCCTGTGTCCAACAGAGCCAATGCCAGCTGGCTCCAACACGGACCTACCGCTGGCCAAGGCTGAGCCCATCAGTGACGGTGATAGTGCCTCTGTGATAATGTATTTAATAAGGGGGGAAAAACTGCTGGGAATGAGCAGCCAGAGAGAGGAGTGAGAATATGTGAGGGAAACAACTCTGCAGACACCGAGGTCAGTGAAGAAGGAGGGGGAGGAGGTGCCAGAGCAGAGATTCCCCTGCAGCCCATGGTGAGGCAGCAGCTGTGCCCCTGCAGCCATGGAGGATAATGGTGAAGCAGAGATTCCCCTGAAGCCCATGGAGGATGCCACGCCAGAGCAAGTGGATGCCCAAAGGAGGCCATGACCCTGTGGAAAGCCCACACTGGAGCAGGCTCCTGGCAGGACCTGCACACCCATGGAGAGAGGAGCCCACGCTGGAGCAGGTTTGCTGACAGGACTTGTGATCTCATGCTCTTGGCCACCCTCCTTCAAGGGGAAATCTCAACATCCTTGATAGGTTTAGTGGGACTGTCCTCTCCAGTGCTAGGCTACCTGTTACCTTCAGGCATAAAAACAAGTTTGACTAGATCTAACTCATGGTTCTCTGCATAATATTGCCTCATGAATATACCCCTGATGCACAGGCAATAACTGACACCTGATAATTTAATTTTTCTGGCTCCTTCTGTACTTGAAATGAGTTAGACACTTTATTCTGGGTACTGTAATGGAAAAAAATAAGAAGCTATTATTTGTGGTTTTTATGTTAAATCAAAACATTTAGACATGAAGTTTTCTATTAATGTTTGGAAGACTAGTGTAAGTGCTATTTTTAATGAACACTCTTGTGGTACAGAATGTGACAAATCAATATACTTAGCAAACTTCCAGAAGAGATGTTTCTGTACTCCTGCAGCACAACCTTTTGTCTCCTCCCAAGGTAATTATCACTATCAATGACAATATCTTTCAATTTCTGTTTTAGTTACATTGCTGAAAACTTCAGAAGGCATCCAGGCAGAATAAAGACCTAGAACCCTTTTAAAGAATGTCTCTCACTCAGTTTCTGTTTGCCGTACCCAGACTGGAGCACACTGTCTTCCTTTGTTATTCTTATGCAATAAATTATATAGTGTTTGTTGTGCTTGCTATTTCAAAATGGTACGTTGACGTAATTAAAGGTTTTCACACATCCTGGGTGTCAAAGGCCTCACTGGTTTTGCACAGTGTGGTATAAATCTCTAACTTCTACCATGGAGGCATCTAAATTGGGATCATCTTCCCTCTTCCCTTGTGTAATTCAGGATTCTGTAGCCCGGTATCTTACATATGGATGATTCTTTGACAACATATATTTTGTGATGTAATGTTGCATTATATTGTATTCTAAAGACTATACCTTTCTATATATTCAGAAATGAGAACAATTAAATTTTTAATGTGTTGTTTATTCACACATTCATTTTCGTGCTCTTACTGGTATGACTGCACTGTTTTATCCTAAGTAAATATTTCTGCCTCGATCTTTTAATCATACAAAGAATATAATTTATGTCTGTCATAAGCATATGTATGGATTTTATCGAATGCTTCTTTGGTGCACTCTAGTTTGTAACCACAAATCCCCAAATAACTCCAGAACAGCTATATACAGCAGGGTTGGAGCTTTGTTTTCCAGGGGCACTGTGTATGGAAAGGGGGGATGTATGTGTGAGTGGATACAGCTTGACAAAAGCCTACACACCTGCAAATACAGATACGTGCCTATACATAAGGTAGTGTGATTTCATTTAGGGCTTCTGAATATAAAAGTTCCTTATCTTAGTATTTTAATTACATAACATAATAAGTGCAACTAGCAAAAAAAATTCTTTATAAGAGTGAAACATGGAACAGTAAACAATTCAGAATTGTTACTGAATTCACTTTATTATGTCTAAGCAATACAGGAAATATCATGAACTGACAGAAATTCCTGTTAACAGTCTGGCAGTCCTTTGGCCCTGTGCTACTACTTCATCTTTGTTTAAACCATTCGGTTTAAGAGTACATTTGCTTTTTGGTTGAATAACTCCTATGCTGGTGAAGAGATGCTACTTTAGGATTTAGTAGGATAAACGTGGTATTAATATTAGTGGCAGGTGAACCGTTTAAAATGTATTATCAAACATGTTGTTTCTTTATAATACAGCCTTGCCCTTGTGATGAGCCCTTTACAGATGAATAGTGAGAGGCACTTGCAGCTTCAAATAATTTAGTAAAACAAGATGGGGCAAAAAATTAAGAGAGGGATAAAAATTTTCCTATTTATAATGCCTTATAAAAGCAATCTTAAGGCAATAGGGCCAAAGGAGAGCTTAGACTGTCCTGGAAATCATAGTACCAGAGGTGCAAACATTCAGCTGCCGTGGCAAACAGTAATGCAAAGGTGAAGTTCTTAAAAACACCCAGGGTTGCCTTGATTCTCTCCTACTGAACCCAGTTTTTATAGATTTTTTTATAAGCTAAGAGCCAGTCCTGTAGTCTGATCCTTATAAATACAGCAGAAAACTTAGAAGTGGCAGCGTTTGTTCAAAACACTACAGACTTTTAATTATTCCTCCAAGCTCCTTAATGAGTTGGGTATTACTGTATCTGCATTATTAGTAGGTGAACTGAAAGGTGATGTAAACATGGTATCAGAGCAAGCCAGAGACCAATCCAAGATTACAGCTGAGTTCTTGACTTCTAACCTTGTGTTAGCTCTGGTAATTCCACTCACGTCCACAATAATAGCTTTGTATTCACTGAGGGGAAAGGTAGAAACAATAAAATAAATATTTAGTTCAACTAGTCCTCAGTCAACTAATCAAAGATGATTTCAACTACCTTCTTTATCATGCTTTTCCCAGTCCTGCTTTAGGTTTCATGCATAACTGCACTTCACTATTTCATTTAAAATATTTTAGACGGAAACAAGGGTTTTTTGGTATGCAGCCGATGCTTTTTTTCCCTGTCCTATCCTGTTATGCCTTCTTAGAGTGCTTGTGTGCCAAATACTGTCCAAACTTAAATCTTTCGGATACTTCCTACTCTCTTTTCAGCTTTTTTTTTTATACAGTACCTGTCTGCCTGCCTCATTTCATCAAAATCTACCTTTTGAGGGTCCTCTTTGCTTTCCTTAATGATTTCAGTGATCTGTTCAAATGCTTTACTTCTTCATATTGGCAAAGCAAAAACTGAAAACAGATGTATTTTTTCAACAGACCAAGATAAGGATATTATCTGTAACATGCATGGAAGATAGCACTTGAAAGACCAAAAATCACAAATTAGTCTTTTTTTGTTATATTTCATTGCAAACTCATACTTAGGAGAGAGCACTGGGTAAATTACAAGACAATACATCTCGATTTGATGCCAAGAAAGAATTGCTTTGCATTTAGGGTAATTTAACCTCTCGGCTTCTTTTTTATCTGTTCTTAGAGGTGTTGCAAAATAAAAGTGCTTTAAATAAGTTTCTTACCATCTGCTCAGAGGAACTGTATAGATCCGAAGAAAGGCAAGCATTAACTCTGATGCCCATTTTAGTTTAAGGAGAAGGTGAAGAAGAAAGAGAGAAAGCACATCAGGAAGGAGAAAATGAAACTAGCGCCAGGGGAGCAGATAGTTGATTTCTTTGGTATTTTGTCTTCTCTCTGATTCTTACTGGTTTCTAATCTTATGCTGACTTACTGTCTTGAATTTTCTGATATATAGACTAAGCTTTAAGAAAATAGTTAACAAAGACATTTGGTTTATTGATATATATCCATGTACCTGAATGCACCTCTAATGTTCCTGTTTCAAGCTATCAGGTTGTTCTGTTCGTAAAGCAGCATTTTGCATTGCATCCTAAAATCTCCAGGTATCACAGAGCTTTGCTGAAGACTGACACTGCTGTGGATTGTGTTATTGTATTCTAGGGGAATTAATTTTTCCCAAGAGCCAGTTAATCTTGAGACAGGACTGTAACCTTATAGGCAAAATGCTGATTTTTGTCAGAAGGAAAAGAAACTGGCAGTCGGCTTTGCCAGGGTATGTTGAACATGCATATTTAATGTCACTGCAAAACATAGATTAGAAAATTGTCTGCATACTTCATAAGTGATAGTAGAAATTGATTAAAGCAATTGATTGTACCCTGTGCAAGGAAGTATGTGTGGTCATTACATTAATGTCAAAAAGCACCTGTCAGCTTCAGAAAGGGCATCTGCTGATTTGCTGACAGGCAATTTCAAGTTCTCTTTTTACAGAAACTCCTATTAAGGGCTTCCTTGAACTAGATAATCTTTAACAGATATTTCCTTTTTGCCAGGTGCTTAAATGCAATTTTAGATACATCGTGTGGTATTTTCTTGATTTGTTTAAAATCTATGCTGAGAGGTGCTGAAACAATCATTTTGCATAGCGATTTCTGTTATGCTGTCCCATCCTATCCATGAATGCAGTTATGCTCTCATCCGACTGTTTACCAAAGCTACATTCACATGTACCTTCCTACTCACAGTATATTCCCTTGCATCTGCTTTGTTTAAAAAAACAAACAAACAAACAAAAAAACCCCACCCCAAACCAGCCAAAAACCACCTCAAAATCTGTTTAGTGGGACCTGCTAAATTCTGCATTGGATCATTCAGCAGAGAACTTCAGTGTTAAACAGCTTCCCTCTTCCGGGGTTGCTGTGAGATCTGTGGCATTACAGCAGTTTGATGTAGAAAGAAGAAAGGAAAATAAATCCCCCTCGAAGGCTAGACTGACTACAGAATTGAGGATGGCATTGAAGGAACTAGAAAAAGGGGCCAGAAGAAGTCTCACAACCTAACTGCAGTGTTGCCTTCCTGGCTTAGTCTAGTGTAAATTTGCCTTCCCTAGGCCCCTCCTTAAATGTGTAATCCATCCTGGTTTAAGAATGTATTGCAATATTAGGTGTTCAGTGGCCTGGCTTGCTTTGTCGGTTAGAAAAATAGATGAGGCACATTTTGGATAATGATGTCCTGTGTTGATGTAGAGTATGGCCCTGCCTCAAGATGATGCAGACATTTGTTACATTTTCTAACTTTCTGCTTCTGCCTCTTCGGGGCCATGGGTAGTGCAGATTGCTTTTGTTTTATAGTCTCAGCTAATGTGTTTGCAAATTGCAATGTAAGAATCTCAGAAAATTACGCTATACATCAGCTGAGACAGAACAAATGGTTTTTCCCTTCAAACTGCTCCAGTGTGCTATTTGAGTGCAACTCAGTAGTTTTTATGAAGTGGCTGGAGTTTGGTCTGAATAAGCTATATTTCAGAGAATCTAATAATCAAAAATTAAACAGGTTTCCTCACGATGGATAGGAAGATTAAATTAAAGGGTGGTTCACGTTAACATTTGGCTCTACTAAGAGGGAGAAATATTGCTATGTGGAATACTTAGCTTCATTAGCAAAAGTAGCCCAGTTAAAATATTTGCCATATGGGTTTTTTAGGGATTTCAAATAGACCTATCTTGAATTTTCATTGATTCAGAGATGCTAACATTGAATGTGACACATGAGATGGTAATTACAAGGTAATTATTTGATTTTCACTAAATAGACATTTCTATTAGGTTCCTTCTGGCAATATCTAGCTGAGGAAGTTGATTTTATAGCCAAATACAAGATCACGATGTCTTTTCTTTACTCAACTATGTAAGGAACAATAGTGATAACTACCTCTTTTAATCTTTCCTAGCCATCTGTACCTCCACACTGCAATGTCTGATGTGCTACGTTTTGATTAGGCTATCAGATTTGCTGAATGTGGACTTGATGCTTCCTTTTTTTCCTTTTATGTAGACTTGCAAAACCAGCACTTGTCTTTTATCTTGCTTTTTGTGATAATATCTTTGCATGTAATCTGCAAGGATTGGCTGTTAAGCTCTTCTGTCACAGCCCAGGGTGACACTTGTGATTAAAAGGTCTGCCTGAATTCCCCAGTCTCTAGGTTTTTGCTTGAAATTTCAAGATTAAAAAAGTCATGACGCTTCAAAGTTTCATCTGTAGGATTGCAAAATCAGATGCATTTGTCTGGCATGTGTGCATGCTATGTAAAGAAATGTTTTAAGGTACCTGAAACGGTATCTCTAGATGATGTGATACAATTATGAATTTAGACCCAAATCCCAGCAGCAATAGTCTAGTTAAAACTATCATCATGCATGCATAAGTGTGGAGAAGAAATTTACTTTCCTTCCCAACCCTACCCAGTTTGTTGACCAGGGAAGGAAGGCAGGGTGTCCAGATAGTATGTTACGATGTGCCACTAACTACAGAAAATACCATGACTTAGCCACGCTACACTGAGACATCACCTGTGCTTGGTTAAGAGTTTTGATGACTAGATTCTTCCCCTTGCACAGCCCGCCAGGCTGACACCCATTTGTCTCAGGGGTATGAGACATTTCCGATGAACTGTGCAGCTGCTGCTGAGTTGGCTTTGCAGCTTCTGAGAATCAACGTAGCATTTGCAACTCTGGCCACTTACATATCCACCCAGTACTTTTCAAAGGCTAATGTCAGTTGTCACTCAAGGTTCACTCTTGTCATTTAGGTTATATGTTTCTTCAGCAAGTGGGAGCCTGACTGTAAAATCCAGTTTGCGTTTCTCATGGCATTTAGGTATTTAATACCCAAACAATGCTTCTGTCTACTATTTTTTTTTGGTTTGGTTTGGTTTGGTTTGGTTTGGTTTGGTTTGGTTTGGTTTGGTTTATTTGTTGGTGTCTGTGTAATTGCTCCTCTGTATCCAGGCAAAAGGAAAAACACTGAAGAACCAGAAAGATCTACTGACAATGGTCATCTCATTACTTGTGTTTGAGGACCAGTGGTCAGCGCATCTTGTTTTTACTTCTGTAATGGTGCTATATACTGCCCCTTCCAGGAAACACTGCTGTCTGCTACAGTGACAGTCACTGAAAGAGTAATGTTCTGGACAGTACTAAATACGAAAGGTACTTGGCAGTGTCAGAAGTAGACTGTGACAAGTGTGACAAATGTGAATGTAAGAGTCAGTTTTACAAAAAATGGTCTGTTCTCTAATTTTCAGGGGCATCTCCACAAATCCTGTTATTTTCATGCTAATCCATTTTATTTTTTGTTTCTTTAGATCTTTGTAGCATAGAACCAGAATTTATCAAAATGCAATTTTCAACAGCTTAAGTTTTAGATTTTTTTTGGCTAACTGTAAGGAGGGTTAATAGCCTAATATACTGAGGAAGACAAAGAACATGGTCAAGATTAATTCATATTTTCCGACAGACTGCTTATACAACAGACTTATAATAGTAATCCATTCTTGTGACAAATGTATCAAAGACAGAAATAAAAGTTAATTTTTTAAAATAATTAAAAGGCTGCAATTTTTTTTTATTTTTAACTAATTGCTTATGATTTTGTCATCCTAATTGTCTAGCTGTAAGGTTGTAAAGTATTTTCACTGATGATGATGTAACTGTTGGCTCGCTCTTTTCTTGTGATTAAGTTAATTCAATGCTAAACCATAGTAGTATTTTTTGATAAATGAATTAATAAAGCGTTATATGTTTTAACTGGAAAGAAATCTTTAAAATCTTCAAGTATGCTTATTTTATTTAGTGATCCTATTATTAACAAATACTGGTACCAGATCAGTGCTTTCCAGTTTGTTGTTTAATTTTGAGTTTTTCATTCTTTGTTACTGCTGACTATAGAAAAGTACCATCTCTTCTTGTAAAGCAAAATCTTCATTTAAGTTGATGACTTTCAGAAGAAAGTTAACTCTGTCTCAGATGGAACCAGGACAATTCTCTTACAAATTTAAAATGTGGTTCAACAAAAAGGAAAAGCCAGCTGTGAACATGAGAGTAGTGAAATTTCACATGAAGGTTAAAAACAGTAGTCTTAGGATATGAAGCCCCCAGATAGTTACAGAAAGGTGAAAGGGAGGATAGAGCTGTTGTAGAACAGAGGATGTTGCATGGTAGGTGCAGTGCAAGCAATCTTAAAGGGAATGTGAGAGATCATGGATAGCAGTTTTGGAAATTTGATGTACCTGTTTTTATAGGATTTGTTTTGCTGCCTGACAGAAATCTGAGCAATATCTAGGCTGTTACTAAGTAAAGGAAGTGGGGAAGCAATAACTTGGCTTTATCTGTATTTAGACTTGGTAGTCTTTTGTATTTCTTTTTAGTAATTTTCTTTAGGAGAATTAAAACAGCAGCATGAATAAAAATTACAGTATATGAGAGAAAGTGTGGGCTAAGATTATTCCAGTGGTGAATTATCATCTTTCAGTGTACATATCCAGGTGAACCTCAGAATAAGTATGTTTAGGATTTTCTCTTACTAGAAAAAGTTGTCTTTGAAGGGATGCATTTAAATGGCTAGCAAATATTGACATTGTTGCCACTGTAAATCTCTTTAGGGTAATATAGAACAAGTCATACACAGATTACATTGCTTAGTATGCTGAAGTGCTGATAGTATCAGGTTCCATGGGTGAATTGCTTGCCCATATTAGTGTATTTTTGTAAAGCAGAGTTGAGAAATAAATAAAAAAAAATCCACGCCAAGCTTCCAGAACAAAAAGATCAGCAGTGTTATGTAACATATAATCACTTCCTGCAGTGGGTATTGCAGCAAGTTCTTTCATCCTGTGATAAAAGCAATTAGATTTTGACTCTCCAAACACTGGAATGGAGTTGAGTATGTATCGAAGGTACTGAAGTTCTTCAAAATGTTTATAATTACATGGCTTGTGTTAGTTCCATAAAATACACCAGCTATTAATTTAAAGATCTGTGTTCTCTTTCTAGGAAGGTTTTGGGAGACTGATTAAAAACCTTCACTGTGCTTCTAAATAAATCTTAATCTATGGCTGTAACAAGCAACCTAAATATGACTTCTGAAAGCAATGTTGCTAGGAACTATTTTATCATTTCTTATAATCCAAGAAGTGTAGTCTGAAGAGTGTGAAGCAGCTCATGGAGAACTGGTTTTCTTTTTTCTTAAATGACTCAGAAAATAATGGTAGCTCTTTATCTTTTTGTCTAGGAAAGCCTGAAAATATTTGGAATTAAATTTGATGAAATGCCATGTCAGGAGTGCTGGTTGTTTCAGCTGAAGCCTTGAAAACCTTCACTTGGGAAAATTAAGTTATCCTCTCATGTATAAAGTTCTAACATTTTTTTTATTACTAATAAATGTTAGTAGTATTCTCATGTGCTCATGTTTGGAAAGAAAAATGTAGGCTTCATGTAAACTTTGAAAAATTTTACTATTTTCTAAGAAAATGGCTGAGGCATACCCATCAATCATAAAGCAAGAATGGCAAGCTGTGCACTATGAAGATTCTTCCCAGTGCAGCTCCACAGTTACTACATGACAGATACGGCAAAGTGGTTGAAGCGTCCGTATATAGTGTGAACACATCCAACTTGTCTACTTTAATGGTCTGTCATATGCGAAGACTTCCTGGGAGTCTGTGCTGCATTTGGCGTACATCCACATCTCTGGCACATCTGACATCCCACTTATACAGCACTACAGTATATAGTCCTTATACAGGACTACAGTAGTTTCACTGTAAAATGGGTGTCAGCAGAGGAAGAGCCATATATTTTTGGCCTGGATAGATACTAGGGGGAATGCTAGTGCTGCCCAAAACTCTGATAAACCTTAGACATTCCTGCATATGGTCCAGAGTTGTCACAAGCACATAAGTTCAAGTTGATTCAGATACCAATTTGTGACTGCATTGTCACTGGCTGTATTATCACCATTAATAGGCTTTCTTTCATGAAAAGAGAATCTTTTAGCTGATTCATATCATAGAATCATAGAATCATAGAATCATAGAATCATAGAATCATAGAATGGTTTTGGTTGAAAAGGACCTTAAAGATCATCAAGTTCCAACCCCCCTGCCATGGGCAGGGACACCCTCCACTAGACCAGGTTGCTCAAAGCCCCATCCAGCCTGGCCTTGAACACCTCCAGGGATGGGGCATCCACAGCTTCCCTGGGCAACCTGTTCCAGTGTCTCACCACCCTCATAGTGAAAAATTTCTTCCTAATATCTAGTCTAAATTTACCCTCTTTTAGCTTATA
>WKFP01015586.1:16472-46381 GCA_011057875.1 Pterocles orientalis | reverse complement strand
CTCTTGATGCAGCCCAGGACACAGTTGGCTTTCTGCACTGCAAGCGCACACTGCCGGCTCATGTTGAGCTTCTCATCCACCAATACCCCCAAGTCCTTCTCCTCAGAGCTGCTCTCTATCCATTCTCTGCCCTGCCTGTATTTGTGCTTGGGATTGCCTCGACCCACATGCAGGACCTTGCACTTGGCCTTGTTAAATTTCATGAGGTTTGCATTGGCCCACCTCTCCAGCCTGTCAAGGCCCCTCTGGATGGCATCCCTTCCCTCCAGCGTGTCCACCACACCACACAGCTTGGTGTCATCAGCAAACTTGCTGAGGGTGCACTCCATCCCACTGTCCATGTCTCCAACAAAGATGTTAAACAAGACTGGTCCCAGTACTGACCCCTGTGGAACACCACTTGTCACTAGTCTCCACTTGGACATTGAGCCATTGTTTATGATCATGAAGGTATGATACTGACCTAAGTGTGGTTGATTGAAGTATCAGAGTAGATGCCTCTTTTAACATCAAGCCAAGTGTGAGGATAAAACAGAAGCTGGAACAGGCTTCTCATGAGCAACAGAAGATTTGAATCCACCAGGACTGAGAACCGAGAAGGGCAGCAAGTCATGTTCTGGGCAGTGCTTGTAGGAGAAACAGAAGCTGAGAATATGAGAAGCATCACGCAGCTGAAAGAGAGAGATGAAGGGGCACTTGGGGAGCAGTTAGCGCTTACTGAGGGTTAGTAGCACTCTTTGGCCTGTGTATGAGTTGCATGTAGCAGAAACACAGTATGTCAGATGGAAGTGTGGAGAGTAGGCAAGAAAAGATTAGCCAGTTTCCTATGGAAAAAGGACCAGAGGGCCTTCATGGAGTTGAAACCCTTTGATCTTTAATCTGCTAAGAACTGAAATTTTGAGGAAGCCACAGGTGAGCAGCATCTTTGAACACTAAGCAGCAGGTAACTAAATACAGCAGCTTCATTGCTAGTAAAGTGAAAAGAAAGCACTCCCAGAGGCAAATTCTGCAATTAGCAGAGTCCTTCACTAAGTAGAGAAATCTCTAGAGCTGAAAACTGTGTTAACTTTAACCACATGGGTCACAGGGTGGGGATGGCTAAGCCACAGACTGAATAGGCAGAGGAAGCAGGGTCTAAATACTGTCTTTACCACTAGTGGTCACAGGGACACTGCGTGTGTATTCTGCTAAATTGTAGGCTGAAATATTTAAATATTGTATGTCAAGACCTAAAAAAAAGCTTGCAGTCTAGTTAATATTATAGAATCATAGAATGGTTTTGGTTGGAAAGGACCTTAAAGATCATCAAGTTCCAGCCCCCCTGCCATGGGCAGGGACACCCTCCACTAGACCAGGTTGCTCAAAGCCTCATCCAGCCTGGCCTTGAACACCTCCAGGGATGGGGCATCCACAACCTCCCTGGGCAACCTGTTCCAGTGTCTCACCACCCTCATAGTGAAAAATGTCTTCCTAGTGTCTAGTCTAAATCTACCCTCTTTTAGCTTATACCCGTTACCCCTTGTTCTCTCACTACACTCCCTGATAAAGAGTGCCTCCCCATCTGTAAACCTAAGCGGCTGTCCTATATAGTATAGCAGCTCCCCTATATAGTTACTCTGTCTTAACATACTGTGCTGAATGTGTATGAATGAGGATGGGAGAATTTCTTCTTCTCTACCAAGAAGTGTGTAGTGCTACCAGTATTTTTTCTTTTTCGTTCTGTTGCCCTAAATTTCTCCCTTGTCTTATAAAATGGCTCTTCGTTTATCGTTTCTCTTTCACTTCCTGTTTCAACAGTTGTTTCATTTCCCTTAGGAAAACCAGCAGCATGCATCCATATCGCCACAAACTTACTCCCTATCCTGGTTTCTCTTCCTAGTTTTAAGAAGCCTCCTTTCGTTCATTATTCTGCAACTCACTTTTTTGTGTACAATCATCTCTACCAATATATGTGAACCTCTTTATCAAATAATATGTGTATTGCTTTTTACTGTACTATTCTCCATCATTTCTTACTGGCAAGGAGGCAGGGTGATGGGTGTGAGGGGAAGAATGCTGTCATCTAATAAATGGTAATTTAGAGGAGTGCTATTTAGGTTGGTGGTGGGGGTTTTTTTGTGGAGGTGTATTTAAAATTAGTTTCTGTTTTGTTATATTACAGGCCTGAATTCAGTCAGTAATGACCTCAATAGTGCCTGTTTTAATGTAATCCTTGCTTGCTGACTGCTGTTCCAAGAATAAAATTTTAAGCCAAAAGATTTAATGAAATCCTTTGGGATTAGTGCTCACTGGGCTGGGGAAATTGCATATCAACCTTTTCTCTGTATTCTAACCATACGGTTTGGTATTTGAATAGGAGGGTGTCCAAGAGAGACAAGTCTGAGTTCATCAATAATTTACATTTTTGTTAGTTACAAACCTGGTATTTGGGATTCTGTTGCCATAGCAATCCATCTGGGCCTGAATGGATAGTGTTTTAAGTGGTGGTTGTATGGGGATTCACAGTGTGTGCTTTAAATCCCTTCTAAACTAATCCTCAGATCTACTCTGTGACTTATTTGAGGCTTCGACAAAATCAATGTTACTCACAGTAAAAAGTTTATGCTAAGCAAATTAAGCCCATAAAATATTAGATTATGCATATGATTAAGGACTGTAATGTTCATAAAGTATGACAATTTCTGTTCCAATATGTGAAGTGATTAATAAATGTCCACAACTCCATTTTTTTTCAAAATACATTTAATTTGTTGTACATTATGCAGCTAGAAATTATCCAGCCTCTGTACTGGTTATTAGCTAATTTAAACTTCATAATCGAATGCTAGCCTAATTTTTCCAGATGTCCGTTCTATGTTTTACTGGATGTCAATCTATTCATAATACTGTATAACTTCCACTTTCAATTAGTCTGATTTTCTTTCTTATAAATAATTCTAAAGCAGAGAATAAAATTTGAAATTTCCATGTTCATTTGTAATGCTACTGGAGCTGGGTTTTGGGGCTGTGCAGCTAAATTAAGTAGGCTAAACACTACCTGCTTTTTGTTTGAAGTTTGGTTTATACTTTCACATTTTGCCACCCAAAATTTCAAAATGGTTTATTCAAAACCTCCCAGATATGCCACATAAAGGGATGTCCTCAGGTTCAAAAGACAATCAATAAACTCCTCAGCAAACCTCAGGTAAGTTTCAGCTCTGTCAAAACCAAAACCCTCCTGAATCTGATCTCCAGAGCTTTTAGTTCTTCATAACAAAAATGTTGTCCAGTTGTGCTCTCAAACTCTCACTAAACCAGAATGATGATATACTAACTGCTCTTTCTTACTGCAGAGTATAGAGATTCAGTTTGCAAAATTATTCCTCAATGTTTGACAGAAGAGAGAGAAAATATTCAAATAACAGCCATATACTCTACTAGTGAGAGTTTAGCCCATCATCCTAAAGAGACAAAAATTGTTTCTTCATGGAGTTTGTAAAAGATCACACGGTTCTTCCTGGCTGTAAAAACAATAATAGAATAAAGAAACTGCAGATGGCCTAAGAGAAATCTTTAATTGAGAATTTAATTTGAGAAATCTTTAATTACCATGCAACTTCCCTTTCGTCTTTTATATTATGGTTCACAATGAAAAGTGAAATGTGATAGAAGGGGCTTATTTTTGCCATGATTCTGTGATGCTAAAAACATTCTTTGTCACCTGTAACAACTGTAAATCTACTCTTTTTTTCTGTAGGAGTTAAACAAGAGTTTCCTGAGGAAAACTGCAAAGAATCCCTTCCTTGCAGTGGAATAGGGTTTCATTTCATGAGCAAAGACATGCATGTATATTCTTAAATTCAGTGTGGCTGACTGAACTTTTTTATTTTAGAGGTCCGGTTCTTCTACCCCAGCTTAATGGGACTATTTCCATAATTGGTTGCCACTAAAGGTAACTGGGAACAGAGAGTTTAGAATTAACTAAAAAAGGCTTTGTTTTGATTGCTTTTGCATATCATTATGACTAACCAAAGTAAAAGTTGCAGATTATTTACATGATTACTTACCCTAAAATTACGTGCCCTAAAGTACGTTCTGTAGATGCCATTTGTAAAATATAGATTATGCTTCAGAGGGATATTACAAGATGTATTCAGGCATATCAACATGTATTTCTGTTGATATTTCCAATGGTTTCATTAGGAGAAGTCTTCCCTTGCAAATATTATTGAAATGAAAACAGAGCCTTGGAAGATACTAGCAGTATGACAGATGCTGTTTGTAGCAGGGTTCTCCTGCACTGAAGACCCACCAGAGTCCATAACCAACGGGGAATGAATTAATATTCCAACACATCTCATAAAAAATAGCCTGTGTTTAATAGTAAGTGATAGAAACACAGTTGAATTTCTCTGGTAATTTTTTAAATCTTTCTCTAGCAATGCAAATAATTCCTTTTTATTTCTCTCCATATATTTTAGCTCTGCAAATTCTTGCAAAGAGTGCTGATATTTAGTCTCCTTGATTACTGTTGATTTTTATTGATTGGTTTTTACTTATTTATTCCAGAGCTGTATGATGTTTATCATATTTTGGAAACTCCGTCTGTCAACTTCAAGGGGGCAGGCAGGCTGTCTCTCTTTGCACTTAATGAAGCACCACACTTACTCATGGATTCGCATAAATTTGCTTCTCTAATCTAGCATGTAGCCTTTACTTTTGTTCAGTTATTTCCAATTAATACTCAAATAAACATCTGGCTTTCCCTTACCTTGTCTGTCTTTGCAGCAGAAGGAAATAGTTAATCTTCTGAAAGGCTCAGTAATAATATGACACAGCTTGACACAGACAGCTTAGAGAAACAGCAGAAGATTGAGACAGTGTACCACAGAGAATGTGTGACTCTGGGTGTTAATTTCTCTAAGGCACTTGCAGCTACCTCTATTCAAATGCAAGATGTACACAGAGACCTGAACCAAAACCCTGGCTCTGAACCCCAAAAGAAGGTTGGGAATAGTGCTTTTAAGTGAAGCCTGGCTCTGAGCGTGTCTGAATTTCAAATCCGTCCTTTTGGGAGGGCTTAAATGCCAGGGAGAAGCAAAGTTTTGGCTGAACCCATTCAAGGGGTGTTTGAGTACAGTAGTTCAGCTTAGGTCTGTCATGGTCTGTACCAGAACATTTTATACAGCTAATAAGGAGCACTGAGCTATGTAAGGCATGCTAAGACTATTGTCAGATGTATTACAACTCTGGGAAAGAAGTGAGTTGATCCCACAGCTGTGGGATGTCATAGATATTGACAGAACTCTACAGAAGGCAATAATAATTTTTTACTAAAACAGAAGGGAAAATTAGATTTTTTAATTAGTTGTGTTCTGAATCCTTTATTATTTGAGTATGAAAGTTCGTAGCCTGCTTAATGTAGAGCGAGATGCTGGATAGAATAATGATTTTCCTTTTTTAAAGACCAGAGTAAGGGTTGATGTGATATAGTTTGACAATTTTAGATAACAGCAGTTTCATTTTCGTCTGACAAAGTTGATGTAAAATTCAAAATACATTTACCTGTCTTGGTAACTGTGCATTTGGCTCCCTTTTTTAACTGCATCAGAATTGGCCATCTTCGCATTTAAGTGCCTTCACGGCTTGATCTTGCCTGCTCTTTCACATCAGTGTTGTCCTTGCTGCAACCCTTATTGCCCAACAGTCCCAATTTTCTCCCTTCTCTAATGCAACCTTGATTTATTAAAATTAATAGTAAAAATCTGCAAAGCCAGTAGGCTGTGTTCCTTCAAATCCTGCCTTAAAACTCACCTCTGTTGTGATGCCTGTAAACTGCCCAAGAAAGGCTAAGCAGCTGGTGTGCTGTGATCAGTGCTTATTTTGCTAATTGTTTGCATGAAACAGTGAGAGTGAGGCATCAAACACTCCCCTGCAGCATGTCCCACTGTCCTCCAGAAGCAGTAGGGGAGGCTGTGGCTGTCATTGGAGGTACACTTTGTTTCTTCCTTAACCTCTCAGTCTAATGGGGTAATCCAGCCAAGATCTAATACAGCATGAGAATTTAATTTTGACCAGAGGACTGCCACCCTCACAGGTGTGAAAGCCTGTCACCTTCCCTGAATTGGGGACAGCTGCCGGTGTCCATATACAATTCAGATGCCCAGAATTTGCTATGAGGTTTCAAAACAGATTTGTCCCCTGACCCTGTGGATTTCCCATCTCTGCTGCTATTGTAGTACCTAAGAGTAGAAACTTTGCCTTTTAAGGAAAAGGAGCAATGGGTATTTTCTCTTCTGGATGCTTTCACAAAAACCCAAGGCTTTAAATCTTGGAGTAAACCAAAACTGAACATGAAAATGGCAAACTTCTGTGGCACAAATGAAAGTAGGTAATTTATTTTATGTAAATGGTAAAAGTATGTATTTGTTTTTCTTACAGAAACTGGAGTCCTGAATAAATAAAGAGAAGAGAGTTAAGCACACAGTCTGTATTGTGAACAGTAAGTGACTGGATTACGTACTCTGAAGCTAAACACCATTTATAATTCAATTTTTTTGGTATTTTTTCTTATTCGCAGTTCTTTTAACAACTGTAAGAAATTGGTGTGGTGAGGATTTCTGCCTTTATCCAACTCAGTTTCATTTCACAGGGGTAGAGTTTTGTTAATCCTATAATAATCTTAGATAAAAGCCCCAGAAAATCCATACAATATGTCTTCATTGCTGCCCGTACTGAAAATATTGCCTTTTTCTTCTTAGTAAAAGTGAATTGTAATGCTAGAAGGTATCAAGCTAAAAATTATATTACACTAACATTTGCTCACACCTGAAATTTTGCAGAAAAACACTTAGGTTTATCAGCATGGTTAGATCCTGTTGGGTCAGGACACGAGTTTTATGAGTTTATGTTAACCACTTAGGCACTGACCTATTGCTCTGAGCAGCCCTGGTCAGGGCTGTGCTGTTCACTGCACAGTATGACTGATAACAACACATGGCTGCACTGGCCTTTGATAACTACAGCTTTCTAAAACATCCAGAAATTAAGACTGCTTGCTGAGGCAAAAAAAAATGAGCTATGGTTGTGTTGTGGATGATGCTATTGATGATGTCCTTTGAAAAAGAACTCAAGCTGCTGGTGAAGTAGAAGTCGTGATACAGTAGAGAACAAATACTTTTATTGCCAATCCTAAGTAACATGCCCTGAGAAACATAGCAGGGTATATGGGTGTACTGCATTACTGAGTATTAAAATGTGGCAATATCCTTTGAGAACAAAAGCAGGTGAATATGTGCTAAGGCATTTCTATTAACAGTTCCAACAAAACAGTTCCTCTATGCTAGGTGTTAATAGAGCCTGCCTTTTTGTGGTAGAAGATTGTGGACAGCAAGTAATGCACAGAGAATATGTGAAATTAATATATTTTGACAAGCAGCACAAATAAAACTCTGGTGGAAAAGAATGTGTATTAACCTCAATGGCCAAAAAATGCCCAGTATCTCTCTGGGCAACCAAGTTCAGTTAGGGGTTTTAACATTACGTTTAATCAGGCAACATGAAAGGAAATGTGTGACATTTCACTGAAGTTGAGGGCAACATAATGGTTGTTTGTAAATCTATATGGTTATTTATACAATCTACTAAACTGTGCTACCAGTAGGCATTTTTTAAACATACATTTGTTCCAGAAGATTATTAGGAAAAAAAAATAGTTTAAAAAAAACTTCTCAAAACTCTTAACTTTCCATTGCTTCTTCTGTAAATCATACTTTCCTTCCATTTTCTCTTCTTTCCGCCTCAACTCTTGTGGTTTATATTCCCTACATCCTATCACGCCTCTCTTCATCCTTTATCTTTCCGGTCTTTTACCTACACAGCTAATCTGCTCTGACTTCGTAGTTTCTCCTCACATCCCCCACCCAGGGCCATCTCCTCTTCCTCTTGGTAGAGCTGCATTGCAGAATGTTCCCGATCCTTGAAAAATTTTGCGCTTACTATTTCTAAAATCAGATACTCTATAGACCAAGAGCATTATTGGTATTGTTGGGTAATAATGCACAGAATAATGCCATATACCTATATCTAAGGAATTTGTGAAGGGTTGCAACATGCAATAATATGGGTCAGTTCTTGGAATTTTTATTTGGCATGTGGAAAGATATGGTGGAACTTGTGAGAGTTGTTATTTAATATATGGGATCCCTTCAACCAAATCAGTTATGCTTTTCACCTGGATCATAGAATCATAAAATCATTAAGGTTGGAAAAGACCTCAGGGATCATCAAGTCCAACCCAACACCACCTAACTCACTAAACCATGTCCCTTAAGCACCACATCTACATGTTTCTTGAACACCTCCAAGGACGGTGACTCCACCACCTCCCTGGGCAGCCTGTTCCAATGCCTGATCACTCTTTCAGTGAAGAAATTTTTCCTAATATCCAGCCTAAACCTTCGCTGGTGTAACTTGAGGCTGTTTCCTCTTGTCCTATCACTTGTTACTTTAGAGAACAGGCCAGCACCCACCTCACTACAACCTCCTTTCAGGCAGTTGTAGAGAGTGATAAGGTCTCCTCTCAGCCTCCTCTTCTCTAGACTAAACAACCCCAGTTCCCTCAGCCGCTCCTCATAAGACCTGTGCTCCAGACCCTTCACCAGTTTCGTTGCCCTTCTCTGGACCCGGTCCAGCACCTCAATGTCCTTGTGGTGAGGGGCCCAAAACTGAACACAGTATTCAAGGTGCGGTCTCACCAGTGCCGAGTACAGGGGCACAATCACTTCCCTAGTCCTGCTGGCCACACTATTTCTGACACAGGCCAGGATGCCGTTGGCCTTCTTGGCCACCTGGGCGCACTGCTGGCTCATGTTCAGCTGGCTGTCAGCCAACACCCTTAGGTCCCTCTCTGCTGGGCAGCTTTCCAGCCACTCACCCCCAAGCCTGTAGCGTTGCAGGGGGTTGTTGTGACCAAAGTGCAGGACCTGGCACTTGGCTTTATTGAACTTCACACAACTGGCCTCAGCCCATCAGTCCAGCCTGTCCAGATCCCTCTGCAAAGCCTCCCTACCCTCAAGGAGGTCAACACACCCGCTCAGTTTGGTGTCATCAGCAAACTTACTGAGGGAGCACTCAATCCGCTCATCCAGGTCATCAATAAAGATGTTAAACATCATACATTTTGGCGGTAGATGACTTACTTACATGCATAATTCAACAGATGTATGTATACAAAAAAATCCAGGAGTTCTTGTAGACCTATTTGTAGAAAGTAAATTTCACTACTGCAGACACTTGAAGATTTTCTCCTCACATGCAGCTGTTTCGGAATAGCATGGATTTATTTGTGTATGGTGGAAGAAAATTAATCAACTATTATTGGTGCTCCATCACATACAAATTCTCTCTCTCCTGCTGGCAGAGTAGGTTGACAGAACCTTTTCATAGTATCCATCAGTTAATTTTATCAGTCATGGTATTATGATTACAAACTACAAATGATCTAACAATGAATATATAATTACAGGAATAAAACTGTACAGTGGTTATTTAACATTTGTAAAGTGTAATTTATTTAACACTCTCTCTGGAATATACATGGGAAATTAGAATAATAAACCAGAAATAAAATTACATTTATTTTTTGTCCATCATCAATGATGAGCAATATTACCAGCTTGATCAGGCTGTACATTCAGCCATGTAGGGAAGTTCATGTATGCTACCTTTGGGCCTGCTTAAAACATCCTTGTGAACTGTATGTTATTCGTACACTAAGCAGTAAGTCATTCTTCTGACACTGGGCCTGATAAATAGTGGATCTTTGTTTTAAAATACTTTTCTCAATATTAATTAAAACCTAAAACTTAAAATATCCAATGCTGAGAGGCAAAAACATTGCATTCCAGATACAGGAAGAATATAAAATTAATATTCTTATTAAGAAAGTGATAAAAGAAAAGTCATAATATATATTGTATTTTGTGAGTTTTAATTTTTCTCGTCTTTGTTTTAAATGGAAAGGCCTTTGTAATTTGTCTTTGATATTACAAAAGATCACAATTATCCTTTGTGGAGGAGGGAAAAAATCTTGCAGTATGTGTTCCAAAAAGATGTCCATTGTCCTCACATTGTCAGCAGCAATCAAATTTCATCTGCCACATACTTTGGTTTATCAAATAATTGACATCTTTGGAGCCTGCTGGTTAATAGCAATTTCTTCATTGTTCTTGTTTAATAAAGACAAGTCCAGGTAATGTGACGTAAATTAGGCGACTGCCTAAATGAAGTGCTAATGCAGGAGGAGGATGCTTCGAGCAGATGAGAGGAGGCTTGGCCTGCTGAAAATTATTGTATAGGCAGTTTGACTCCATTACATGTAGAGGAACTAAATTAATGTTAGACTTGCCATTAGCTCATGAGCACACAATATTATCATTGTTTACCCTAATATCTGTTTGCTATCATGTTTTCTCTTTTACTATTTACTGTATTATATCTAGAAGTATGTAATATATCAGAGATGAAGTAGCTAGATGAAGAGTTCCTTGGGTTTGGAAGGGTCAGTTTTGTGAAAGTTGAATTTAGGAGCCTTCAAAAGGAAATCAGCCTGTGGTTTCTGAATGTTCTCTGCTAATCACAATGATCTTCCCTTACATTATGATTTCAATCTTTCATTGCAATATAGTAATCTAGAAGCAGCATGGAAGTGCCCTCGTTCCCCTGTGCTCCCAAGTTTTGATGCTGCTATTAAAATTCATATGCATATACTGCAGGCTTGGATAAAATAGTTCATTTGGCTGTTCACACTATCTGAACTCTTTAATAAGGTCTTCCCCTAAATTAGTTTCTTTTTTTTTTTTTTTCCTGCCGCAGTTCAAGTGTGAACTTCTGGTAAATTATACAGTAACGTTTGCATAGTGTAAAGATTTTTTTATTTTGTCTCTGTTTTGGTTATCATGTTAAGTCTATTCAGAGTAGTAGATTCCCTGTGACTCATATGCTTACAAAATCCTGTGCCTCAAAACCTCATTTTTCTTTTTTTTTATCAATAGTGTATACAGACACAGCTTTGCATTTTTTAATGTGAGATCTCTGACATGGATTTAGATTCTGTACTGCTTTGAGGTATGCTAGTTAATGCAACCTAATTTTGAAAAGTAGCTCTGTGTTTGTACTTCCCTGGGGCTTCAGTTTAGTTGTCATCTATCATTTTAGCACTGTGATTGATTACTCTCTACTGTTTAATTTATCTGCTCCAGCTTTTCAGCTTTTTCTTCAATTGGTAAACACATTCTTTTCTAGACACATTTTCAAATGATGTGTTTTCCAAGTGCCCTGGAAGTCATGTAATCATATTTTTCTCAGCTAGGAATTTAACTATTTAAGCCATTTAATAATTTCAATAAATTATTGTCTGATATTTTGTCTATTACTTAGAAGTTTTGCCCTAGAAATCTGTATTGTATTTTCTATTTTTCAATGTTATTGTATATATTTATTCTGAAGTATTTCACAAGTCAGGTTCTGTCAGCAGTACTAACGTGTTCTTATTTTCTTGTCTTTTATGTAGTGTTCCTGTACTATAATTTGATATTTTAAAACATTACATTGAATATCAACTTGTCTATGATTTTAAATCGGGCTCTTTCAGAGTAACATCAAGTTTCCATTTAAAACGGGGGGTGGAGAAGGGTGTATGAAGTCATACTGTGTATATAAATGGCAGCAGTTTTACACAGTTACTGAGGCAACTTCCAAGAAAATACTATAATGAACTGCTTCTATGGTCCCCATATCAAAGAAGTTTTAATGCATTTTTTCTTTTCTTCTGCAGTTTTTGTCATGGCTCTGGGGCATCTGTGTTTTTGAATGGGGAGGCTGATAATTTGTTTTGATTTTTCTTTACTTTTTAGTTACTGATTGTATTTAATATTTGATTAAAATCTCTTAGTAAGAAGAATTATACTGTGTCATCATAATGCAGCTTTGCTTACGTTAGTAACTGCTATTGTAGTCCTGTCTCTAAATACAATCAAAATTAATTGACATCTGCGGCATTGCTTGCTTTTTGGGGGCAGTTTGCTGTTCTTTTCTTGTGAGAGCAAGCTTTAATCACTACTTACCTTTTGTTTGTAATTCTTAATCTCTTTGCACAATCCTCTTTTAAAGACTCCCAGTTTAGCTTTGGTTATGTATTTTAGTAATTCCTGGTAGGTGAATTCCAGCCCACATTTCATTAGAGAATTGGAGATAGCCAGTTGTGTCACTGTTCTGTCACTGTTCTTGTAGTGAATTATGCATTGATTAGGAACTGAGAGGACAGAGTTTCCTCTCAACTCTTCTGTTTTGCATTTATGGTACATAAAGGTTAACTCAAAAAATAACTACTGTGATACAAGTGATTACATACATAGAGGTTAAGGTGAGTCCCTAGTATGGAGTCGGTGATAGCTAAGGAACATTATTTGACAGTTTTGGATCCTCTCCAAGTATGAGTTTTTTCTTCAGCAATAATTTACTTTGTTTCCTTCTTTCATAGTTTCACACTACAAATCTTATTTTGAAGACATATAGCCATCATGAACGTCACATTGTGACTACTTTTCTTATGTGAATGAAACTCTTTCAAATAAGTTTATTCAGAAATGAGAAAAGATGCCTCTTAGGTCTGTTTGCAATCATATCTTTTAAGTTTCTAGTGTATTGTCAACATTTATCTCTGAAAATGCAAAGAGAATAGGAAATTGAGTTACTTTCCCATGTAAATAAAAATGTTTTGCGAAGTCATTATCAAAGAGAGCACATAAAAATATTTTATGTTAGTCTGCACTGTTTATATTGATATCTGAAGTGAATGAAAACGAGCACTGTAGAATTTTACTTGCAATAAATAATTTTGAAAATACAAAATTCAAAATTAAGTATATTTGGAAAAACATGCTTCCTGGGATTAGGATTTTTAGGCAGGGGGATATACTTTAGAGCAGATAGAAATTAGGAGTGCCCTGGAATATAACAAATATTTTAGCAGTGTGTCTGCAGTGTGCATCTGCTTCTATACCTTCAGTTTTGTGCTGGAAGCTGAAGAGGCAAAGACATGGTTTTGCTGTGAGAGGAGCCTCTGCACAAGGGCTCTGACAGCAATGTTGATTGATGTGTTTCATACTCATGGCTCTTGGAGCTATGTTGATAAATGGAGCAACAGTGATTTGAGCTGAAAGCACAAGTTTTTGAACATGGTTGTCATAAAGCACATAACTTATAGGCCATGTTTCCAGTCTCGCCAATTAAAAGGCTTTAGCTAAGCTATTAGAGATATTAAGATTTTGGGTTTTTTCCATGAGCTGTGTAGTCGGGAGTTTTTCTTATTACTGCCTGATTTCTATGACTGCTTCAGTCCTTCCAAAATCTTAAGGTTTAGAAGTGTATTTTTTATTAAAAGGTGAGATTTTCACGCAGTCACATGAATCCAGGAGATGGAGCTTCCAAGGATAACTCCCAAACATTTATTACAAAGTCTGGCAATATTGTGTAAAATGCGTGATAGCCCGGAGGTCTCTGCTAGTACTGTACAGCGGTACACTTTGATCTTTCACATAATAGGTCTCCCAATACCTTTTCATTTCTGACAGAAATAGTGCCCAGGCTGCTCTTATGCCATAAGCCTGTTTCACTCATCCTTATAAGTTGTGATGTCAAGTGAGAACATTTGTTTTAGAAGGAAGGATGAGAAAAAAGGAATAAGATGTCATTTAGACTGTGCAACCTTAACAATTTTCAATGGGATTTTGCTCTTAGAAACGTGTTTCAGCATTTGAATCTTTAGTTTAAATGAAATGCTTAACACCAACAGTTTATTAAGGATCTGATTTTACTACAGAGATAATAATTTTAAGAACTTTAAACTGTATTAAACCATTAGTTAATAAACCACTAGCTATTAGACTGTTAATAGTTTATCCTGCAGATAACATTGGTTCCTTTTGGAGAGTTATGGTCTATTGGGCAAATATGCATTTAGGGAGGTTTTAAAATGGGAATTACATCTAAACTTTATAATTATGTGCTTAAACATTTCTTAAGGAGAATACAATCAGTAGCTTTTTGTATATGAAGCCATATGCTCCTCGAAAATATTTAAATGTTTGCAGTACACAGCTATGCTTATAGTATCTCACTTGCTATAGTGTTGTCATTTTTGTATTTTTTCTGCAATTTGACTATTGGCAGCATCAGTGTCTGGAGCTATGACCTGTCACTGCAGACACTCCAGCTGCACTCTGGAAAACCAGTTCACATCCCAATCCTTGTCTACGAGTTCCATATCCGTTTAGAAAGAATGAAAGAGTTTGGAACCTGACTTCCTTTTAAAAACAGGTGTTCAAAAAAAGGTAGGTAGGCAAGCACTCTCTCTGTTTTTTCTATTTTCACATATATTTTAAAGAACATTTCTTCCAGCAGTAATAATTGTAATTTATATTGATATTCTGCAGAGTAGGCTCATTATATTCAATCACAACTAGAATTCTACTTACACTAATTGTCTTTGAAGCAGGATCAGTGATTTTAAGCATGTGGAAAGCAGTGCAATGCTATCCAACCCCATCATGGATCATATACAATGGCTCTCACAGCTTTCTGGCATTCACAAGAGTGTGACAGCTGTGTTTTCCCATTCATATGTTGGCTGTCCTTCCTGGCTGATCAATAGTGAGACTTCATTTCCTCCAGTCTCTTTGTGACAGTACTAGTGGGGATCACATTGTTAAGTTCTATCTTGAATTCGAGGGAAGTGGGTTTTGTACTGGTCAAGCATTTTTTGTGTGACTGTTGGAAGTTCTTTCTTCATTAATGTGCACTTCTTGTGTCATGTTTTCACTTATGGTATTCTGAAAAAGAACTTTACTTAACTAACACTACTTTTAATTAATTTGGATATCCTTTTTCCTGTTAAATTTTGCTTCACAGTCTGAGGAGTGCTTATGTAGACAATCCAGATGTCTGATACTGATTTTTTCCAAGGATATATTAATGGACATGACCAACTTGTTTAAACCTTCTTGAGTAGCTTTCCTTTTAAAAACTCATATGGTGGCATGTAACAAATTTAGAGGGGGTTTGGAATTCACTCCTGGGGTGAAATTGATGGTATTGTTACTACTGTGAAGAGAATGAGCTGATACCGTCCCAGTATTGTGAAGACCTTGAAGAATGGCAGAACCATGTACTGCTGTTACTTATTGTTATTCTTTAAGACTCTGAGAATGTTCTGAGTATTGACTTGTCCAGCAGCACACACTTCATAAAAGGTGCCAGTGTGTTGGTCTGTTTGATAAATGTGTTCATCAGTACTTAGTTGTTTTTGATGTATATTAAAAGAAACTGAGATTGTATCTGCTGTTAAATAACTATGGCTTTAAAAAAATGGCTAGCTTGGTGTTTCCTAATCTTGAAAATACATTTGTAAGACTGTGAACAAATCCTGCAAACATCAAACAGAGTTTCTTGCTTCGTTTTTTACTAACATAAACTCTCCCTGCCTCCCCTGTTCATTCTCCTGGGAGAAAAACAGCAGAATTTGCAAGCCTGAATAATGATATAGGGTTAGGGAAGAGGAAAGCTAGTATAATTATCCTCATCTGCTACATATGACTATGACATCTAGCCCCATATTGTTTCCGATTCTCCTTTCTCCTTTCATGTTTTGTTTATATTCCCATGTGTCTCCCTTTGCTGTTGTCTTATTGGCAGCTCTATCTAAATCTTAGTTCCCCTTCTAGACCTACCTTAACCATACTCTTCTGGAAAAGAGCCCTCATTCCCCAGTGTCACCTAGTTTGTTTTCTTGTCCTTTCCATAGCCCCTGATCTTCTTCCTAACAGTGCTTTCAAAACTATAACAACAGGGATAAAATACAGCTTCTTTTACTTACATCTGCTGGAGTGCTGCAACTAGGTTGTGACTGACCTTGCAAAGAAGTACTTGAGCTGGGGTGGCACCCATTTATGTGATCAGCAATGTATCTAGACATTGAAAGAAAGGAAGTACTTGGTTTTATATGTATGTTCCTTCCTCCCCATGCCCAGATGTCTTACTGTCATACTAGAGAACAATGAGGGAACCTGGGGTTTGCACCTGTTCCCTCTGGAAGTGTTTGTTTCCCTGACATAAACTGAGAGCTCTTTGGGCATCTCTTTATCCCAGTCAGCAAACTGGTTTTGTAGCTTTGCTTCTACTTCTTCCTTTTCTGCGTACTGTGGGCATGGTGCTATAAGGTTACATTGCTGCAGATAGAACACACTAAACTTGCTTACAGATGATACATGAATATATTATCTCTGTGCCTTTTTGTTGATTGTTAAACCTTTAGCATATAGTACTTTCTCCAAATTATCTGCCTGTAGCACGCTAGGTCCGATCTGTTTGAAGAACTTCTGTTTTCTGCTGATTAGATATTTTACTAAGAGCTCCGAACTCCCCCCACCCCCATGTTTGTGTTTCTTCCTTTTCTTCTTGCATGCATTTGTGCGTGCTCTCTTGCATTTGCTCTCTGTGTACACAGTCTCTTGCTTTTTTTCTCTGTTTTGCTGGAACATTATGTCCTCAGTTGTCAAATAGCTTTCTCTCAGCTGAGAGAACTGGAACTGAAGTTCCAGTGCTGAATTGAAAGAGATCAACCAGAAGCTCTGGAAAATGATTCATTTTTACAGTGAAACTGAGCTTTAGGAGTCTTTTATGAAGAAAAGGGTATTATTAAAAATATAGTGTTAGACTTGTAAAAAGGAATCTCTAAGATTTAGCGTATAAAAATGGAAATGTTATGATAAGATTATGAAAGCTTCAGGGGTTATTTGAATGATCTGTTTCTGCAGACTAAATAAAGCTCTGTTTTATTAGTCCTAAGTGTCCCTTTATTTGTTGCAATATATTCAATCAGGTTTACAGCATCTCTTCAACGTTAGCTTCCCAGGAACACTACCACCAAAGGGCAACTGTGGGTCAGCTGAGTGATACAGATACAATGCTGAAAGTAAATATGGCTCATCAAGCAAGTTGTCGTTTTTCAGAAACAGCACATCCATTCCTGTGCAGTATCAACAGGAGATTTTAAAAACATGTGTATGGGTTTCAATGAACAGTTGAACAATCTGTGTTTACTGACTAATAACTTATTTTGTGAGTTAATCTATTGATCAGTAAAGGAGAAAGAGACAGGTTGTGAGTTACCGAGTATCATGAACTGCATGGTACAAGGAGAGTGGTTAACACTAGAACTGTATGACAGTTGTGAATCATTGCTGCTTGAAGATGCCATGGCTATGAGGACACATTAAAGCCTTCTGTAAGGATTCTCTATAAAGTTGATTGAGGTACCAGTAAAGACATTTTTATAGCGCTCCGTACTGCTGTGCTGCCAAACTTCATGAGTGGCTTTTGGGAGATGACTCAGCACCCAACACGCCTGTCCCTGTTTAGCCTTGCCTATTTCTAGACATATTCTGGTTACCAAAATGCTGCTTCATCAATTTTATCGCTTAGGAGTACAATATAAGTGCTGTCGCAACGTCTTTAAGAGAAAGTTCTGACAGGGTAATTGGACAACCCATGTAACAACTTGAAACACATAGGTTTAGAACGACTGGAGCTGTGTCAGTTGAATTTGTTTTACAGTGCAGCCTGCCTTATGGAAGTTATCTCAAACCGTGGATTTGGAAAGACTTTTCATGAGATTTAGATAATGTTAACATGTAAGCTTCTTTAAAGATGATTGAAGTATTGTTAGCACTTTGCATGTGAATAAGCAGGAGGAACCCTGGGTTCCAGTCACAATTTTAGATGTCACAAACAAACAAACAAACAAACACCCGACCAATACCAAGAAAAAAATGCCAAAATTAGAGAACAGGAGATGTCAGAATGTTTCTAAATAGAAGCATTCGTCAGCTGTCACATTGGTGACTTCTTAAATTCAGTTATCATGTTTGCACTTGGTGTGGTGCCAGTAGAAAGAAGGATTTGTGCATTTATTTTTCAGAGACCAGAAATTTTTTTTCGGTCACATGTAGAAATAGTTATACTCAGAAAATATAGTACGTTTTACTGGACAGAAAAGAAAGAATTAGGGACTTGCAGTGATAATAGAGGAGGAAGGACAAAAGATCACAGTTATTTAGATTTAAAAGGGATCTCCATAGTAACTGCATTCATTTAAGATACTCAATACATGTATTGTTACTTCTTACTTCTCTGATTGGGTGAAGTTTATTTGGTCTCCTGGAATTTGATGTGACTTTCACCATCACTTTATCTCAGAGAGGGCAGGAGAATGAAATTAAAGAAATAAGGGTGAGCAGGGTGAAATAAGGGTGATGTTCTTTGGTAAGTTAAGAGGCAATATATGAGGGCAGTATATGTAAGAAAGGAAGAGGCCTGAGAATATTTATTTATTTATATCTAAAAGATGTAAAAAAGGTGTAATGGAAGGGATGTTTTTACAGGTATGAGTTAGCTATATTGGTAAGCAAGAGCAATAGCAACTTCGAGCTAGAAGAATGAGGGTACAGATTTTGTCAAAATACTGGTAAGCTCGTCTAGATACCTTGATGAAAAATTACTGCTAGTTGTTTTTCTCTTGTGGTTGCCTTGATCTCCAGTATATTTTCTGTAGAACTTCTGTCATTTTCACCGAAAGTATGAGTAGCCATTCAGAAAGCTTTACATTTTTCTTCTAGATTGTGCCTGGTTAAAAAAAAAAAAAAAAAAAGTAGAAATATTTGGCAGTGACAAATGGTGTCTGATCTGTAGGCAACAGTTGTACTCTGAAATGATGTAGAATGCTGTCTTCAGATGTTTTCACAATTAGGTGTCTGTAGTTTATATTGATGCTTATTCACAGATTAAATGGTTTCAGGTGTGTTTTGGATGTGTAGTTTTTGTACATCATTAATGAGCAATAGTAATTCCATTGGCTTCTTGGGAAACTGATGATGGTACATGCACATCACTCAATTTCAGTACCTTTATGTAAAGCATGCTGAAGGTGCTTCACTATGTAAGAGAGTGTATGTATTTCTGTGTATTAGGACTTGACTGTCTATTTATTTTATACAAATATATTTTCATTGGTAAGCAAAGTCTTCTGTTGCTTTTAAGTTTTTTGACAGTAGCTTATCCAAATTTTGATTGCCTTGTCATTTCCTGATGCTGTTGGGGCGGTGATGCTTCTCTGCTGGGTGAAATTTACTGGCACATCACTTTTTTTTTACCCCTGGAACAATGAGTTCCAGTACAGGACTTTCATTAGAGGAAAGCTGAAGTGAGTTTCGTTGCTTTGCTTTTGGATGGAGTTTCATATATCAGTGTTACTAATTACCTTATTGCCTTGTGATAGCATCACAAATAAAATACTGTACTGGCCTTAGAAAGTCCACAAGAATTTACGTAGTTACTGTAAACTTAACATGTACTCTGCTTTGATTCTCTCACATTTCTTGGACGTGTATACCCAGAGTCTTCCTAACTCATATGAACAGGATAGTCTTCACAGCGGTTCTAAAAGATAACTTATGAAATCGATTAGTCTTGTACATAGAAGGTGAGTGCTTTGAGTGCTGCTCAGCTACACTTCTTGCATATGGAGGGAGTCGGGCAGATGCTTTGCTGGTGACATGGTGGGATCTGTGGCAAGGGAATGATCCTACGCAGGACATATCTGCTGGCACAGCTCATGGTCTACAGAAATGTCCACTGGAAAAATGCTGGCTGTTGTGGGAACTTTCGTGGGGAAAGATTCAAATTCTATTCACTTGTGGCTTTTTCATGAAACTCTGATTTTCAAAGAGAAGAAATTTCTCTCCTTCAGTGGAGAATAAAGCAGATTTCTACTGTAGTTAGTAGTTGTTGCTAGGTAGGATGTGAATTCTAGCTAGGTAAACCTTGCTAATAAAGAAGGTGAGGCAGTTCTAGAGGATCTTTCTTCTATTATGATACGTCGTGTTTGTTTTTTTTTCCTCCATGGTTGTTTTGACTTCTTTTTCCTTTTTTTTTTTTTTTTTTTTTTTTTTTTTTTTTTTTTTTTGCTATTTATTTGTGCTTGATATCACGATATTCTTGGTATTACACACCCTACGACATATGTTGTTTACATTTAATGTTTTATTCTCTTTTTGGTTATTGCATTTGGATGTGCAGGTGGCTAGTAAATATTTGTTCATGTCTATATTGTCTAACCTTATGAGCCCTGAATCTCGAGACCTTGAAAAATCGCTTCAAGAATTTTTCATTATCATCATATATGCCAGGAGACCCTGCACTTTAAGAAAGTTTGCTTTCCATTTCTCAGTCACCACTATAAGACAGGCTGTTGTCAGAGCAGCAAGTCAGATAACATGTTGTAGTCTACTTGGTTTTGGTCCTGCACTCTTCTCCCACTTACACAGTTTGTCTTTATGCCTGGTGGTGGAAACTTGGTGTTTTCTCTACTGCTCACAGTGAATAACACTTGTTATCAAGACAAGCAATCAGCTCACCCCCAGGTTACAGTAATGCTGCTTTTTAAGCTAGCAGCTGAGAGTTACTTCAGGAGAGCCCATTAGATGGCCCTTCCCCAGAGACTGAGCCTATCTGATTCAAAGCACTGTGTGATACCTTTGAATTATAATTACTAAAATGCCACCCATTTATTCCAGTAGAGCTGCCAGGATACACAGGTACATTTTTTAGCTTTTTAATTAAAGATGCGTATCTGAGGTAAACTAGCAAAAGGATTTTGCCTAATTAACTCCCTTTAGTTCACCATTCTGTCAGTTGCTGGCTATCAGTAAATATTTGGTTTCTTTAAGCTTCATTTCTTCAGGTGGGTGGTTCAGATATTTATGATTACCGAATAAGAGATTAGTTAATTTCCGTGTCTTTTACTGCTGGGACTTCCCAGGTCACAGTGCAGCTTAAACAAAAATATTGAAGGAATACAGGGAAGTTCACAGAAGGATAGGTGGAACTTTGAATTTTGCCCCAAGGTGATGTTTTAGCTACTGACCATGAGAATGTGAAGAAAAAAACCCAAACTTTTCTGTACAAAATAGTTCCATTCTGTAATTCTGTAGTCTTCTGCAAGTAACACTTGGAAATGTGCGGTTTTACTTTTTTAAAATTTACGACTATGTTTTTAAATGTCATTTTACTGTAGGGCATGGTCATGGTCTCTTGAAACTTCAGTACATAAAAGGCAGTGAATAATGGTCTTTAATAGAACTGGGAATAGTATGTAATACCCTATATCAAAAGTCACTATATAGTGCAGTTGTTTTCTGGACTGTGTATAATTATCCCAATTTCAGTGGAGGTAACAGGCAGCTGTGAAAATGATCAATTCTTATTGCCTAGATTGTTATTTTCTGTTCCACAATAAAAGTTATATTCATTCTTTATACCTAAATTAATATTTTATGTCAAAGCCCGAGGAACAAAGGGCTTTGGTGGGGGAGAAGAGATGAATTTTATATGTATTATTGAAAGCTGCACTGAAAAGGACATTTTGGTTAATTCCAGTTCCCATGGTTACTTACAAATAATTATGCAGTTTTACAAACACAAAACTTTTTTAGCAGTCCTACTTCCAGGCAGATAAGTGTCCAGCAGTAAGTTATAATTAGCTATGTAAGAAGTAAATTATCAGCCTTGATCTTCAAAATTCATCTTAGCCTACATATTCTACACTTATGCTTACTCTATTTTATTGGCATCACCAAGATTAGATTTTTAGGTTAGGCAATTCTGTCTGGCTTGAATAATCTTATCAGTTCATTATCATAGTTTATTCTTACCTCCACAAGTTTTATGGTAAGCAATTAAAGCCTTTAGAGAAACAGCTACTGCTTTCTAAAACAGCATATATTTTACATTTAAGAGTTTTGCTCTTTTCTCTTAGGGCCTTTTTTTATTGTGTACCTAATTTTATTAAAGCCATTCAGATCATGGAAACCACAATGATGAAAATGCAGCCTGCCGTGAAGGTTGGCCATAGGAGACCACTGTTCTTTTTTGCTTCATTAGTAACAAATGTAAGTTTATCTTAATAATAATAGTGGTAATATGATTATTATATTTGTAATACCAGATTAGCATGCTGTGAAAAATAAACAGATTAGATTCAACTGCCCACGTTTTCCTAAATTAAACAAAACTCTGCCACTGTTTTGTTTGCATAGCTGCCCTACATTGCCTGCCTTGGAACTGCACAGTACATGTCATTGCAGAATGTACTTACGTTGATCACAGTTCTGAACTTCTACTCTGCAAAGATTTTGACACTTGTGTACAAAGCATTTTCAGATAATTCTGTTTAGATATGTGTGAGTTTTTTCGGCTTTGTGTGATTTGTCAGAAATAGGTATGAAAAGATACGTAATTTCATATCCGCCCTACTGGTTTCCTGTTTATCTTTCTTGTCATTTTTTCATCAGGGCATTTCAGTATTGGGACAATAAATCACTATTTTTGTCATTATTACTTGTGATAAAATATTCTATTTAACCATTTTGTATAATTTTACTTCTAAAGTATGATAACAAGCACTCAATTTGTAATTAGATTAACTTATTTTCTCTTTCAATGTAACCACACAGATCTAGAATACAGTAATTCTTCACATAACATTTTATTTTATTTTCTGATTCAGAATCTTGTATCAAACCTTCACATTACCATGAGTTGTGATGATGTTTTTAGGATGAGGATAAGCCATAAAACAATGAGGATGAAGAAATACTATTTGGTCACAATACTTGTTCCTCATTTTGGACACTGGGAGGGATGCTGGTGTCAGCAGGTATCCCTGGCAAGGGCAGCAAGAGAAACAATTTCATCGACTCTGAAACCATAGAATCACATAATCATTCAGGTTGTAAGGGACCTCGGGGGTTCTCCCATGCTGGCCTCCTGCTCAAAGCTGGATCAGCACTTGAATTTAGACCAGGTTGCTCAGTACTTTCTTCAGGCAAGTCTTGAAAACCTCCAAGGATGGAATCTCTGCAGCCTCTCTGGGCAACCTGTGCCAATGCTTAATTGTCCTTTTGTGGAAATGTTTTTCCTCACATCCAGTTAGAATTTCCAGGTTTCAATTTATGATCTTTGTCTCTCGTTCGCCCACAGAGCACTTCAGGTACAAGTAAAAATCATTGTGGTCCATAAATGCAACTAAGTTAAATTAGTATTGCATGCAATAGCAATAAGAAAATGGTCTGTCGTGTCATCTTTTGACCTGAATTCATATACAAAATGTATAAATTGAAGTGTATAATTTATAAAATTAGAAACAGCTTTTAAGACAAAATCCAGAAATTGACTCAATATAAAACTTTCAAGAATGTTCTTTTAATTTAAAATTTTCCTTATTTAATTTTCAAATCTCTTTATTTTAGGGCAGTTTTATCAAGGTCAATATAATTTCACAAACACATGTTTTTTTCCTGTCCAGTGGAAGAGTTACCGGGCCAACACGTGCACAAACAGATTCTCAGAATGACACTCCTCTTACAGCTTCTCAGAGCTGCCGCTTTATGAGAGCACAACATTTGGAATACATTTGGCATGGCCATTCAAGAAAAATGAAAGTTCTCATTCACCAATAGATCCTTTACCAGGCTGGAAAGCTTCCATTCTGAAACACTGGAAAAACAGATCTAAATCATGTCTAGATTTTTGTCACATTAATGAACTTGAAAGGGGATTATAAGCTTTGCTACCTTGTCAGTTCTTCAAGTAGGGGATAATAAGAGTGACCACACAGCTATGTAGGGTCCAGTCCGGGCAGGAATGGGTCATCCTTTCTCTGTCAAAAGTCATCAGTTTTCTTATGTTTTTGTTACTAGAAGTAGCTAGATTCTTGATAAGTCTTAAACTTAAAAAGCTTGATAAGGCAGCTTCCTCTAAAAAAAAAAAAAAAGTTCACTTTCCCTATTCTGCCTTTGTTTTTCTGCTCCTCTTCACAACAAATTTCCATTGAGGGATCTTTCTATCACCTTTCAAGTATTCACTTAGTGGTCTTCCATTTTTCCTTTTTTGTACTTTTATCTTACTTCTATGCTCAGTATTTGCTCCTTCCATCCTATCTTGGTTCCAGTTTCTTATTGCCACTTCGCCTTCTCCAGTCACATTTCAGCTAAAACATGAGCATAGGGGATTACACAATTTGCCCCTAAAGATGTTGTGAGCTTGGGTTTTCCTGAGCATAAGAATTAGCTTGCAGACTTCCACAGAGCTGAATCAGAAAAAAAATCTTGTTGTCCGGAAGGCTGGAACAATCAAACCCAGTTTGGCTATATGAAATTGCATGACACACTACAGTGGCAACAGCTACATACTCCAGAATACTCTGTGCATTGATTGACATCTGCTTGTCAAACCTAAGGCTGAAATGAAAATGAGCTTGCCCCCTCAGTTCTGTTGTAAATGCTACTGCATGTTTAAAGAACAGGCTTCCTTCAGCTAACAAGTTGCTCTATTCTAAATGCCTGTTCTCCATTCTGTATGTAATTTGTTCCTGCTTTTACCTTGGAAAGAAAAATGTCTCATTGTGGTTGGTTTCCCCTAGGTTTTTCAGTGAAACATAACTCTTGTTTCTTTGCATGTATCAGGGAAGCCCAAGCAAGGTGGAAACCCTCTTTTTCGACTTCCGCTTCAACACAAGCCAAGGCATTCAAAACCTGCAGACTAAGGCGAGTTCAGTTTCAAAAGACTTATGAAGAAATGCAATATTCTTTCATTAAGTGTCCATGATTTGATTTAGAGCTGTTTGGATTGAAATTATACTTGGACAAATTAAATGCTTAAAATGAGCTAACAGGTTACAAATCAATACATTTTTAATGGCTTGAAAAACCTAGCCTTCAGCTTATTATTCATGTATCTGAATAAATGAGATAATAATCTGATGCAATGACTGCTGCAGGTGAGAAAACACATGGAGCAAAAAAATCTGAATACAAGTATTGTCTAAAAATAAAGCAAATGCATTGTGTGCTGTCATAACTTATTTCATTGTGAATTAGTGTCGTTCTTCATATATGAATAGCAACAAAGCAGAATGGAAGGTTAGTGAATATATGATGAGTACAAAAAAAGCCACTAGTAGAGGTAAGAAACTATTTTTTTTCAAACTATTCTTCGTGTTGCTGGGTTTTGACATACCTATCCTGACTTCTTACGTTAGAAACAGGAGACCCTGGGTCTGGGTCTAACGTGTCATAACAGATTGAGTTTTCAAGTAATGTTCTATCAATGATGTAAAGTGTTATAATTATAAATAATGATTTCATCATATTGTAATATTTCATTATTCATTATGTATCCAACAACTATTCTCAATGAAAAGGACTATGGTGGTTTTAACATAGGAAACAAAAAACATTTTCAGTCCTGTGCAAAAAAAAAAATCAGTGTTCAGATACTTATACTTGTCCTTAGAAAAAAGATTAAATGTGGATTCT
The DNA here is from genome assembly GCA_011057875.1 of Pterocles orientalis. Classification (NCBI taxonomy): domain Eukaryota; kingdom Metazoa; phylum Chordata; class Aves; order Pterocliformes; family Pteroclidae; genus Pterocles; species Pterocles orientalis. The sequence goes on along the minus strand of WKFP01015586.1, from coordinate 20,912 downwards.
TGTTGTGGTTGTGAACTAAATGTACTCTTTTTCCCTCATATATATATTCATATATATATTCATATATATATTCATATATATATGAGGTTGAAGTATGTGTGAGGGGAGAGAGAGACAAAGAGAGGAGTTATTGCACATTTATTTATGAAAATATGTATGTGTATATTAAATTATGCTTATATATCTTTACATTTGTGTATAATGATATCTGTATGTTCATGTCCATAAGAATAAACGCTTTCTTCTACTTTGACAGTAAAACTCCAAAATAATAAGCTGTAGCAATGTATTGCTGAAAATACTAAAAGAACCCATTCTTAACGGCCACAAGCCAAAGTCTGGAATGAAAATAATTTATCATGAAAAAGCATCCAATAAATTTTTCAGGTATTTTTCATAGAATTATTTTAATCTTATCATAATATAGTATAATTGTAGATGCATGGTTGATGCCCACACACATGGACAGACCAAAAAAAACCCCTATTTTTTAAATCAAACATTGGAAAATAAGAATTGCAAGTAATAAACAAGCCTTTCCATTGGCTTCAGCATATGCAATTCTAGTTGCATGATTGTATCCTAAAGTAACTGAGGCAGAGGATTCTGGAATATAAGCAAAATGCAGAATGCATAAGCAGTGGATACTCAGACTTTTGTTTCATCCTTCTTATTTAGTGGGATATTTACATGTGCTATTCTAATTTTTTTATGAAGACAGGATTATTATTTTTCTTATGTGGGCTTTTCTGTGATACTTAACATTATTATCTAGTAAGGGTAAGGGTATGGTACTTGGATGCTAAGAAACCTGCAGCACACATGTGAAAAAAGTTCTAGTTCCATTTTCTAAATAGTTCAGTAAGGCACATAATGCACGACAATGTCCATTCATTTTGTGTATCCAGTGAGCGCAAAACCTTTAACATCTTGATTCTTTCAGAATGCTACATTTTTTATAGCATATAATGCATTAAAAGCCTCCATTGGAGGGACTTAAAGCTGGAAGGAGGCAAAACACACTGTTAGTAGATTTCGCAGTTATTTGTGGAGAGCAGAAAAATACTGAGAAACCGAGTTCAAAGCCAGATATTGGTGGGGGAGTACTTCTGTATGGCATTGTTCTTTTGCTTCTATTTCTACAACTGCTGATGCTTTTCTCCGGTTTTCTTCCACCTAAAATAATTGTCATCTTCTCCACACACGCAGAATTCCCTGAGTTCTTCATGCTAGCTTGCTATGGCCTTGGGTGCTCTTTTTTGGTCTCTGTCCACCTGTCTGCTCCTTCTTGCTTCTCTCTCAGTCCCTTCCTGCCTTCTGTCTCTTCTTTTCCTCCTCTGGCTCAACTTCCTCCCCAGGCTGTTGGGCTGCCCGTGTCCATTCACACTGCCTCCAGTTTCCATCCTTTCTCTATCCAGTCTCCTTGCCCAGTGTTGGTCCCAGGGAATACATACACGTGTACTCTGACCAGCCGTTCCCTTCCTTTCTGATTGAAAGTAAATCAAGTATTTGTCTTTCATGATTTTTCATATTTTTTGGTTGCCTGTAAGGCTTCATATAGAGAAGATAGTCCTTTTATTCTGAGTTACAGTATGTGGCAGTATTTCTAAAATTTTCTCCTGCTTTGCAGTAGAAATCCTTGGCCCTTCCAGTTCTTATCTGGAATGAGATTACAGATGGAAATTTGGAGATAAGGATGTAGCTGCTGATCTTTAGTCTCTACTGGAGATAGATGAACTGAGGATTTTTTTTTTTTCTGAAGGCTTGATTAGACAGATTTAGACCCTTCACAGAAGCCAACACATTTCTGGTGCCAGGGTGAACCTTCTGCCAGACTGGAAACTGGTGGGGAAGTAAAACTGCTTCTTGAAAGATTTGTGAGAATATTTTGTTTCAAAAAATGTCTTTTTTTTCCGTAGTATTATATTTTTAATCAATTTGAGGAAGATATGCAGTGCAGGAATTAGGAATTTCAGTGGCCAACAGATTTGGTACAATAAAAAGAACTCACATAATCAGAAGTACTGACAGCCCTTAAGAATAGGCCTGAGGTTGTTGCCTAGCACATAGTGTTTGAAATATTTTCTTTTATACTTCTCCATATAACAAAATTCAGAAGCTCTAGATTGAAGATAGACATCTTTACAGTAAACTGCTGAACTTACTTCTTTATTAAAATCAGTGTATAAATCATACTCATTAAGCTGGAGGACAACACAAGAAAAAAATCAATTATAGGATCTGGTAGAGCACTGTTTTGAGATTTAAATGACTGCTATGAAAGCACAAATGACGTATTTGTTAGACTTCCAATAAGGGACAATTCTATTGAAGAACTTAAGCCTATTTTCATAAACTCATTTAATATTTCTTTCTCAAGAAATCTGGTTAGTACTTGTTTACAGCAAGCTGTTTTGCTGTTTTGATTGTCAGAACCTTGTAAGATATCAAGGTCAAATACAGAATTGCAAATTAATGCAAAAATGCATTTAATATACTGAGATGATCTAATCAAATGTTCCTATTTTTACACTTATAATTTTTTAATTGTAAAAGAGAGGAGTGAATTTAATGATCTGAAAATTATGCCTTAGTGTTATTAGTTGGAGTTGGAACATTTTACTTGGGTGATATGCAGGTTTTCTCACAGAACTCTGCCAATATAATTCAGTCCGGAACTGGCCAAAAAAATCCAACCAAATTAATATTTAGCACTCCTAGTCCATTACTGGCTCACTCAGTCTCTGAGATCAGCTGCTTCGGAGCCGACGCACCTCCGCCAGATTGACTGATCACGAGGTACAGGGAGGTTTTTCGGGAGATTCCTTCGACAGGAAAACCCCGACGCAGTGGAATATCCTGACTCGCCGACAGCTCTCCCGCGAGAGGCTGACGTGGCACGGGAGTTGCTGGGGCAACCGCGGTCACCACCCCTCCCCAGTCCTTAAATTTTCGCCGGGAGGGCAGAGAGCGCGCATACACAGTGTGTATGCAAGTCAGGCGCGTCACCTGTGGCTTGTGTAGCAGGATGCTGAAGGTTTGCCGGGTGCAGAAGCCTCACAAGGCGGCCCTAGGAGCCCAGCAAGCAGGCAGGGTTCCTCTGAGGAAGAGGGAAGAACTAGAGACCAGGTGCTGCAGCAGTGGGTGTGGGAGGTTGTGTGGCAGGGCACAGGAGTTCTGCCCTCCTCGTTTGTGAGTCCAACGTATCTGTTTGCAGTCTGTGACCACTGTTTTTGTCATAGTCTCCACCAGGCAGAGAGCTTGCCCCAGAAAGACTGTGGCGACCCAAACGGAGGGCCTGTTCCAAACTGTGGCTACGCAAGTCTCTGGCTGCAGGGAGTGCCAGAGCCTGCTGCTGCCGGCGGAGGGCGGCGGACATTCCACTTGCATGAGGTGCAAGACGGTGGAAGATCTGCTCACCATGGTGGCCGAGCTGAAAGATGAGGTGGAGAGACTGAGGCCATCAGGGACTGTGAGCGGGAGATCGACTGGTGGAGTAACTCCCTGGCGTGCCAGAGGGAAAGGCGTCAGGGAGATACCCCACAGCTGGGGCGGACCCCCTGCCCTGTTGGGCAGAAGAAGGGGATCTGAGGGATGGGGAGGGTTGGGAGAGGGTCCCCACTTGGCGTCGTGAGCAAACCCCCCCTCTGCCTGTCACGTGTCCCCGCATTCCCCTGAGCAATAGGTTTGCAGCCTTGGACATTGAAGGGGAGGTAGGTTGGGAGGCACGGGAAGGTTCCCCTGAGAGGTTTCCAAGGGCGAGGCAGTCGACTCTGCGCATCCAGACTGCCTCTGCCAGGAAAGGAAGAAGGGTGCTTGTGGTAGGTGACTCCATTCTCAGAGGAACGGAGGGGCCCATTTGCAGACCGGACCCGAGCCGCAGGGAAGTGTGCTGCCTCCCTGGGGCCCGGGTCAGGGATATAACTAGAAAACTCCCGGAGCTGGTTCACCCCACTGATTAGTACCCACTACTCATAGTTCAGGTGGGCAGTGATGAAATTGCGCAGAGGAGCCTGAGAACTATGAAAAGAGATTTCAGGGGTTTGGGGTGGATAGTTCAAGGAGCGGGTGCGCGAGTGGTGTTCTGCTCTATACCTTCTGGGGAGGTGCAGGACATGGGGTGGGCCAGGAAAACACAAGTCACGAATAATTGGCTGAGGGGCTGGTGTCGAGACAGGAACTTTGGGTTCTTTGGCCATGGGGCGGTTTACTCAGCCCCTGGCCTGTTGTCGAGGGATGGAACTCATCTGTCTCATAGGGGGAAACGCATCCTAGCGCAGGAGCTAGCGGGGCTCATTGAGAGAGCTTTAAACTAGATTGGAAGGGGGATGGGGCTGTAACGGGGCTTGCACCAGTGGGGCATCACTCTAGTGTTGATAAGGACCGGGGGTCCTCTCACCCTCCTAGGGTGAAACCAGCGCGCTCAGCTCGCTCCCTGAA
>WKFP01015568.1:1787283-1820704 GCA_011057875.1 Pterocles orientalis | reverse complement strand
AGTCTCGGACACAGTTATTTACAATAAATGTGCTGTATGTTCCAGTTCTGCTGTTGTGGATGCCTGGGTGCTTACAGAGCAGTGTTCCACTATTACTGTGCAATGAAAATATTACATCTGTATTCTAATGTCATAGCTACGTTGCATATCCTGAATGTGGGTGTCTTGCCACAGACCCTCATGACTGTAAACATACATGGTGGTGTGGGGTTTTTCCTCTCTGTGGGTGAACATGGCCTATAAACCATCCAGGTTACCTCGTTTGGAGTGCCCACAAGACCTGAATTCTTCCTTTACCACCCAGGGAAGAGGTGAGATGTGTCACTTCTCCCTCCTTCTAAGACTTAGGCAGATGTATCTGCTCCAGGATTTTAATTTCTGCTTCTGGTAGCTGGTAGTTGGAGGTTGTTGGTGAAATGTTGACTTCTGGATCTTGCCTCTTGCTTTGGATCTTTGGACTCGCGCTGGCCTTGAAAGCGTTTTGGCAAGCAGTGACGCAGAGGGGCCTGGAGGACAGCAGCAGGAATTCTAATCTTTGTCTTCTAAGCCACTGCGTTTCTTTCTGTAGTCTTCCAGGTCTTATTTTGATGCTAGTCGCAGCAGCATTTGCATATTGGGGAAGTTTTTTTCCCTTGTCTCACAGCTGTAATTTGAAGTAGTCGGTACCTGCTGTGGTTGCTGTCCCTCACTGTTACCAGCTGTGTCCAGCCGAGGGTACTGAGGGAGCTGGCGGGGGAGCTTGCCAAGCCCCTCTCCGTCATTTATCAACAGTCCTGGCTGACAGGGGAGGTCCCCCAAGACTGGAAACTTGCCGATGTGACAGCCATCTACAAGAAGGGCCGTAAGGAGGACCTGGGGAACTACAGGCCTGTCAGCCTGACCTTGGTGCCAGGGAAGGTGATGGAACGGCTCATCTTGAGTGTGCTCACACGGCATGTACAGGACAGCCAGGGGATCGAGCCCAGCCAGCATGGGTTCTTGAAAGGAAGGTCATGCTTGACCAACCTGATCTCCTTCTATGACCAGGTGACCCGCCTAGTGGATGAGGGAAAGGCCGTGGATGTCATCTGCTTGGACTTCAGCAAGGCCTTCGACACTGTGTCCCACAGCATTCTCCTAGAAAAGCCAGTGGCTCGTGGCTTAGACAGGATCCACTGTCCAGGCTTTTTTTTCCCCCAGTGGGATCTTGGCCATGATGGGGTGGTTTTGGTTTGTTTTCTTTTTCCGTTTTTTTCTTTGATGATACACATTTTTCTAATTCCCCAGTGGGGGGAAAAAGAAAGGATACATGTGCTGCTTGTTTGGGGCTCCTTTGTTATATGACCCAGTTAGGGGAATCTTGAGCCAGTCTCAGCTGAGGTTTCTGAGCGTGTGAAGATCACCGAAGATGAGCTGCTGAGCTCACTGTCAGCAGGGCACGGGCACTTCAGAAGTTCTTGCTTGGGTGGAACTTTGTCCAGGAATGCCTGACTTCCTGAAACAGAAGGTACCTTTCAGTTGATTTTAGATCTTGGTTTGGGCTAGATGTCTGAGCTTTCTAAGGCTCTAGTTCCTATAGGCTGCCCAAACCACAGTTCTTTGGTGCAGGTGGACAGCTCCCGTGGGGTAGATTGGTACAGCAGTGGGGAAAATCTCTTTGCATTTGAGTAGGAGTGCCCCTTACAGAGAACCTGAGTATTCTGAATGTATAGCGTAGTTCCTGCAGGGGAGAGTCTGCCTGTAATGAGCTTTCCCACCCAAACCCAAGCTGGGTTTCTGAAGTCATAGGTACACAGAGGACTCGTCCTAGTGGTGGTGTAGTATCTTCTTTTTGTCATTAATTTAATCTCTAACAGTGTATTAAGAAATAGGTCTGATTGTTGGTTCTTTAACTGGTTTTCAGCTGAACATAGCTATTTAAGATTCTCTAAAACATCTAATTCTTCTGATTTTTCTCAGCACTTGGACTAGCCTGAGGGTGGGATTGTTGCCCTGCGTTCCAGTGGGGACACGACAGTGTTTTACCTGGGGGCTGGTCTGAGCCCGGGTTCTCCATGAATGCCTTTCTTATCTCGTGGAGCAGAAAATTGTTGTTTACTCTCTCTACCATACTTGATTGCAGAACAGAGTACACAGAAGGGTAATTGAAAAGAAGTCCCTCATGGTCTTGCACCAGGGACTATTCTGGTAGAGGTCACTGAATCTAAGGGAGGATGCTCAGATCTTCCCTTTGCTTACAAAACCTGGAACGCAGACAGCACTGTACAGCCAAATCGCAGCACGTTACAATCCAGTCTGCATCATCGTGCCGATGGAGCCTCTTCTCTCTCAGTGTGGGAGTACTTAGTAGGAAGATTTTCACCAGGTGAAGGTACTGGATACTCTACTCTTATCATTCTAGGGAAAATCGTAAGTTCTCCTAGAGGACCTCTGTTTTTATTGTATTGAGCTATTTGAGCTGAAGGAACAGAGTTGTTAAGCAGGCCTTGATTCTGTTGGTCAGACACACGAAAATAGTTCTCGTTCAGCCTCTGTTCGAAGTTAACAATCTGGTGACAGACTTCATCCAGTTAGGGCTTCATGCTGCAGTAGGATGTCGTGCTGTCCATTAGCACTTTGTAAGGGTAACCTTTTGAATCCCTGAAGGAAATTCTTCGCATTTTTCCATGCGTCTTTCCAATTCTCTTCTTTTTGTTACTTTTCTGCATTTTTCCGGGGTCCAGATCCCATGACTCCTGTGCTGTGTTTTTTCCTGTCCACCTCGTGTGCCTGCATGTCGGCACGTTCTGATGTGTTGTAATTGACAGGTGTTTGTTGTAGTCCTTCCTTCCTGATCTTCTCACATCCAGGACAGAAGACCTTTGTCATTGAGAGACCAGACCTCTGAGTAGATGCTACAACCTCTTCCTTAGCTGATTTCTACATAGCAAGTTACTGGAAACTGTTACGGCTTGGTAGTGATAGAGCATGCTCTTCAGAATCAGAACATGATCCAGAAATCAGAGTGTATTCTGTAACAACTCAGTCACTCTGTCCATGCTCAAATACCTGTCTATAACACCTAAAACAAGATTTTTTTTTTTTGATATCTCTGTGCCTTGAGTCAATTTTTAAATAATTTTTAGGCAGTGCTGGAAGTGGGTTAATGATGATTTTGTGATTTTATTTTTACTTGTTCATACTGAGTGCATGAGCTGCGTAGGGGTTTGCTTGTAGGTACTGTTGGGATGTGTAGTATACATGTCAGCTTGTCTTCTGTTCTCTTTCTCTTTAATCCTTGTGGTTCAATATCTCTCTGGTCGCACGATATGGAGATGGATGTGCCAGGAAGGAATGGAGCATAAGCCTTTTTACATACTACTTGGACAAAAGAATTCCTCAGTCTTGAGAGTCTGTGGAAAGTCATCTAGAATAAATTATGAGCATGTGGACTGAAATAAAAAAGGATAAACTTTGAGTCTGCAGAATTCAACTTTAGATCAGCTTTATTTTATCTACTGGAACTTTTTCACATATCTGACATTATAATAGGGATATGTGTGTTTGGCTGCTGGTGTTAAAATATTTGGCAGTGACGTGATGTGATAAATATTTTCCTGTTTCTCTTCTTGCTACACCGTAGCTCAGAAGTCTGTGACACAGTTTTCATGATCAGTATATATATTCATATATCCAGAGTATAGAAGAAAATTTGTAACCTGTCTAATGTGTCCATGCTGTGTTCTGTCAAATGTCTTCAAGTAGTTAAATATTACCCCATTCCCCTGTTCCTTAAATGCTGCCCACCCTCAAACATGTGGATTATTCTCCTCATACTACAATATAGAAAAGGAATACTGGGGGAAATAATAATTATGGAGTCGTTAAGTTTTCCCCTTTAAAAGTGACCACAGATGACATTGTTAAAAATACTTTTGTCAGTTATCTTCTAAATGCTTTTTTTGATAGGTTCTTTTAAAAAATTACAAAATGACTTTGTTTACAGATAGCCGATCAGATGTTCTTTCATAGTGATTATCGGCCCCTTATCCGTGATGCCAACAACTTTGTCCTGGATGAACAGACCCAGCAAGCTCCACACCTTATGCCTCCCCCGTTTTTGGTTGATGTGGATGGCAACCCTCACCCTGCAAGGTATCAAAGGCTGGTTCCTGGTCGTGAGAACTGCAGGGAGGAACAGCTTATTCCTCAGATGGGAGTGACATCTTCAGGTATGGAAAATTTCCCTTCAGTACACAGTAGCCTGTCTCGTTACTTTCAGGTACTCTACACTTTCCCTTTCACTTCATCCTTTTTCTTCATTTCTGGGCACAGTATTTGACGTTGTGTGGAAGAATTGCAATGTCCTTGGCACTGGTTGCTTGTGACAATTTCGTTTAGAGTATTGTCATCGGTCACGTCAGTACTAGTTGATGCTACAATGCCGGTTCGCTTGGAGCTCGTTTTGTTATTGGAACAGTGTGTGATGCTGAGTGAGCTTTCCAGCTGGTCTCATTGAAATAAGATTTCCTGCTTCAGAAAACCTGGGAGAGAGGCTGATCTTCCACAGATCGATTGGAACAGGTAACACCTACAGAAAGAGGAAAATGAGAGGACGCTTGAAACATGCAAAATCCTCTTCCTCTTTAGATGAAGGCTGTCATTCAACTTCAGCTTTGAGGGTTTGGTTAGAGAACTCTGAAAACTTGTTGAGGATACAGAATCTAGGAAGTTCATCAAAAGTTGTGTTCTCCGTGCGCGCAGCGTGGGAGGAATGTGCATAGTTTGGGCCAGTGGCTGCTGCTGGAAGCTGCCTAAATGTGGTGTGCACGAGTGGGGATGGAAAAACGATGCCTGCTTGTTACATGTCACTGGTTCAGTATTAGTGTGAATGAGCAGTGACTGGTGAAAGTAGCTTTAAACTTTTTGGATATTCTTGAAAATATGGGAAAACTGACCGTGCTTGTAAATAGTGGCTTTTCTGTACAGCATACCTAAGCCTGTGGTGTGTCAGACGTTACGGGGAGGTCATCTGACAGTGTTGTTACCAAAAGATCTCTTTATCCTTATTTGTAGATCTAAGGTTTACAAGCCACTGAATACTTACCTAATAATTTCTAAGGAGTATTTCCATATTTCCTCCAAAATTATAGAAAGAAATGCTACCTGAGAAGCAGTTGCAAGAAGGAAAAAATCCTTTCTGGTCAATGTATGCAATGTTTTATCTCTAACTTTTTAGCTAGTGGCTTTGAAGCTAAATTCAATTTCCAAGGAAGGATGCAATTTTACTTCACTGTTACAGTTGTAGCATGCATCCATGATACTCTGAAATTCTCCAAATTTGAAAACGTCCTGGGCACGTTCTCCAATACAATGTCTTGGAACAAGTCAGACTCTGACCATAGACCCCACAATAGTAAATGTAATAGTGTGGCTGCGTGGCAAATGAATGCTTATGGGAGGATTGTGTTCACAGCATTTTATTTAAATAGCAAAGAGGCAGAAGACCTCTTTCTACCTCTTTACGGTTTAGCAACAGCATACGCAGTTTTATGCAGAGCTAAACTACGTTCATGTATTTCATTTGTTCCCTTCCGCTAAAGAAGCTCCTCGCTTTCTGGAACTTTGTTGGGAGGTTTGATGGATCTCCCTCAAACCACTGACAATTTATTTTTTGTCAAGTTTTCTGCTGAAAGAATAGGGGAAATTGAGAAAGTTGTGCTTGATTTACTGCTTAGATGTACATGAAGCTCTTTTAAGACAGATATTTTGAAAAAAAAAAATCAAACATACAAGTGTATTTATTATTTTCTTTTTAAAAATCTCGGTATTACTGCGAAGGCAAAATTTCACAATCTAGATACATAAAAAACATCCTTTTTTTTTAAGGTAGTAGTTTCCTTATTTAAGATCATTCTTAGTGTATTAGTAGTATTTCCCATTGTTTTCAGCAGACAGTGTGTCTGCTCATGAGCTCACCACATAAATCTGACTGTCTCACGGAGTCACACAGCACCCAGCTGTGGTTACACCAGAGCTCGTTCCATGATTCCAAGCTTCTGCGGCTTTAGGGAAGTTGAATTCAACTACAATAACCTTGAAACCCTGAGAGCACTATCTTAAATATTTATGTTCTTTCTGCAGCCCATAATTTATTAAGAGATGGCTGCTTCTGTCTGGCCATATAATCAAAGCTCTTCATTTCGTAACACAATTAATGTAATATCTTGTGTCTGATCTTGCAAAGCGTAGTTTATACTACGGTATCTCTTTGGAGTCATGCTGGAAAAATCATTTCTGTAGCTTGTTTCTTTGAACGTTGCCATCCCTCATTGCAAAATTTTGCAAGTTCTGCTTGTCTTGCCGAAAGCCCCCCACCACTCCTCCATCTCACTGTTCCACCTGGAGGTGTCTGACTTCCCTTTCAAACCAACACCCCAACCCTTGCCTTTTTCTCCAGACCTCTAATTTTTTGTGACCATTGTGAGTATGAAAAGAGGCTTTGTGGTGTTTGTGCTTGCGTGCTGTGTTGTTTGCTTGCTGCACGGAAGCAGCATCATCACCTTGTGCTCACTTCTGTGGGAACTGTTTCCTGTCCTTTATTCGAGAGCCCTGCGCAAAAGGAGGTTTCCTGGGTGCTCTGGGTATCAAAGAAAATCAGCATCACTTAACCTGTGTCATCCTTAGGCTCAGGTGGAGTTCAGTCAAGCGCTTCTGCTTGCTGCTCTTCAGTGTAGATAATTCTTTTATAATTCAGTTGGAGCCTCTTCATGCAGTTCTTTGATGGAAGTTTCGTAAGCGTGCATTTGAACAATTTGTGTTGACTGAGCTGACAAACAACAGTTGTATTAAGCTTCTGTGACTTCCTGGCCCTTGATCAATTGGGAGTGGCATGAGACCCTGCTCAAGAAAATATAAAGTTCTCAATATTAAGACAAAAGTTGTCCTGTTTAAAAAAAAGGCTGTTACAAAATCGTGCTTTAGCCCATGCTTACACATGTGATTATATACTGTACTTGTAAGTTTCGAAGCTGAAACTTAACGCCATTTGTAACATTTGTTTCTTCAAATCGACATTTGAGTGTTGTTCTCTTGCGTATTTTACTTCGCAGGATTGAATCAAGTTCTTAGTCAACAAGCAAATCAAGAAATTAGTCCGTTGGATAGCATGATTCAAAGACTTCAGCAGGAGCAGGACCAGAGGCGTTCCGGGGAGGCAGGAACCAGCAGTAACAGCCGGATTAGCAGAGGTAGGTTACTGGGGGATGAGTCTTGTGGCTTTTGTGTTGAAACAGCTGAGTTGGAAAATGTAAATAATTTTATTGGGCATGATTTGTGCGTTTTGTTGAACTACTAGAAAGGAAGAAGCATAGAAAATCATACAGCTTTCCCATCTTTTTTTTACCTTTGTGCAAAATCTCAGGATTTAACATTACAAATTGATCTTTGTTGGACTTGTTGTCTGCTCACTCGGGGAACTTGCAGCAACTCCGTTCCCTTAGGAGGAACTACCCCACTGTTTAATCTCCAGTTGGCCATGTACTTGGTTGGAATCTGAATTGTCTTGGATACAGGAGGGGAAAAAGAGGAGGGAGCTGCTTGTTTCTCAGTACATGGAACTGTTCCCTGTTTCAGTGTCTTGCACTAGATTACGCGGTAGTTTTCAACACTTCAGAAATGGTGGTTGGCAGCCCACCTGAGCTAGCAAGAATAGCTTGTCTGCAGAAGGATGTGGAAAAATGTTGGAATTTTGCTACAATGTGGGTGTTCGAAGGATCTCGTGTGTGTGTGATTTTGTTGTGGTTGTTTTTTCTTTTGACTATCTCAATTTATTGTCTGCAAATGTTACAGCTTGGTTTCCTAATAATATCCAGTGTTGTGGCTTCATTTTTCTGACGGTAGAAGGCTGTTTAATGAATGCACTGGTTCAGTGCGATAGCTGACCCATAGTACGGGTCTGGAGTGCAGGAGCAGTAGTCAGCTTCGCAGAAATGTTTTCAGAAGCATTTTCAAATAAAAAGCAAACCAATGAAACATTTATTTCACTTCAGATTATTGACACATCTGCTCCTTTTCAATGTGAATTTTTAAATGGAGCATTGTAGCCCCGTAGCTGTTTAATTGTGTGTGTTGTGGCAAATATAGAAATTGCTGAAAGAGTTATCTTCAGTTAATATTTGATTTCTTCTGAAGTAACAGTTTAAGTAAAATTATTTTTTTTTCCTTTCATTTTGAGTTTTTCTTTCTAAATGCTTCCCTTAGAATTTCGGCTCAAGTGGCACTGTTGCTTTTTGACTTTTTAGGGTCTGTAAGTTCTACCTCAGAAGTACATTCACCACCAAATATAGGGTTACGACGCAGCGGACAGATTGAAGGTGTGCGTCAGATGCACAGCAATGCCCCACGAAGTGAAATAGCCACTGAGCGGGACCTTGTGGCTTGGAGCCGAAGGGTTGTAGTGCCTGAACTGTCTTCTGGTGTGGCCAGGTAAACATAGACCAAGTTTGCAGGGAATTTTAGTTCGATTAACTCAGTTAAATTGAGCAGGTTTGGAATTCATGTTGTCGTAGAACTATTTGTGTGGTATTTTAACTGTTCTGCGGTCTCCTATTTCTTATAAAATCCATTTACTGATCAACACCTTAAGAAAATGCAGGCCTTCAAGAGTGCCTGTATATTGAGATCAGTGGTTTGCATGTCGCTTGAAAAATCTTGCCATCGTAGAAGTATTGGGAATAAAAATTAACCATTTAATAAATGGCGGGGTAACTTGTCCATGCAATAGGATCCAGCTGTCTCGGTGCTTTCTGACTTGTAGCACGAGGTTACTGTGTGTTTTAACTCCCCTTGTTCCTGCCGTTGTCTGGTGTTTTAACACACTGACCTCATCCATTGAGTGCCTGCGCTGAATTTCGGGTTTCCAGCCTGGAACTTTGTTCCATTAACTCTTGTGATGAGTGCTTCTGTCAATAAGGCAGCAGACCCTACTAACCGCAGGCTAACATAGACTGCTCGAGCTCTCTGAAATAAGATTGAAAAGTTATTGTGTTCAGGAGGGGTAATTTTGAAGCCACATTCTGACTGTAAAGAGAAGAACTACTGTTTGAATAATGTTGTGTATGCTGAACATAGATTCTGTGATTTGAAATAGATTGTCTCAGGTGTAACATTTTGCTTTAAAGTTAACATCTCCGTTTTCCTTTTCAGTAGGCAGGAAGAGTGGAGAACAGCAAAGGGAGAAGAAGAAGTAAGGGTGTATCGATCGGAAGAGAAAAGAAAACACGTAACGAGTCACATTCAAAGAGAAAACAAAATACCTACCTTCCCTAAGGTGAGCAGTAGTTTGTACCTTATCACAGTGAGAAGCATGGGATTTAACTGTGTGTCAGGCCATGTAAATTTGTATTCCTCCTCTCCCTTTTAAATTTAAGAACTCTAGGGGTGCAGGAATTTGTTTAGCTCCCCCAGAATGAGGAAGCATGTCTGTACTGATGTTTCACTGTGTTCTGAATAAACAGCGGGGATTGCTGTTAGAAGCCCCTAGGAGAGAATCTGGTGTGTAGGGAGCCTGTCACTGTTAATCCGTACATCCGACCACTGCTCGCCGCTGTTACACATCCTGTTCTGTGGAAAGGTTCCCTTAGAACTCAAGTCGTAAGTTCTTAACACATTTAAATACATCTCCAAATACAGAACTGGGTATTTTCTCTCATGGCACCCCAATAATCATCTTGCGGTTTGTATGGGATGTTTCTAAGTCATGCTCTTTGCTAGAGCTGGAGCGCGTTTTTCAGAAAAGAGAAAAACTACAGATGAAATAGGAGGGAGGGGGTTGTATTAAAAATGAAATTGTCGTCACTGGCTTGATGTTTTCATATAATGTGCAAATAAAATCAGTCTTGGGGCTTTATGCTGGTAAGGAACTGTGAAGGATATATATTCTATATTTACAAAACTCATTCTGTGTCTGGTTTGTTAGAAAATAGTTTTATCTGTGCATCTCACATGCTTACCCGTGCTTTTCTAGCTGAATAACCAACTGTATTTTGTAATAAAGGTAGCAAATTTTAAGCAACTATGAAGGAGAACCAGTTCTTTGGTTTTCTCTAGATGAGACTGTTTCACCCTTAATCAAAAGCTCAGTAAAACACAGACCTTCAAGAACACCCGCAGATTGTCCATTGAGGAGTAAAAAAAAAGGAAGAAATGAAATATTAAGAACAAGTGTACAAAAGACTGTGCAGCTCTTATTAGAGTACCGTACTTAGTGCCTGTGCTGTTCAGCACTCACTTTCTTGGAGGGGAAGGGACTGGGACTGAAAGAAATCTGAAGATCGGTAAATTTCAAATGCTTAGTAGTGCTTCTGTTTTTTTTAATAATGATGAATTAATTTTATATGCAGCACAAAGAGTAAATTTGAGATGGACAAGTTTCTGTTTGATACTAAATTTGACTGTTCAGTCTTTTCTCAAGCAAATGAAAGTTTTCAAAAGAAGCGAGATGAGCACTCTGCCATCCCTGAACAGCTTTATAATACTGGTATCATAAGAAATTTTACTGATAATCCTGGTTTCAGTGCTGCAGTCACCAACATTAAGTGTGTTTGCCCAAGATAAAGTGAAAAAATATTTTTTTGGTGTATTGCCAGTTTTTGTGTGTGGAGGGAAGAAGCTCTTCGCCACTTCCAGACTTGGAGGTGGCTGTGGCAGGGCTCATTGGGGAAATACCAGGACATCAGAAATCTTGGTAACTCTTATTTTTCTCTTGGGAATAATAGAAAATTGGCCTCAAAAATTCAGATTTTTAACAAAGCTATTTCATGTATTGAGGGGATGTATTTTGATGCTTAGTTACAGACTTTGTTAGTTTAATTAAATGATTGCACTGCTCAAGGGTTTCTTTTTCTTTTTTTTCCCCTTTTCTTCAACTACATACTAGTCAAAAAGATCCTTCCTTATGATGTGAATTCCTAAAATTCACAGTTTTCCTAAAATATCACTAGGACATAAAGCAGAGTAGTCTAGTTGGTCCCATGTTTTGGTTTCAGCAATTACTTTTATTACATCTTTCAAACAAAGAAACTTAATATGGATGATTTTGGAAATTTTTTTTCTTAGAGAAATTTTTTAGTCTCCCAACTGTAAAGGTAGCATGGGCTCCTTTTGAGGCCCATATTTTCATTGTGGATATTTACGCCCTGAAAATCCTTCAGAGAAGAAGCTAGCTTAGGAAAACCTTTCCTCAGTTCCATGTATGTACCTGAAGAAGAATGTGCCCTTCGTTTACTGCAGCCCTTGGAGGGTCTGTGAGCTGGATTCTGATGCCCAGAGTGTGAGGGAGAGAGAACGTGGTGACTCCTTGAATCACTTTGTCCTGAGGAAATAGAGCAAAAAGCAGACAGTCATGGTGTCTGCACTTGGGTATGTCAGTAAATTTTCCATGTAGAAATTACTGTTGAATTCAGGAGGACGAAACCTCCCATTCTTCCGTAGTTCAGTCTCCATTAAGCGTGTCTCTTGTTGAAGGACTTGCGTTGCTGAGCAGTACACTAATTCCCATCCCGTGAGATAATCTCAGGGGGATTCAGAAATGAGTAGGTATCAAATGGGCTTTAAATGGGCAAATTTGCAGTAAGAAAAGGGTGCTTGATCCCAAGTGATTGCAGTCTCCCGACCAAATAAACTGAGATTTTTCATTGTTGCTTATTAATGGCATGAGCAACACTTCTGCTCAGTAGTGTCTGAACAGTAGGAATGGGGAATAATAAAATCAAATAAACAGCTGGGAAGGGGAGCGTGGCTGACTGCACTGCAAAAACTGGTGTGTGATATTTTTAGGGGTTTTTTAAAATAGAAATTAGTAGCAGCTCCCCTGCTGCTGTTCTTTACAGTGACTGTGTGGCGGTAGATACGGGCTGTGTTAGGCTGAAGACAGCTGGAGAGCACTGTGTAGATCTTCCTTTTTCTTGAGTGCGTATGGTAGGTTTTGATACTGACACCTGGTGATTGATGATACAGTGGTGTTGTGAGACTACAGTCCTTCTGTGTTGCATAATGAATTCTTGCGGGTTTAATAGGAGAATTTGTGGTCTAGAGGAGGTGGGGCACACCTCAAACAAAATACAGGGAAAAACATTATCTTCTACTAATCTATAGACCGAAGAATTACAGCAGCAAGAATTCTACAAAGTCTGTCATTCAGCAGTGCTGTCAGCTGGTCAGGGGACAGAGTAAACAGGGCTTGTATTGAAACCGTCCTTGTGTGCAAACTCAGTTGTATTCGTACTAGTAGGAAATACTAGTTTTTATATCAACTTCTGAAATTTATCACTTCTGTTCATATAATAATGACAAAACAATATTTTCTTCTGTTCCCTTCTAAGTGAAAGGAGTCAAAAGTACAGAAGTAAAATCAGAAGGAGGCAGGAACAAATGTTAGCATTTTGGATTACAGGCAAAAGTGTAGATCAATAAGGAAGAACACAGGACAGCTGTAAGTACTTTTTGAGGAGATTCCAAAGTCCTATTACTGATTTTTAGTCCAGGTTCGTTACAGGGTGTGTTAGAAGTAGTACAGGATTACAGCTCAATCCTTCTTCAACAGTATCTGCAGTTTAGATGGAAGTCATGTAGGCGCTCTGATGTATAAAATTAGAAACCCCACATTTCTTTGACACAGGTCACACTGGGAAGTGTTTGTACGTGATTGCTTGAAGGACTAATGGAGTTGTGTGGGAGAGCTTAAAAGCCTGGGTATGCTGACCTGAGCAGTGTTCGGTATCACTGACCTGCATGTCAGGTGAAGAACTCTGCCTGGCTTTTGGAGTCATTGGTGAGGAATAGGGTTTTCTCCAATTATTATTAAAAAATCAAACAAAAAACCCTTAATGACAGAGGATAGACTATGGCATTGGAATTTTTGCATTTTCAAAGTGGAACTGTGTTTCAAATAATTTTATTTTCAGGAGCATGGTGGAGATGAGAAGTGAGATAAATAGCATGCTTAGGTAAATGTTCCCAGTTTGAGTAATTAGAGTATTAGTTCGTTAAACTACTGGGATTAGAGAGAATTTTTAATAAATATTACAGAGCTGTGAAGTTTCTGTATGCTAGAGAGTTGACGTGGTGTATGTCCTAGCTAAAAAATGACAAAAATTGAAATATTTCTAATTACCATAAAAATTGAAATATTTCTAATTACCATTAAGTGGAAATTATAAGCAGAAACTTCAAAGAATTAGGCTGGAGATCGTTATGGAGGAACAGAAGTTAGCATAGGCCTCTTTTGTGAGAGGTGCAGATGGGTGCATTGTAAACTAGAAGAAACCAGGGAGAAGAGATGCCTGCTGCTGTTTTGCTGAAGGTAGCTTAGTTGTGTTCCTCAGAAAATGACTTTTTCCACTTAAGTGTTATTTCAACATTACTTCCAGGTAGATCAGCAAGATGTTAAGAGGAAAATAATCTAAAACCCAAGACACTAGCATTTAGTGAAGATAATGCAGACTAAGCACTGCTTTTGGAAAAGTTCTTGCGAATTTCTTACGTGTGTGATGTGTAAGAGTGAACAGTGAGTAATTCCAAGCACTGATCCAGACCTGAGGAGAATATGGAAGGATATTGTTCAGCCAAAGAGCAAATGACAGGACAGGAGGCAGAGGGCACGAACTGCTGAAACAAGGAGGTTTTGTTGGAATGTAAGGAAGCACTTCACACTATAGGTTATCTTGGTTTTATTTCCAAGCCTTCCATTGGAGTTGAGAGTCCAATTTCAAGCCCTTTCTTTAGGGTATGTGTGGGGAGGGCAGGTGGAAAAAGACCGTCAGCAATGTTTCCTCAGTCGTTGTTGAAGATGTTGGTGATTCCGTTTTGTCAGACAAAGCTTGTCATACCTTGTCTTTACAGTCAAACCTTCCCACTTGACCCCATCCCTCCCCCACATAAAGAAAGATCTGCCTGACCTGCAGCTTCTCATCAGATTTTGGCAAAGCTGTATTGAATAGGAATGGTGTTAAAATATGGGTTTTGGCAAGATATGGATCCCTTGTGATCCCTTTTCTGCTCCTTGCTTGAGCAGTGGGGTTGAACAAGCTGACATCCAGAGGTCCCTTCCAGCTTCAGTCATTCTGTTACTTAAGGATAACTGCTTGTGGTTTTGTGTTCATTTTTTTCCTCCATTCCTGTTTTGGCATTGCACCTTTCCCAGAGCAGTTTGGTGCCCTTTGGCATCACCGTGGCGCGATATTTGTACAGTGATGTTACTTGCTTCCATGAAGAAATGTTTTTTTTGGGGGGGTGGCTTTGGGGTGCTTTTTTCCCCTCAAGCTTTGAACCGCCAAACGTGAAGGACTCTTCCCACAACCAAAGAGTAATGCAAAGCACTTCACTTCTCCAAGGATCCGTACTTCTAGTATAAGCAGGGAAAAGGCATATTTATAACAACCAGTTGCCAAATCTCGTCTCTGAATAGAAAAGAGACTGTAAATTTTTAGAACTTCTGTTTCTAGAGAGAAGATTGTGAGCGTTGCTGTTGGGCTGTAACGTAGCTTCTGCAAAGTATCTCCTCGTTATGGTAAAGGACACTCGACTGATTTGTTTCCTTGGGCTCACGATTCCATTTCTGCTGGCCGTGCTTCCTCAGACCGTGTTTCACCATGCTGAGCCAGATGGGCTTTATAAAAAAAGATGCAATTCAGTCGCAGAAGCAAGTTTTTGTGACCTCCTGTGCTTCAGCGGGGACTCTTGAGAGCTTGCCGAGAAGCGAGCACCCCAGGAGGGACAGGAGGCTGTGTGACGGTCCCAGGCACTAGTCCCCGGGCTGCCTCAGAGCTGTGCGGGGTCAGGTCAGAGCAGCTCGAGGAGATCTGGCCTGTGCTGCCGGTTTGGATCCAGAAGAAGGAACGCCTGAGGTCTGAAAAGCCTGGGGCAGTGTTAAAGTGAGCGCAGAGCAGTTCTGTGCTGGTCCTGTGTGCTTTGGGGAAAACTCTTGATGCAGTTGTACGGAGCAGCACGCTGGCTTACGCTGCTGTTGTGGTCACACCTGAAAAGGGGTGTTATCCTCTGACAGGGAGGGTGGGAGAAAAGCTCTGGCTACCGGGGTTCTGCGTGTTAAGGAGAATCATTGTGGCTAAGGAAAACCAAATCTTCGCTACTGCTGCTTGGCCACGTTTTAGGACAGTTTTTACCAAAATTGTTCTGTTTTTTTCCCTCAAAGAGAAAATTAACCTCATGAACTAACTTTCATCATACATAACAGGAAAGATCTCTTTCCTACAGAAGAAAAAATGTGCGAGAGGAGTGTGTACAATCACTCTGCCCTACTAGAGCACTCTGATGGTATCAGTACTTTGCTGTGGTTTGTTCCAGTTCTGCTTGCTTCATCTCTGCGGCTGTTTTTTCAACCATATCAGTGCCTAATAGATTAGATATCTGAGGTTTCCTTTGTGGAAGAAAGAGAGCCCTGGGCATCTAGGAATGTGTCCAGAAGCTGCTTCGTGGGGTTTGAGCTAGGCTCAAGTTCAAATGTGCATGCCAAAAAAAATGAGCACAAAACTCCTGAAATTGAGATCGTAGCTCTTGATTTTTTGCTGGGAGTTGGGGACTAATACAGGATTACACACTTGTGTTGAGAGCAAGTGTTTGCATAATGTGTATTGTGCGAGAGGAACAAAATCTCTTCGTGGTGGTGTGTGAAGTGTTTCTTAATTACAGCCTCGGTTCATTCTTCTAAGCTTCGTAAGAATGCAGATTCTTTCCAGCTGACTCAGACATTTGAACTCTTCCCCGCGTCATCTCACCGTTTAGAGGCCTTTACTTGGTCATCCCTCTGTGCTGAGGGGTGTTTGAGTCTCTGTTCTGATAGATCTGACCCCTCGGTTGCAAAATAAGATACTCTGGAGCTCTCCCTAGAGTCCCCTTTCCTCTGGTGGCCATTTCTAGTGAAATGTTGAGCTACAAGCTCTTAGCAGCCTGTCGGTATTTAACTGGTACGTACCTTGTACAGAATGAAGAGTTTTAATATTCAAGATGAGAATCTTCTAGTATATCTGAGAAGAAAGTTTAATTATTTTCAGAATATCCTGAACTGTTTGGTGCTTACGTTCAACTATTCTTGTGGAGTGTTTTCTTCAGCAGCTCTTTGGTTTTGGGCTCGTGGCCTGTTTGGAATTTTGTGATGTTGGAACTGATTATTATTATTATTATTATTATTATTATTATTATTATTATTATTATTATTATTATTATAGAAAATGCTGTGTATTAATAAAGTATACTCAAAAATGATGTATTTTGACTTTGGTGTTTTCACAGAACCATTCTCATGATCCTTTACTAGACACTAGCGACTCCAGAAAGCAGCAAGCTAATCAGCACAACTACCGTACGAGATACGCCGTGGAAGAGACTGCGAGGCCTGCTGAGGAGTTAGAAAATGGACACAGTTCCTCAGACGTAAGATCCCGATTTCATGAGGCAATCTTACACGTTCCGTTTCTACTCGTTGAGCTCCTGCTTCAGCTAATTAAACATTGTTTCTAGTGGAAGCTCAGGGTGCCTTTTCCATTGTGCATTTCCTTCCACCTCTTTAAAAGTTGGTGGTGAATTGGCTTTTCAGGTGTTGGCTGTATGTGTTCAGTTTGGACTAAAAGAAGTAATCGACAGCAGGGAGGAATACTCATTTGTAAGGGCGTTTTGCAGAGTGTACGTGTGCAATGTTAGAACGTCCCTGTATTTGTGAGCCTGGTGGGTTTGGCCCGGGTGCCCTAGCGGTGCAGTCGCTGGCTCTAGGCGGCCGTGCGTGAACAGGGGGTTGGATGACACCACCTCCAGAGCTCCCGTCCAGCTTCAACCAGCCTGTGCTGCTGTAGCTGCAGTGGAAAAACGGGTAATAAGAGTAGATAAGGTTCATACTGTTTTTTTTGTTTTATATTAATTGAAAAGATGTGGAAATACTACATTAGAAAGGGCTGGAAATAATTGTCAGAAAGGTAAGCTAGTCTATTTAAAAGGAGATTGAGAAGCACTCGGGTCTCCGTATGTTAATAAAATGCTGCTCCACACCGTGCTTCTGTCCAGGCACAGGTATTTTCTTACTTCTTTTCGTTTAATGATAGTCCATTAAAGTAAAGTATCTCTAAGCTAAAATGCCTTTTTAACAACATAAAGCTTTTATAATGCTGTAGTTTGTAACGCATATAAAGCCTAGAAGAGTCTTAGTCATATTGTCATGAATTATAACTTTTTTGACTTCCAAAGCAAATACTTTCTTTTTCCCTGCCTACCCCTCTGCACCCCTCCCTACCCACCCTGACCCCTCTCGCCTCCCCGTTAGGAAGGGGAAGTGGTTGTTGCCAGCGGTGGAACATCAGAAGAGGATGAAAGAGCGTGGCACAGTGATGGCAGTTCCAGGTAAGCAACAGTAGAGCTGACAGAGAAAAGTCTTGCCGGTGAATTTTAAATAATCTTTTCTGTAAACAGTTAATTAGTAGTAGCTAAAAACTTGTGCAGATTTATTTTTCATCTTCTAATTTAAAGCTTTCAGGGTTTCATCTTCAGCTGTATTATGAACTAAAATACAGGGAAGGTTTCTTCCGTGTTTGCCAGAGGCAGAATTGTTTCTGATGGGTTTTGCCGGGGGTTATCCTTTGCAGGCACACCTCTTCCAGGTGTGTGGTAGCGGTTTCCTGTGGCTCACTCTGAGCCGTGTGGCTGCCTCTGTTGGCCCTTGGTTTGAAATTAGAGAGCAAAGATCGAGGTAGCTTCAACCCATCTTCTTCAGCAGATTTTTTTTCAGTTAACTTTTGTTCAAAGCTATTCAAAACCAGAAGTCCTGAGAACACATCCCAACTTTTAACGTGTATCGTCTTGAATTCACCAGATGAGCAGTGGATTTACTTTTGGTGGAGCTGGAAGTTGAGCTTCTTACAAGACCGAATGATCTCAAGGCTTTTGGTGTGCTACCATTTAAACTGTAGATAGAATATCGGGGTTTAGGCACTGGTTTTAACTATTAAAAAAATTGTAGTTATCTAGATTGTTGACTGTAATATTGTCTTGGATTATTATTTAGAGAGCACTCTGAATTGCGTTTTAACTTTCATTTTTTAATTTCTTTTTTCCTTTGGTGTATCATATGTAGTGACTACTCTAGTGATTATTCTGACTGGACAGCAGATGCAGGAATCAATCTGCAACCACCAAAGAAAATTCCTAAAATTAAAACAAAGAAAGCTGAAAGTAGTTCAGAAGATGAAGAAGGACCTGAAAAACAAAAGAAGCAAATGAAAAAGGAAAGGAAAAAATTGATTGAAGAGAAAGATGGACCATCAACATCACCAAAGAAGAGAAAACCCAAAGAGAGAAAACAGAAGGTTAGGTTCTTTGTATATTGCAGGGTGCTCACTCCTGCTGGCTTAGAAAGAATTAGCTGAATGATTCAGTTGCATGTTCGGCTTAACATTGTCTAATTTGAAAACATATCAGAACTTTTACTACTAGTAAATGATAATTACTCTTGTAAGTCAAATTATAAATTGCTGTAAAGATACACTTTCTGAATACGGTGCATTTCACTTCAGAAACACTTTTCATCTCCTTAACACCATCTTCTCTCAGACCAGAAACTTCCTTTCTGTGGATGTATTGAGTATTGGTATACCATCTGTCTCCATTTTCTCAGCTGTGCTGTCTGTCTCCCACTTAATTGCCATTTCTTTTAGGTCTGTACAGTCATGCCATTTTTTTCTGGCAATTCCATGATGTATGATATTTGCATCGTGCTTGCCACTGGGGGATGGGGCATCTACCGCCATTCTGAGCAACCTGTGCCAGTGTTTCAGCACTCTCATTGTAAAAAATCTCTTCCTTATGTCTGGTCTAAATCTACCCTCTATGTCCTATTACAACAGGCCTACTAAAAGGTTTGTCCCTGTCTTTCTTATAAACCTCCTTTAAGTACTGAAAGGCTGCAATAAGGTCTCCCCAGAGCCTTCTCCGGGCTGAACAGCCCCAACTCTCTCAGCCTGTCCTCATAGGAGAGGTGTTCCTGCCCCCTGGTGATTTCTGGGGCCCTCCTCTGGACTAACCCCAACAGGTCCCTGTCTTTCCTGTGCTGAGGACTCCAGAGCTGGTTGCAGGACTCCAGGTGGCGTCTCATAAGAGCAGAGCAGCGGAATCATCTCTCTGGACCTGCTGGCCGCGCTTCTTTTGACGCAGCCCAGGATGCGGTTGGCTTTCTAGGCTGTGAGCGCACATGGTCAGCTCCTGCCCAGCTTTTCACCCACCAGTGCCCCCAAGTTGTTCTCTTCAGGGCTGCTCTCAGTCCCTTCACCCCCTATCCTGCATCGATTTTGAGGGCTGTCCTGACCCAGGGGCAGGACTTGGCCTTGTTGAACCTCATGAGGTTCCCATGGGCCCACTTCTTGAGCTCATCCAGGTCCCTCTGGAAGCATCCCATCCCTCAGGCATGTCAAGCACTCCACTCAGATTGGTGTTGTCTGCAGGCTTGCTGCTGGTGCACTTAATCCCCCTGTCTGTGTCATTGATGATGATGGTAAACAGAACTGGTCCCAGTACAGACCCTTGAGGGACATCCCTTGTCACTGTTCTCCATCTGGACATAGTGCCGTTGGCTGCTACCCTCTGGATGTGACCATCCAGCCCCTTCCTCATCCACTGAACAGTCCACCCATCACATCCATCTCTCCCCAATCTAGGGGGAAGGATGTTGTGGGGGGACTGAGTCAAAGTCCTGAGAAGGATCCAGGTACACGACACCCATAGCTCATCCCTTGTCCACTAACAGATGATTGGTTTTTTTAATGGCCCTCATAGAGGAGGTGCTCCAGCTCTCTGATTAATTTTGTGGCTCTCCTCTGGACTCTCTCCAACAGGTCCAGGTCTTTTTTATGTTGGGGGCCCCAGAGCTGGACACAGTACTGCAGGTGGGGTCTCACGAGAGCAGAGCAGAGGGGGAGGATCACCTCCTTTGACCTGCTGCTGATGCTTCTTTTGATGCTCCCAGGACACGGTTGGCTTTCTGCGCAGCAAACGCACACTGCCGACTCATGTTGAGCTTCTCATCCACCAACACCCCCAAGTCCTTCTCCTCAGAGCTGCTCTCTATCCATTCTCTGCCCAGCCTGTATTTGTGCTTGGGATTGCCTCAACCCACATGCAGGACCTTGCACTTGGCCTTGTTCAATTTCATCTTCTCATTTTGTTGGGTTGCTCAATTGGAGGCAGGTGTATAGTTGTGTCTTATGGTCCAAGGCAACCGTGGGGATTTGGTTAAAAGAATGGCGTATTGCAGTTCTGTCTTCTTGAGCATGAGAGTGGAGTGTTAATAAATTTAGTCCTTGTTAGAAGAGCACCACCATCCCAAAGCCAACAAGCTTAAAAAGCTTAAAAAAACCCAACCCAAACAAACCAACGTAGAAGACCCACTTAGTTTTTCATATTATTAATGGGTTTGGTCTGGGTGTTACTGTAAGCAGTGAAGTAAGATTTCTCTTAACGCTGGCAGTAATTTCCTTTTTACATTAAATATATTTCAGGAATGGCAGTGGATTTTAATGAAACACTTCCCAAAGTACAAGGCTTCCCCAAATGTTAGTTTATTAATCTTATCTGTGCATTTTCTTCAGAGGCTGGCTGTAGGAGTTCTGGCCGAAAATGGTTTGACGCTGGAAGAGTGGCTGCCTTCAGCATGGATTACAGACACCGTTCCTCGTCGGTGCCCGTTTGTGCCACAGATGGGGGATGAGGTATTGTAGTTTTTCCCTCTGTGTTCTTGGTTCTTTCAGCTCGTTTTTGCCTTTTTTTTGTTTTTATCCGTGTGTTTTGTCCAGGGATTTAATACCATTTATTATCAGAATATTTTGGGTTTTCTTCAAAACATTCTTTGATCTGACTAAAATTTGCTCTCGCTTCCTTTAGTCTTTCCCATACTTTAAGAATATTCTTCACACCGTTGCTTTTGACTTTTTTTTTATTCCATACTGTTGTAGTAATATTTCTTCTTGTTCTGTGTAGAGTGTGTTGTATGGCTTGTATATACGAGCTGTGTGAGATGCTTTATCTGGTGAAACTAGTCCCTAGCTGTAGAGCATCTTGCATGCTGAAGAGTAGGTAAGAGATGAAACAGGAATTTAAATAGTTTGGAAAACTTCAGTTTGGAACTTGAAGTGAAAACCAGCAATTCAACATTTGGGAAGAGAGTGTGGGGTTTGGGTTGTTTCTTTTTAAAATTCATTTATTCTGAAGAAAATCTCGGATATTGTCCTTTTCACTTGTGTTTCTCATATCAGGAAACTTATAGTCTCTCCAAACAGAGAACCACAAGAGAAGTTTTGTGTGTATGTGTTTGATAGGAACTAGACCTTGTAAACATGCCCAGATGTCTCAAAATGCAGTAGCAGGAGGTCACCCACCAATTTCTCTGTTGAAATACCTAGCGTGTGAACATTGCAGTGAATGGTATGAGTCAGCAGTATCCCAGAGAAGGCACAGAGTCCGTGCATGTTCCCTACAGTCCCGCAGGGTGAAATCAGAGGAAATAGCTGGCTTCTGCTGGAATGTGTAGGCTGTCGGCTCTTCAGGGGGTGGCGCGGTTCCGAGGCACTGAAGAGTTCTTGGATAGCTCACACCCTCAGTTGCAAAGTTGATGAGTTGTGGTCCTGAGCTACCACCTTAGAAACTGAATTAGGAGCGGAGGTGGCGTGTGGAAGTTTTGTTTTCACTGATGCGGTTCACAGCGCAGCTGTGCAGAAATGTCATCGGCATCGCCAGCGAGTGAGGGAAGGAGCGCTTTGAGTGGAGAGTTGCAACTGGAGAAGATGCTTATGTATTTATACCCTACAGTTCTGGGGACTGTGCTGCTCAAAAGCTCGAGTCCACATAAATACATTTGGTGCCTGATACCATCTGGATAGAGCGAAGCAGCCAAGGATTTATCTGTACCAGATTACCCAGGAGACTTCAACATCGTATCGGTTTAGTAAAATAAACTGTGTGTTTGGTTTGGCACCTGCTGAATAGCTTGTGCAGTGTGTACGAGGAATGTTTAATAGGCTGCCTTCTCTTGCTGGAAAACGCTTTCTGTTGGTGACAAGGAAACTTCCTGTCCTGTGCCTGGAAAGCAGCAGTTGCACCAGTAGGGAGCACGTTTGTAATCACGCTGCTCTGTCTAAAATTCCATTTCTGATGCTTGCCCTCCCCAGATTTGCTTAAGATGTGAAAAGAAACTATTCATGTAGGAAGTTACTTTAGAGATCCACAGAAATAAAAGATTGGTATAATGAGGGAAGCATGATGAGAAGCGGTCTCATTTTGGTGGCCTTCAGTCACTTTGGTCGATGATTGGTATGTTTTATAAGATCTGGGAGGAGAGAGATTTCAAATTTCTTCTCTTACAGCTGTACAAACAAGTCAGAAGAACCAGTAGTGCTGTATTTAGTTATACTCAGTCCATAAGAACAGCATGGACCGTTCTTTCCCTTCTGAATGCTGCCATTTCCAGACCCGTGTCGTGTGTCTTGGGGAGCAGTGGAAACAAACCAGAGAGGGGGGACCGCAATTTCCCTGTCTGTGTATGGAAACACGAGACGTGCTCTGTAGTGTTCTGCCGTTAACGCGATACAGAATGCTTGTGTCTGGGTGCTACGGCAAGCATGCAGGAGCAGGAATTTGTCGAGATTAAAAATATAATTTCTTGGGGAAAGGCACAGATTCTTTTTCCAAGGATAATTAATTGTTCTTCTGGCAGAAGGATCAATGCCTAGAACCCTTTACAGAATAAAGTGTTTCACTTCTGTGAACAGCGGGTTGAAACCACGCAGACGTTCAGCAGAAAGAGTAAGTGTAGGAGGAATTGTTTGTAGCCTGTGCCACTAAGTAGATTTTTTTGTTTTAATTCACTGAAAGGTAGGGGAAACAACTGTCACGATGTTGAAAGTGTAATTTAAACGGGCACTAATGTAGCTCTGTCTCTCACTAGCCCCTGTTCCTTTTCCTGCAAGTTAGATTCTGACAGTGCACGGGAGATTCTCACGGCATTCACGCCTTCGGTGTGTTTTTTCCCTGTGAGGATACTGTGCGTGTTGAATATTCTGAAAAACAAGAGTTTAAAAAACCTGTTGTGTGGAGCGAAGCTGAGGAGTCCCTCTCCATTTGAAACAAATTTGCCGTGCAACACTGGGAAAGTTCAGTAAGTGTTAGTGCAGAAACGTGGCAGACACTTACTTGTGGCGTTTTGTGATAGAGCAATTTTGGAAACCATGTGGAAATCCAAATATTAGTGTATTTATTTGTATAAATGCATTTTAAAACGTACTGAGGGCTTTTCACTCTGCTTTTTGTGTTGTTGTTAAGCCTTTGCGTTGAAGTTCCTGTTCCCTCGTCTTGCTTGATGGAAATCCCATGTCAATGGCTCGGGGCACTTTTAGAGGATTTTTTTATTTGGAATGCAGCGTCCCTGGAATAGAGCTGTTTGTCAGATATTTGCTCTCATCAGTTTGAGGATCCTCTGTTCCACATTTCAGATACATTCCTTGACTTTAAGGTTTTCAGCTTGCTGCCTCATTACAGTGATGGTTTATAACAAAACGTTCATCCTAGTGGTATCAGACAACAGGATCGAAGTAAAACTAATGGACTCCGGATGTCTGGAAAGTAGCAATTCATAGCAGAAGGGCTTGAAAATGTTTCATAAACACTTGAAATGTCTGCTTTTGGTTTGTTATGTCTTTGTTAGACTGTTTGGTGGAATGGAAGCTAAGGCCAAAATCTTACCAGGACAATAACAAACGTCTGAATTTTCCTTGTTCCACAAAGGTATGATTAGCCCGGCAGTGAATTAGTGATGCTTGATTGTCATCTTAGGGCTCTCCTACAGTGACAGAGAACCAGGTGGATTGAGGGAATTCATGTTACTGTCTTTGAGCTGTTGTGTAGCGCAGTGATAAATAGGTGGCTTTGTTATTGGTTTTGTTTTGGTCTGACACATGTTCATAGGGAAAATGCTGTTCTAAATCTTTCCTACTTTTTCTGAAAATGTTTCTGTGATACCTGCTTCACTTGTTCACCACTTAATTTTTTGAGAACCTGTGACTTTTGCAGGAAAACAGGAAAAAATTGTGTGATAAAATAGAAAGTACACGCATTGTCTGACAGCGATACGCTAGCATTTACACCTCCAAGTCTTTGTTAGATAACTGTCAAATTTCACTTTTAGGTCTACTATTTCCGACAAGGTCATGAAGCATATGTTGTAATGGCGAAGAAGAACAAAATATATAGTATTAATCCCAAAAAACAACCATGGCATAAAATGGAATTACGGGTATGACTTATTTTCCATTTTTGTTTGGTATCTTAATGTTAAAAAAAGTTTGCAAACTAACTGAAAGAAGGTTCTTAATACAGATGTTTCTAATGTTGTGCTCTTAATATTTTAAGAGGGAAAAGTTAACTTACAGTCAAATTAAATCAGACCTTAAATTTTATCCTTTTTTTTTTAATCTGCTTGAGCAGATGAGTTGGTTACACTTCATAGCAAAATATTTTTCAAACTAATTACATTGTGAAATAATAGCTTGTTTTGAAAGACTAAATTTCAGATACTTGATTTTGACATGTTCTGGTAGAAATCTGGTCTTTTCAGTGTACCCATCTTTTCATGTTTCAGAAAGTTGTTACGTTCGTCTCAACTTCAGTGGGGGTGCATAACGTTTTATTTGTTGCAGGAGCAAGAGCTGATGAAAATAGTTGGGATTAAGTATGAAGTGGGATTGCCTACTCTCTGCTGTCTTAAACTAGCTTTTCTTGACCCTGATACGGGTAAATTAACGGGAGGATCGTTCACCATGAAGTAAGGAAAGCAATATTACATTGAAATTGGGGCTTTCTTGTGAGGGTGGTGGGTGAGGTTGAAAGTTAAGAGACAGCATTCATGTCCTACTTGAGCTTTTGCTTTGGAAGTGTTGAATTCAAAGGGTTGATTTTTTTATCTAAGTGCTTTACTTTATGCCTTTGCTGTTTTATCGCTTAATAGTTGTGTGTTCTGTTGTGGTTAGGTACCATGATATGCCAGATGTCATCGATTTCCTAGTTCTGAGGCAGCAGTTTGATGATGCAAAACACAGGCGATGGAATATAGGTGAGCTGTGTGGGGAGATTTTTGGTGTGGGTTTTTGTTCGTTTGTTTTTCTAAGTGTCTGCCTATTTTAATGATAATATATTAATGGTAAATAAATCCTAATGCTGTCCTGAAATAGGAGAATAAGCTCATATTTGGATGTGGAGTCCTATTTTTTCCTTGACTGATACTAGAGCAAGCAAACAAATCACTGAAGGTGATCTGTAAAACAAAGTGCAAAGGACATCTTGGTTGTATTTGCAGAGAGGAATTAAGAATACTTTTAAAAATACAATGTTTATGGGTAACTGATAATTTATTGTAGCCTGTATGTTGCTTGTCTCTCTTTTCTTTGGATTGAAGGCCCTCTTACAACTGCATTGCTACTAGAATGTTTTCTCCAGTTTCTGGAGTTTCTGCTGGAAACATGGAAACTCCTTCTCCACCTTTTGAAGTCTATAATCTCTAGGTTGTACAAAGAGAATGCCCTTCCCATCTCTTGTGTGGATTCCGTGCTAAACCACATATGGTTTAGCTTCATTCAAGTGGATACAGTTTTAATTCCTTGCCGGGTGATATGGGGATTTTTTCATTTGTTTTACTTTGCCTGTGCTTAGGTGTTTCAAAGTGTTGGATACTGGAGAATGTCCATGACAGGCGTGTATTCCTGTCAGATCCGTATCTTAGTCATCTTTCCATATGATAACAAGGATCACCTTTCAACAATGACATCTCACCAGGGGGAGAGTGCGGTGGGTTAACCTTGGCTGGACGCCGGGTGCCCACCAGGCCGCTCTATCACTCCCCTCCTCAGCAGAACAAGGGGAAGAAAATGAGATTAAAAACCTGTGGCTTAAGATAAGAGCAGTTTAATTAAAGCAAAACCCAAGGCCGCATGCAGAAGCAGAGGAAAAACAAAGATTTTATTCTCTACTTCCTATCAGCAGGTGGTGTCTGGCCACTTCCCGGGAAGCAGGGCTTCGATACGCATAGCGGTTGCTCCCGGAGACAAATGTAACAACGAATGCCCAGCTCCTCCTCCCTTCCCAGCTTTTACTGCTGAGCTGACATCATATGGTGTCAGCTGTCCTGGCTCTGTCCCCTCCTGAGATCCTGCCACCCCTGGAGCCCTGAGCCTGCTGGGGGCAGTTGGGGGGACAGCCTTGATGCTGTGTGAGCGCTGCTCAGCAGCAGCCAAAACACCCGTGTTGTCAACACCTTTCTAGCCACCAGTGCAACACACAGCGCTGGGAGGGCTGCTCTGGGGAAATGAACTCCGTCTCAGCCAGACCCAATGTGGAGAGAAAGTTCCGTTATGACAAAATGATCCTCTAAGGTGGTGGGGTTTTTTGGGAGGTCAGGAAATACATGTTCTCATTCATAAGAACAGCTTTAGATTGTCCCTGAAACATAAAAGATGAAGCAAGTTTTACTGATTCTTCAGAGTTCAGGATGAACTCTGTTCCCCTAAGAGAGGAGTTGGTATATAACGGCATGTTTACGGAATTACAGGCACCTTTAATCCTTTCCCGTATCTCAGTATACTCTGAAGTGACATGCTCCTGGAAGTGAAATATTGATAGTCTTCCTTTTTTTTAAAGCAGATGTTAACGTTCAATACATTTTCTGTAAAGTAGCAGTGTAGCAACTCAATTTCTGCGGTTCTTCCATTCAAGAGCCGTGGCTAGCATGTACACAGGTGACTTGCCAGCATTTTTTGCCACTTCAGGCAAAGCATCACCCAGGAGAATGGATGATTTTAATGCCAGGACCATGGTGGTGCATCTGATTGCTTGTGTAGAAACAGCTGATAAAACATTCATTCTGCAAATATGCTGCCTTCTTCGTCTGTATTTGCTGTTTTAAAAATGCTGTCCTGTCCTCAGCTCATTGTAGCTGAGTAACCTGAAGAAGTGGCACAGCTGGATGTTAAAAGCTCTTTCTTTTGTTGTTTCTTACCTGACTTTTCTGCCAGGAAAGATGAATTGATTTCCTGTCCTTTGGTGTACGTCATGATATCCTTCCTTAGGATGTGTGTGTTAGCAGTAGATACATACATTACATGATGCCATCTTAATAAGTTCTGTGCCATCTCATACTTTACATGATGCCGTCTGACAGGACAGCTAGCCTTCAGTTCTGCCGGGGATTTAGTAAAGACCCTAGGCCTGTGATTCAACAGCATGTGTAAACCTGGATTTCTTCTTTAAAGGTCATTTTGGTTTAGAGATCCTTTAAGAGACAAGGCTGGCCAGCATCTACTAACATGTTGCCACGCTTTGCTCTTTCCTGATGGTTCTGGGTCTGTGGTCTTGCCCTCCTCTGCCGTGCCATCCGTGTTCTCCTGCCAGGTCATGGCAGCAGCAGAACGACTGCCAAACCTTGGGTGTGGACAGCCTGGCCAGCAGGCATCTGTCAGCCCTCCTGACAGAAACCCAGGGTTGGAGGAGGGACCTTGAAATGTTACCCGTGCTGCTCTTAAAGACTATGAGCATCTCCTTCCTGGGCTGGCAGCTGTATTTCTAGAAACACAGTGTGGAAAGAATTGGAGCTACACAAAAAGTACTGGAAGTGCTGGAACCTTTTATCAAGCCTTGATGTAAGTAACGGCAGTTTCCAGCCAGCAGTGTCCAGTACCAGCTGAGTGTGTGTTGTAGTTCTTTCTTCAGTTCCTCTTTTGGGTGGTAAAAGCAGTGGTAAAGGAGTGTCCTTGTTGAGACCGTGTGAAGTGCTAACGCAGAGACAGCAGAGACACTGCTGGTGAAACACTGCAGCTCTCCCAGAGTGCTGCCCTGCTCTCCGCCTTGACACTGGGGGTGTTTTACTGGTGTTTGCGTATGTACTGGGAACAAATTGTGCACTGTTTGGCTGCAGTGTGGAACACGATATAAAGATTTTCCTTGAAAGTAGATCATATTTTCTACTGGGATAAGGAGAAATGCCTTAGAACTGGACGTGAAACTGTTCCTGTGTACTTAACCATGCGAATCTGAAATCCCCAGGATTTATCTGACGTGGTCAAGTCTGCTGAGCTCCCACCAAAGCTATTCATCAACAAACTGGTGCTTTTTTCATGTCGTGCAGTGGCTGGTTTGGCTTCTCAGGGCTACTGTTACTGTCTTTTCTTATTCCTCTGTGATTTCTGGCACTTAGCCTACAAGTCAATATTTTTATAGCTACTATTTGGAGAGTCACTGGATATTAAATTTTCTGATGCCACTTCAAGTCATTAAAACATTGATCTTTTAACCAGTAACAATCCTTGGTGTTTTGGTGGATTTTTTCTTTTTTTAGTGTGTTTTTGTTGTTCTTTGGGTTTGGCTTGTTCTAGGGAAGAATATTTCCTTTAATATTCATGTTTTAATGTTGAATGTATATTAATGTGGTGATCCTTTCAGAAAGAACAAGCTTACCTGTCACTTCTCCAACTTTGTTCTTATTTCTACTCAGACTCTATGTATTGTATATCTTTGTCTTACTATAGTTTAACTGCAAGTTTAATCCTTGGGCTAAAAGCCGTTCCAGTAGGATTCTTGCAGCTTTTGGTGGATGTCTTACAGATGTGCACAGCTGTCTCACGTAGCAGCCACTCCAAGTTCAATGTGCATTTCATATTGTCATCAAGCTCTGGTGATACACCGCTCTGGAAAAATACGTTAAGTGCTGCTAATAAGAACTCCTGGTCTCTGTCTGCAGAGATGAGACAGCAGAGGGGACATTGGAAAAACAGTGATTCAGGAGGTTGTTCCGTGGGCTTTTCAGTCGTGTTGTGTCCTGCCTTCGCCTCCTGTCCGTAGGAGTGCTGTGGCTCTTGGGCAGCCAGAGGGAGCTGCCAGTGTGCGCTCCGTTACGTGGTTTTGAGCTGCTTGACGTCCAGCCCCGCGAAGACACTCGTAGCTGTGCCCACATGCACAGTTTCTTTGTGAAACTGGTCACTGGGAAATGCCGTGTTGGCAGACTGTACTTCAGGAGCTCTTCAGAATAATATATTACTTCAAAATAAGCCATCAGCCCTGATCTACATTTTTGATCTTGCATTTCAGGTATTTCTGGTGTACTTGTTTCTTTTGTGTTCAGCACAATTAGGTCTATTCATGGAAGCATTGTAATTGTCCTAGAATTACTTGCAATCCATTAAATATAAAAAAAAAAAAGGCGCAGTAAAGAAAGCAGAACATTTTTGAGAATATACATATACTTCCAATTAATGCAGACAACTGCAGAAAGCACTTGGGCAGAACGTGGATGTGTTGAAATAGAACAAACATTGCAGCAGTTGAGAAAGCGTGTGTGTATTCAAATCCCGCGAAAACAAAAATGTGCCGTTCGTGGAATCTCAGACTAAAATTGCATTTGCTCTTGTAGTGAGTGAACTGAATACTTCGATAAAAATTGTTTCTAAATTCTGTGGCGTGTGTTGCAGGAAATGTTAGAATTGATGATGGCGTGTATTACATAAATTCTCACGTATAATTTTTTTTAATAACACTTCTGACCTTTTTTCTCAGCTAGTGAAACCATTTCAAGTCATAGTAAATGACTTTGCTAACCTTTAGAAGAAGCTTTAGTAAATTTTATTCTTTCAACAGTCAGAGTGCCTGCCTAGTAAAGGGAATGAGCTTCCAAGTTACATTTCGGTAGCTGAAAAAAGCACTTCAGAAAGCGAGGGGAGGGAGCCTGGCAGCATATAAAATATTCCCATACAGAAGTGTCAGTGCTCAGTTATTTTAAGATAGCATCTAGTATTTAATGCAAATAAATTTTAGTCTTAAAATTATAGCATTGAAATGTCTTACCTTTTATATGAAATTAAGAAATAAATTCATATATAAAGAGTATGTAGATAGGTTTGTAAGTCTTTAATTTTTTTAATGCCATATTAATTTTCATTTTGGCTTAAAGGCAGTCTTCAGAAAGAATTTAATATTTTTTTAAAACCAAGTATGACTCATGTTTGCCTGCTTCAACTGTTCAGAAGGATTTCTGTGTTCAAGATCAAACCAAAGGTATCTAAAAACTGCTTTTCCTGGGAGAAGTAGGTGCCTTGTACTGACGACACTGTTTTGTGTTCTTACCCAGGTGATCGTTTCAGGTCGGTGATAGATGATGCTTGGTGGTTTGGAACAATTGAAAGCCAGGAACCTCTTCAGCCTGATTATCCTGATAGCTTATTTCAGTGCTACAATGTCTGGTTAGCAAATTTATCTTCCATCTTGCATTTTAATTAGTTACTTCATTTGAAGTACTGACTGAGCAGCTTGCTTTCATTAAATTCAGTCATGCATCTCACTGTATCAGTTTGTTATAATATTCTGTGGTACGTAAATAATCTATGCTACAAACATTAAATAATTACGTTGTTGAAGCAGTATTAGTAGTTAATTTAAATGTGGTTATTTTTAAGCTGGGACAACGGTGATACTGAGAAGATGAGCCCTTGGGACATGGAGCTGATACCAAGTAACGGTATGGGACATTAGTAATATCATTTCCTTTAAGGGTGTATATAAAAAAGAAAAAAAAAAGTCCTAAGGTTTTACCTAAAATAATCATGGTTCTCTTAGGAGTGGGGGGAAGACTCACAAACCAGTTGCATTTGAAGAACATCCTTAAATCGATTATTAAACTAAAAGTGAATCAAGATAGATGAACTGTGAAAAAACACTTAGACAAAGTGTATGTTGGAAATAGAAACGTTACGAAAACGTACAACATTATTTAAAAACGGGTGCAGTGTTTTCCTTTTTCCAGTCACCAGGGACATCACCTGGCTGCCAGGACTTTTCAGGTATCCTGGAGAGTGGCTTGGCAGCTGCATCGCCAGTTCCCTCAGGACTCTGCACCTCACGAGGTTCTGCAGACCTGTGTATGTTCAGGTTCCTCAGGCACTCCCAACCCTCATCTCTTCACCGTGGGAGGGACTTCGGTCCCCCAGTCCCCAGTGATGTGCAGTTAACTTTTTTGTACAGTTAGGGAGGATTGAAGATAAACCTGTGCCCGTGTCAGCTTTGAGCAAACTGGCTGCTCTGAGACCTTTCAGCCTGCCTGCAGAGGTTCGGGCATTGAAGATGCGCCGTGCCCCTGTGAGATAGTTTGATCACGGCAGAATTTGCTCACCGTCAGCACGTGTGGCTGGTGCACATGCTGCAGAGTGGACAGTGTACTGTAAGCACGTGTACAGACAAGACTATGGTATGGCTTTTTTACTCGCTTAGGGTTTTTTCAAGATTTCGTAAAAGTCAGGTTTAAAACCAAAGTGGAATCAGCATTTTTTTCCTTGTGTTTAGGAAATGTTTGATAATATTGTCACTCATAAGTAGCCATATAAGTAACCATAAATAATTCTTAATGAAGTTGTAAATGTGTTCAACTTTTCATTTCGATTCAGCCTTCCTTTCAATGGATACCTTTTCATGATGAGGAAAATGCAGGAGTTAGAGTGATAACATGACTAAAATAGGCAGATAACCAAACCTGAACCTTATTTTTTTGCTACATTGACAAATACTGACTTTTGTTACACTTCTTGACCAAAAAAAAAAAGAAAAATAGTTAAAGAGAACTTTGCATCATAATCTGAAAACCTGCTGTTACATTATTAAAAATTACATTATTTAAATTTAACATACAACAGTCTACAGAAAGGATCCTGGATGCATCCAGAATGTCTTCGAGCAAATCAGTGATGTTGTATATCTTTGGCTTATAGGTATATGTATTACACACGATAAAAAGATTGATGTTTTATTTAGTTTTCATGTTACGTTCTAGCTGTATTTCCAGAAGAACTGGGAACTAGTGTTCCTCTAACAGATGATGAACGTAGAACGCTGCTCTACAAACCTCTGGATGGAGAGTGGGGTTCCAGGACCCGAGACGAGGAGTGTGACAGAATTATTGCGGGGATAAACCAACTCATGACTCTGGGTAAATCCTGAATAGTATTTTTCAGACTGTGCTCCTGTGTACTTCTGAAATTACCAAAACGCATGTGATAAAAACCAGGTTTTTATCTCTTAATTGGAACACTTTCTCATTGCACATTTTTTATTTTTTCATATAGTGAATACATATAAAACCTAAATTTTCTCTTGTTTTCAGAGGTAATTGTTGCTTTTTGGTAAATAGTTTGACATATGCTAGGGGTTTGGGTTTTACATGCTAAAGCACAGTACCTGATTTTGTACTTCAGCTACCAGAATCTCTTGTTGGGGGTAAAATTGCAAACTTTATGGTGAACAGAATATTAACTATATTATTAAAACATTTTTAAAAGGAAAAAAGAAGTCTAAATATACTTAGAGAATGGATACCTACATGTAGGTTTCCCCTGTGTTATCCTTTTCTAATTCCCATTTGCTCCCCCGTGTTGCCTTAGTTGTGCAAAATGTTGAGGGGAAGGTAATTGATTAACTTATGAAAAGTCACTTAATGCTTCAAAAAAGCCAGAAAACTCTTTAACTCTTGAAATACTTCTGATACCTAAGGGTCCCATGTTACGGCTTCTTTGGTGACATACTGCATAAGAGGCTTCTCTTTGCTTCCAAAAGAAAGGAAATACCCATAGACTGTAATAATCCAACTCACAGTATTACATTAAAAATCTTGTGAGGAAATTAAATCTGTTGTCTAAGAGCAGCGGGTTTACACTTTGCGGTATACTGTGGCATTCTGCTTGGTTTGGGATTTACCTATAGCGTATGTGATGCATATTGGTACAAAGGAGCAACAGCTTTTAGAAGAGCAGCAGTCTGTTAGCAACAGCGCGTTTCTGTTTCTAGAGACTTAGAGAGTCTTTAAGGGGTCTTGATGTTTTTGTGTTTGTTTGAAGATGGGAAAGTAGCAATATAAAACCAAATGAAGTGAGCCTGTGTTGTAAATAACAATACTGAGTTGCATGTCTTTGTAGAGGTATAATGTACACATCTAAATCTGCTTTCAGGTGTTTGTATTTCGCGTGTACTTGCCATGTCCCTGAGGAGTGTGGTGCTTCGTGCACAGCAGAACGGGTAGTCTCTGCAGTGACTGTACTTAACAGCATGCACCTCAGCAACCACTTCTGTGTGTGAAAATATCACCAATTGTTCAGAATATCTAGAGTAGTCACTACTGCTGTTCTGGGGAAAGCGCACTGTGTTTCAAATTGAGGAAATAGCTCATCTTGTAGTGGGGGAAGTGGGAAGGATTTCCGTGGTATATAACTTCGATGTTTTTGTTGTTGTTCTATCTAGATATTGCTTCTGCATTTGTGGCACCTGTGGATCTTCAGGCTTACCCCATGTATTGCACTGTTGTGGCCTACCCCACAGACCTCAGTACCATTAAACAAAG
>WKFP01015568.1:1756611-1778252 GCA_011057875.1 Pterocles orientalis | reverse complement strand
GTTCCTCTAACAGATGATGAACGTAGAACGCTGCTCTACAAACCTCTGGATGGAGAGTGGGGTTCCAGGACCCGAGACGAGGAGTGTGACAGAATTATTGCGGGGATAAACCAACTCATGACTCTGGGTAAATCCTGAATAGTATTTTTCAGACTGTGCTCCTGTGTACTTCTGAAATTACCAAAACGCATGTGATAAAAACCAGGTTTTTATCTCTTAATTGGAACACTTTCTCATGGCACATTTTTAATTTTTTCATATAGTGAATACATATAAAACCTAAATTTTCTCTTGTTTTCAAAGGTAACTGTTGCTTTTTGGTAAATAGTTTGACATATGCTAGGGGTTTGGGTTTTACATGCTAAAGCACAGTACCTGATTTTGTACTTTAGCTACCAGAATCTCTTTTTGGGGGTAAAATTGCAAACTTTATGGTGAACAGAATGTTAACTATATTATAAAAATATTTTTTAAAGGAAAAAAAGTCTAAATATACTTAGAGAATGGATACCTACATGTAGGTTTCCCCTGTGTTATCCTTTTCTAATTCCCATTTGCTCCCCCATATTGTTAGTTGTACAAAATGTTGAGGGGAAGGTAATTGATTAACTTATGAAAAGTCACGTAATGCTTCAAAAAAGCCAGAAAACTCTGTAACTCTTGAAATACTTCTGATACCTAAGGGTCCCATGTTATGGCTTCTTTGGTGGCATACTGCATAAGAGGCTTCCCTTTGCTTCCAAAAGAAAGGAAATATCCATAGAGTGTAATAATCCAGCTTACAGAATTACATTAAAAATCTTGTGAGGAAATTAAATCTGTTGTCTAAGAGCAGCGGGTTTACACTTTGCGGTATATTGTGGCGTTCTGCTTGGTTTGGGATTTACCTATAGCATATGTGATGCATATTGGTACAAAGGAGCAACAGCTTTTAGAAGAGCAGCAGTCTGTTAGCAACAGCGCGTTTCTGTTTCTAGAGACTTTAGAGAGTCTTTAAGGGGTCTTGATGTTTTTGTATTTGTTTGAAGATGGGAAAGTAGCAATATAAAACCAAATGAAGTGAGCCTGTGTTGTAAATAACAATACTGGGTTGCATGTCTTTGTAGAGGTATAATACACACATCTAAATCTGCTTTCAGGTGTTTGTATTTCGCGTGTACTTGCCATGTCCCTGAGGAGTGTGGTGCTTCGTGCACCGCAGAACGGGTAGTCTCTGCAGTGACTGTACTTAACAGCATGCACCTCAGCAACCACTTCTGTGTGTGAAAATATCACCAATTGTTCAGAATATCTAGAGTAGTCACTACTGCTGTTCTGGGGAAAGCGCACTGTGTTTCAAATTGAGGAAATAGCTCATCTTGTAGTGGGGGAAGTGGGAAGGATTTTCATGGTATATAACTTTGATGTTTTTGTTGTTGTTCTATCTAGATATTGCTTCTGCATTTGTGGCACCTGTGGATCTTCAGGCTTACCCCATGTATTGCACTGTTGTGGCCTACCCCACAGACCTCAGTACCATTAAACAAAGACTGGAAAGCAGGTTTTACAGGTTAGATCCCAGTCTCTGTCACTGCTGTGAACTACTGCCAACTGCATTTTTGGCAGCTCTTTGTCTTGTCATACCCAGCTAAGGGATGGGTACGGGTGTCTGCTTTCTGTGTCTCTCATCTTATATCCTTGATCTAAGTTCGCATTTTATAAAGATTTAAAAAGGATGGCATACCTCTTCTCCAAAGCGTATTTTATAATTATGTGGCATTCATGGTCCTGCTTATGCAAATGAACTGTTCCATGTGAGATTCAAATTGCAGAACCGGAGACTAGGTCAGTGAAATGACTTCTAGACAAAAGGATTAATTTTCCACTTGATAATTTTTTAAAATTTTTTTAATAAAAGAAGTCTTAGAAATATGTCAAGTGTTTTTGTCCCAATGCACTTTAAGGAAAAAAAAAATCTTGCGGTATCAATTAAGCTACACAGAAAATAGCTTCTGAAATTGTTGGCCTTGAAATCCTAAATTGTTGGGACAGCAAGAAAAATAAATTTTAACTTGTTGACACCATTTTGACAGTTTCCTAAACTATGTTTGCAATTGCTATGTTTTTTGCAGTAAATACTGCCTATGTAGGAGTGTGCTCCTTTAAATTATTTCTGTTTCCTTTGGTTCTTGGGATATTTCTGGTTTGAAAAGCAGTGTCCCTCTAGTACTTGTGCTGAATAAACACGGCTAGCGTTTTGGTTTGGGCTGGATTTCAAAGTTCATTTGTAGTACATTTTCGAAAATACCGCTGGTTTTTATATGTTCTAATGCAACAATACACGTGTTGCTCCGTGTTTACTGTGTGATGGAAGATAATCCTGCTTTGATTGGTGTCAGGTACTGCTTTGCTGTCAGAGGTGGGGAGGACTTCTTACTGGATTTTGTTTCTCTTGTTGCAAGAGTAAGCAGTTATTTTTGGCATACCTTGTTCAGTGAATCTCGTAGTGCTTGTGCTGTGCTAACCAGATGAAATGATCCCCTGCTTCACTCTACAGAAACCTGAGCAGCATTGCTTTTCATCATGTTTTGCTAGTAAGAAGGTAGATGGTTGTATATATTTGTAACTTCTATGCTGTCAGTTTTTTATTTGAAATAGTATGTATATTCTTTTTGTTGCAATTTTTTTAGATTTTGATTTATTTTTTTCAGTTATTTTTGCATTTTGCATAATTTTTCATAATATAGATGTTCTGTAGTTAGGTTATTAAATCAGAGCTATGTGAGGAAATCTGATTGTTGTGTATCTGTCAGAAAAATGTAGACTTGTAATAACTTTTTATTACTGTTTTGTTAATCCTTAGCTGTGACTCGAGGTGATGTAGGATGGGCTATGTATATAATAAAGGAATAATAAAAGCTGAAGCATCACAGCTGAACTCTCCCAAGGAGCACCAGCTGTATATTTTTAAAGCCATTTGTATAAATTACTCCAGGACATAAGAGGAGAGCAGGAAGCCCGAGGAAGCTGCCTTCCGCTGGTTGCATCGGGCAGCATATCAAAATGTGCATGTTTTCTCATTTAATGTAAAAAAGAAAAAAAAATGAGTGGGATAATACATTGGAAGAAGATTGTAAGGCCTTTTCTCCTGTTTTGTTTACATTGCTAGAAATTGTTTTTTGTTTTGTTTTTTTTTTTTCTTTCTTCCCCCTCACTCTTCCCTCCTTTCGTATCCAGGCGCCTTTCTTCCTTGATGTGGGAAGTCCGGTACATAGAACATAATACTCGCACGTTTAATGAACCTGGAAGTCCTATTGTCAAATCTGCCAAATTTGTCACAGATCTTCTGCTGCACTTCATCAAGTGAGTTGCTTAGTCGGTCTGCTGTTATTCCTGTCTCTTGCCGAGGTATTTAACCTTTGTGGATATGAATTTCAAAGTGACGTAGTTTTGCAGCCTGAATAAGCCTGTTGTCTGCGGCTGGGGCAGAAAAGAATAAAGATTGTCTTGAAGAATATGTAAGTTTGCAAAACAAGATGAAATTTTATAATATATTGGCATAGATTGGCATGGCATTGTATTTCAAGCTACTGTCTTCTAAATGATAAAAATGGGTTTGAGGATCACCATGAAGAGAGAGATGTATGTATAGGTAAGTTAGGAGTTCTAATTTTGAGTTTGGACACTATGTTAATATAATTGTGGGCATTCTGTGATTCTGTGATTTAATTCTGAAGTCTTTACACTTTTTATGTGATTGAAAATGGTGTTTGTTATGCAAAAGAAAAATCAGAGCCTTTGTAGTTGACAGAATAGTAATTATCTTTCAGATGTTTGGTTTTTTATTATAGAAAAGCTCGAATGAGAAATGTTTCGGATTTCTCACAGCTGACACATCTGCAGACCTGCAGTTTGTAAGAAGAGCTTACACTCTTCTTACTGCTTTGATTTGCTTATACACACTGAACTCTGCCGTTCCCACCTTGGCAAGGATACTGCGTTAGTTTCAACAAAAATAATGAAATTTTTAGTGATGTGGTTTCTTAGTCTTAAATGGAATCTTGTTCTTTATTTCATGTGTTCTTAAAAGCATTAGAATTGCACTCTGTATCTGGAAATCTAGGACTTTGCCTCCATAGATAAATCTCTGATCTCTTCAGTGTCTGTGATTTTTGGTATTGGCTGGGGAGTGAAAAATATTTAACTGCTTCAGATGTTAAAAGTTGTAGTGAAATACACATGTAGGAACATACATGTATCTAAAGGGCTTCTCTGTTACTAATTCTTTAACTTCTTTGTGCTGTGTGGCTTTTTTCTGATCAGTTAAGCAGCTCAGGGTTTTTCAAAGTGTATGTTTTTAATTGGCTTGGCTAAATTAGTGCAACACATGGATATTCTTATTAAAGAATGGCCTATAGCTTGTGTCTGTTAATATACTCATTTACAGGAACTAGCAATGCATCTGAAAGCCCAGAATATTTTTTTTTCTTTAGGGTTCTAACTGTAGGCTAGAAGGCATAGACCATGGAAGGCATGGTCCTAATGAGAATGAAATATCTCGATGCCTCTGAGAATCTAAGGCTTAGTCTAAATTGTCTAAGTCTTCTAAACAGCAGAAGACTGGGAGAGAGGTTTGCTTGGTTTGTTGTTTTCTCCCCCCAGCTGTTGTGATAATCACAATAGCCTGTATTATGGATTACGATTCCCGTGTAGAGTTCCTGAGTGCTTAGTCCTTTTTTCTGCTGGTTTGTATCGCTACATAGTAGAACACCTTTGGGCTGTCTTCTGTATAGGAATTTGCTCTGCTGTACAAGATGGAAAATCGGTATTGCTTGTGCTGGGTCAGTTATGCAGGTTTGTACAGTCACAGTGCTAGTACTTACGTGAATAAACATTTCAAAGGGCTTGCACTGTGGGTGCTGATGTATTTAACTGCAGGTTTGTACACTAAATCCACTCTGGTGTTTCTGCTAAAGCTAAATGCACCCCAAAGCTCTTTAGGTGCCATAGGATTAGATTTTTCTAATGCTAATAAATTCATGGTAAAGGATTTATGATTTTTAATTTAAAAACCTTGACACTGTTAAGTGGTCTGTATTTTACAGAGTGCAGGTTGTATTTTACAGATGTTTCAGCAGAAGATTCTTTTCTTACTAGTGCAGTCCTCTTAGTATTCATATAGCACTAAACACCTTATTGTGTTTTATTTGGGAGGAGCTTCATAAACGCTTTCCTTATCCTGGGCCACACACAGATATACCGTAGGTGAAGACGGAAAATAAATGTGTGTATTTTTTTTTACACAGAGACCAGAGCTGCTATGACATAATTCCGTTGTACAATGCAATGAAGAAGAAGGTGTTGTCTGACTCTGATGAGGTAAGTGGTTGTGTCTTGGACATTGGCCTTGAGAGACGAGAAAAGAGACCGCTGTCTTTGTCCTGCTGGATATGAAAGTACTGGTTTCGGTCCCTGTAAGGGAGTGGGGTGGACTTCTCAGTCAATTAAATGTTTCTTTTTGTCAGATGGGAAACTGGATAAAAATCCAGCCTCCCCTCATCCTGTAGTGCCGAGAGCTTTAACAGCTTTTGGAGAGTTGAGATGCTACTTCTGAGAGGTTCTCAAAACTGTTGGTCATGTGAAATGCTTCCCAGAGGGACAGGGGTAGAACTATCACGACTCAAATTCTAAGTAAAGTATAAAATAACTCACCTACTGATATAAGCTTATATTTTTTTAACCTTTTTATGCTACTCATTATCTTGCTCAAAGGAAGAAGAGAAAGATACAAATGTGCCAGGAACTTCCACTAGAAAAAGAAAGGTAATGTTATAATTTTTTAATTATTTCTAGTGCTATAAATAATTAGAAATGCATCTGTAAACAAAGTAATGTAAAACTGAATGTTTTTATTATGATGTTATCTCAGGTTTTGGAAGGTTTTGAACTTAAAGTGACTGAAGTATTGTTCTACTGAGCTGTTCAACGTAAAAGCATTTCTGTCGGTGCTGCTGTGTGTTACAAATTCAGTAATTAGAATTTCTATCCTGCAGGGTGCCTTTTCCATTGTAAAGCCAGCCAGGCTATCTGTTATATACCAGACAATATTGTCATTTCAGGATCATCAGCCGAAGCGGCGACTCCGTAATAGAGCGCAGTCATACGACATTCAGTCGTGGAAGAAGCAGTGCCAGGAGCTGCTGAATCTCATTTTTCAGTGTGAAGACTCTGAACCGTTTCGACAACCAGTGGATCTCCTTGAATATCCAGTGAGTATTTGAGAGCAGGAAGGCTGTTTTTTCTTCTTTCGACTGCGACCATTTTTCCAGTTCTTTTGATTGAAACTTCAGGCAGCATTATTGACAGAAATTTTTTATCAGTGCTTTTTTTGTCACCTTGTGGTAATATTTTTTTGTCTTTTTAAAGTGATTTCAAAAGAAATTGTAATTCTCTGCTCTCTTAATACCTTAGTTGCAAAATGTTTTATATTCAGGCATGTCTGTGTTGTTAAGTAAATGACAGCTTTTGCAATTAGGATGCATCTTTCGTTTTCTGGGTGAAAAATGGTCCTATACGAAGCACATCTGTTTGGTTGTTGCACGTGACAAATTTTGTCATGGATCATTTTTTGTTTTCATTTCAGAAGTATAAAAACTAAAAGTAATTTTCATATCACAGTGGCTTGATTCAAGGTTGCC
Organism: Pterocles orientalis; assembly: GCA_011057875.1. Lineage (NCBI taxonomy): Eukaryota > Metazoa > Chordata > Aves > Pterocliformes > Pteroclidae > Pterocles > Pterocles orientalis. The sequence continues at coordinate 1,771,575 of WKFP01015568.1, read as the reverse complement.
TTGAATCTCTTTAATCTAGGTTTACTTTAAATAATGAAGCAAAGGTTTGGCATGCTTTCCTTATAGTATATCTTAAGTTTGTCTTTAAAATATCACTCTAAGGTGATTAACTTGGAGCAAATTAATTGTCCCAATTAGAGAAAAGAAATGCTTCCCTTCTGGAAGTCCCTGGTAGGTCTGTCTTGACACTTCTGCAGCCATTGGGCACCGTAATTTTTGAATCTGAACTTTATGCCGTGGCCAACTACAAGCAGCCCTTTGTGTTTGAGATCCTCAAAGGAGCTGATAGAGAGAAGACCTTGCTAGGCTTGGGCATGAAACACTCTGCTCCCTGGTGTCACAAATCTGTTCAACCTTCCGAGGCACTCACACAGGTTCGATTTCCTCTGACGGATTAATTTTTTGGTTAATTTTAGTATTTTAAGGTTTTTTTTTTATATGGATATTCCTGTTCCTTCCAGAGCCTAGAAAAAAAAAAAGTTTTGTTGTTGGCTTTAGCAGCTTCCTATTGAAGCCTGTGGAGTTTTCATTATCTTAATATTCTTTCCTAAGTTGTCATTCCCCATTTGGGAAACTGCTCAGGTTTCAGCAGGGATGTGCTAAGCCTCTGACTAGGTTCAAATATTCCAACTTCGTATTTTAAAGTGAATATCTAAAGCCAGTACCAGGTTTGAGCTGTTTAAGCCACCCAGAGAGTTTGCAGTGGCACTTTGTATCATGGTTACCTGCATGGCAGTGTGTCAGTAATATAACCCATAGGACTTAACTTCTAACCTTCATCCTCTCAAGGATGTCTGTGAGGAGTTACGTTGTGTATGGGTAGAAAGGAGCAGAATGTCTCTAGCTGTCTTCCGTGCCTGTTTAAAGAGGATATTTGGTTTGAACAGGTTTATCAAATGCATTCTAATGAAAATGAGACATTAAGACTTGGAAAAAAAATTGCAATACCTTGCTTTGCTATTTCTTAACAGGATTATAGAGATATTATTGACACTCCTATGGATTTCGCTACTGTTAGAGAAACACTGGAAGCTGGAAACTATGAGTCACCGATGGAGTTATGTAAAGATGTGAGACTTATTTTCAGCAATTCCAAGGCCTATACACCAAGTAAAAGATCAAGGGTAAGGCTTCCTTTTCCTTTTTTGTTTTTTGTTTGAAAGAATACTTCTACCTGAAAAATATAGGACAGAAAAACAGTGACAGTGCAAGTGAGTGCTTTAAAAATGAGTTTTAATTCTTTCTGATCTTCAAACAGTACTATTTCTGAGAAAGCAGTATAGCTTTGTGTTAAAGGAAAGACGTGTGCTGTTTAAATGCCTCAAGGTCTGATGTTCTGCAACTGTTCTTCAAAAGTCAATATTGGAAAGTGGATCTAAAGGGAGCGAATAGGATCTGTAGAAACATGGTTGTGGGTACAGTAGTGGAATTTAACTGATATTTTTGGGAAGAAACTAAACTTTTCAAAACACAAAGAGCTTTAAACTTTTTCACATTGGAGGTTGCCCCAAACGGAAATATCCAGGTATAGAAAGCAGAGATAGTGACATTATATGCTGTTCTAATGGCATTTATGTTTGGCTCTTCTAAATAGCAAATTAATCATGAGGACTTAAAACGCAGGGACGGATTTCTTAGTGGGTGACTAGCAAGGACTGATCAGTGATTGTTCTTTCTTCAGTCAGTAGCAGACAATCCAACTCGCTGTTTGGGCTGCCTTAGTCAAGTCTTTTGGTTGCACCAAAGGGCAGGGCTTTTTGGGCAGCTCTGGATTCTTTTGTGGTTTTCCTTTCTCGATCTCCTCAAATGAAGATAAAGACAGTGCTTGACATTATCTTAGGTCTGGTGTGGTTTCACAGATTCTTTTGACATTCTCTTTATTTTTTCATCTTTCTTCTGAGCAGGTTTGTATATTAGTAAACTTGTAGCATTTTTTATTTTACTTAGAAGAGGAAGGCTCTGGAAGGAAGGAGGAATTTTAATATTCCGAAACCTGTGTACTTCCAGTGCATGCAGTGCCTCTTACTTTTACATCACTGATGCTTATTTGAAGAGTAAACCTAAATCTGTCAGCTTTGGTTTTTTTTCCTTGGCACATTAGACATACATTGTTATATAGGTTTTTTACATGTTTTCTTACAACGTTTCTTTGGCTGTCCTCTTTGGTAACGCATTCAGACTCTGTCACACTTACTGCATAGTCTGGCACTCAGGTAGTTTGTCTGGTGTGTCATTAGGTGGGCAATTGCGACACTTTTTGTCGTTGTGTTTGGTGTTGTAGGAAGGTGCCCTGTCCCCTCTTCAGGTATCCAGACAGTTAACTTCTGTGGTTTTGTTTCCAAAATTAATAGCAACTGTGATCAAACACTCAGTCATTATCTGTACCGAGTTTGATTGGGTCTGTACATCATCCAAGGCTAGAGATTTAAAAAAAGGCAGAAAAACGTGTGTGTACATAATTCTAATACATTTATTGTACCTGTTGTAATCAACTCCCCGGTGGTATCAGTTCATCCACAAGAGGAATAGACTGATGTTCAAATATAGGATATAAGGATGCAGCTTTATACAGAAGAAGATTAGATTTCTTGACCTAGATTTCTTAGGTATGTTACAGAAACCTTCTGTTATGGATCTCTCTTTGTGGTTTCTGCTGAAGCCAGAAGGGGATGCATTCTGGAAAGGCAGTTGAAAAGGGGGCTTTTCTGATTTTTCCTGTGGTGTGTGGTCTTCAGTTGTAATACATTTTTAAAAACCATTAAAGAGTTAAAGCAACCCTACACGTGGTTTAGTGTAAATTTGTTGAGACAGACTGTAAATTTGCGTAAAATGTTTCCATGTTAATCCCTTTACTTTTCTAGCTATTTATTGTTCAATGGTAAGTAAGTAAAGTGATGCTTCGGAAAGTCTCAAACTTGGCTGGCTTTTACTGGCTTTTCTTTTTTAGATCTACAGCATGAGTTTGCGCCTCTCTGCTTTCTTTGAAGAACACATAAGTTCGATTTTATCAGATTATAAATCTGCCCTACGCTTCCATAAAAGAAATACAATAAAGAAACGAAGGAAAAAAAGAAGTAGAAGCAGCTCGGTTTCCAGTAGCGTTGCATCCAGGTACGTGAATTCCTGTACATTTTTCATGAAAGGGTGTGCAGGTTTGCCACAGCTAAACAGTAGAACCTAGTGTGGTGTTTTCTTAATGCTTCCTTTGCTGCTCCCTATATTGCAGAATGATAGCTCTGACATGCAAGTTCCTATGATGTGGAAGAGTTTTAAACTTTACTTAGAGCTATCTTGGTGTAAGTGCTTAAAATTTAAATAATTGCTAAACATGTAAACAGCATCGTTAGGGTAGTGGTGGCGTCATGCTTTATCATATAACTATAGCATTTATTGTAAAGGTTCACTTTTCAGGGGCTCCCAACAACATGAATTTTCACAGTAAATGTCATATTTTTAACATACTTCATACAGAGATGATGATTTTCCTCCCACGATCTCAGACCCTAGCATTTAATTTTACCTATTCCTGTAGAATAAAAAAGTATGAATTGTTGCTCCTTTTTCAGCCCTGAAAGGAAGAGGAGATTAATAAAACCTCTGCTGAAGGCAGAAACTTCTGCCCCCTCTTCATCTTCTGCACCTGCACGGTCAACAGCCCTGAGACATGCTCCACCTCAGATGAATGGAAAAGCTGCTGAAACCTCTTCCCTTGTGCGGACTAGAAGCAATAGGGGGATAACAGATGTGGCTGTTACAGAGCAACCATCTACTTCTTCAGGAGCAAAGCCTTTAACAATAAAGCCTTTAATTGCAAAGCCTAATACTACTGCAGGGTCAGGAAAGTCAGGCAAGTTGCTTTTGCCTTTTTTCCTTTCTTTCGAGCTGTGAATGTTTTTAAACATAGAACTTGCTTTTTGGAAATCTTATGTCTTTGTCTCAGTTAAGACTGGTTCTGTTTTCAAGGTGCTGGGTCTTTGAGGTTCCTCAGAGGAAAACCAAACAAGTTAGGCTATGTTATTTTATCCAGGAAGCTTTCTCAGATCTCGATCACTGATTCAAATGGTTTGTTTGTAGTCAAACATGACTTCCTTTTTAGCCAGATAAGATGGAATGTGGTATAAACTGCTTAACTTGAATAATATATTTTTTTCTTTTGGTCCTTCTAGTACTGGAAAATTCAACCAAACATTCCAAGAACCAGAATATGGTATCAATCCCTAGTCAATCTGATTACAGTCATAACACTAGGAATAACTCCACAAGAGAAAATCCTGAGAAAGAGAAGCAAATCAAGCGCAAAGTAAAATCTTCCACTGTTAATCAACAAGGTACAGACTTTCTCTGGAACCCCCCCCGCCATCCCAAGTTATTGATGTATAGTAACAACGCAGTCACAGTTAGTTTCCTTCTTGATAAATCAGCTTGGCTTTGGCTGCTCTTAATGCCGTTTCCATGCTTCTGAAAAAGCATCGTGTGGTCTGATAAGTTAAATCATCTGTCGCTTCCTTGGAAGCTCTCTCCCAGAGGCCTCAGCTGTTACCCCGTTGCGTGAGTAAATATGCAGCCGTTACATGGCTGGATGGTTGGTCAGGTCAAAGGTATCTTTGCTTTCCTGCACAATGAAGGCCTGTGCTTTTAGTGCATGATGGGGCACATCTGAACATAGCAGGACCTGTGCATGGATGTGCCATCAAAGGACTGGAAAAGCTCTCGTACTGGCTCGGGGTCTGTTCCGGGTCATGTTTTAGGCAAGGGCTGTGCTATCAGAACATCTCCGTAAGGGCTCTTGTGACATGCCCCACTGAGGAAGCTGAGTACCAGTCACCTAAGGAAACCTCACAGCCCATAAAAGTCTCCAAGCAAATACCTTCTGCGATGTACCTGTTAATGTGACGAATTGTGCCAATTGCGTACTGTTTTCTTGTTAGTCTCTCACTTTTTTACCCTTTTCCTTGCTTGTTGTTGATACCGCCCTGCTCTATGAGCTGGCTATAAAGGATGCTACCTTAGGCTAAAAGAAACTTTTTCATTTCTGCAGAGATGACCTGCTCTGAAGCACTCCTGATCCTTGCAGCAATGCTTCTTGAGCCGCTTTTTGCTGTTGCAGATACCAAGTAGGAGTTTTTGTCCAGTGGTGTTGGATCAGCCAAGAAAAACACCTGACCTGTTCCCTTTTTTGTTGTTTTTGTGGTTTGTGTGGGTTTTGTGGTTTGTTTTTTTTTTTCCTCAAGCTGCCTTCAGCTAAAGCCACCTAGAAGTCAGTCCTCATTGCGTACTGGCATGAAGCTCTTTGAGATCTGCTTTGGGTTTCTTAGATTTTGACAGATTGGCAATCACTGTGGATCCATTCAGATATTTTAGTAAGAGTTTTATTAAGGCAGTGTGAAAATGAATGTAAATGCAAATCTGTTACATGCTAAGTACTCTCATTTCTTTACAGCAGATTGCAAGAATAATGCTTTGCCATCCAGCAGCGTTCAGGTAAACGGACACGGAGGACAGCCTTTGAAACCTCCAGTTAAAAGAGGTCCTGGACGGAAACCGAAGGTGGAGACGAATAACAGTAGCTGTGAAGTGGTGCACAAGAAGAGAGGCAGAAAACCAAAAAAGCTACAACTTGTTGAACAGCAGAAGGCTGCAGAGCAGAATACAATCCAGACCGCAAAGGATATACCCGAGGAAGCCTCTGCTTCTACTGCATGCAATTCTCTTTCTGAAAATAATATGAAGGAAGACTTGTTACAAAAAAAAGGCCGTGGGGGTAGAAAGCCAAAAAGAAAGATTAAGGCTCGTCAGCCAGGCTCAGACCTTTCAGTTCCTGCCAATGTTAAAATGCAAACGAGAAGCAGGAGGAAAAAGATAGATGCGCCTATGGAGGAGGGGTCTGAAGAGCTCAAAGACTCTGAACCTCACATGAGAACTAGAAACCAGGGTAGGAGGACAGCCTTTTACAATGAAGATGACTCTGAGGAAGAGCAACGGCAGCTATTGTTTGAAGACACCTCCTTAACTTTTGGAACATCTAGCAGAGGCAGAGTCCGAAAGTTGACTGAAAAAGCAAAAGCGAATTTAATCGGTTGGTAATTTTTACCAAGGGTTTTACTTCAGAATGCTATGAAGCAGGTACAGTTAAGGAACAGCAGAACAGACTTCTGCTTCCCTGCTGCTATTATGGGTTAGAAGAATATGTTCTGATTTGGGGAGAAAAACTTAGCAAAAAATAAACTGAAAGAACATTCTTTGAAAGAAATATATATTTTAAACTTTTGCTATTTATTGCCCTCCAAATAGGTTATGCATTTCAAAAGTCGTTTTGTTCACAGTTGAGAATAACTGAAGCAATTTCTGACTGATGTACAGAGTGGAGAACTACTCTGCTGGAGTAGTGCGTAGTATCTCTACACAATTACAAACAGGTGATAGAACTTTTAATGCCACAAAATGAAAACAGAAATTTATTTTTGACCAAGCAAGATACGCTTTGATTGTAAAATCGAGTTGCCTAGGAAGGCAGATTTTGGCAAAAAGTGGCGGTAAATTCACTTACGTTTCTATTAAATACAAAAATACCAAAATTTGCTAATCTGAAGATGCTTAATTTCAGTTGTGATGGAAGGTTCAGCTGCAAGAGAAGCCTAGCACAGGCTGTTGGTTCATCCAAATTCTGCCAAACATAGCAAAAATGTAATCAAATATATATATATCCACATTGGAAAAAGTTTGACTAATGTCTAATTTTGCAGACCTTGATTCTTGTATCAATCACTAAATCTCTGTTTGTTGTGCCAAAGACTGAGAATCAGTGCAGTGGAAAGCCTTTTCTTCTTTTCGGGTGTCAGTCCAGCATACCATTTGCAGTGATAAAAGCCGTGTCTTGTTTTAAACAGTAAGTTGTTAACATTGTTCTGAAATGTATCCTTTTTGGTACTTTTGGTAGAAAATAATGCACTGGTGGGGTCCTTTGACAGAGATGTTTTAGACAAAATGTATAATTGGTTAAAGGATTCAAGGAAATGACAGGACAGGTATGGAATGATGTTTACTTTCTGATCCAGATTGATTGTTGTTTCTACAACTTTAGACATGCTTAAGAGGCTGAAATGTCCTACAAAGAAGACTGTATGTGTATATATTAATATATACATAAACACATACGTATAAAATATTACCCAGGTATAAATTTTTTTCAGGATTTTTTAGATAGCACTAGAATTGAAAAGAAATTTTAAAATGTCATACTTTATAGTTTAATTTTAAGGGGAAGATTGGTTATTTTCAATTATTAAGGTTAAAAGGCCAAATCACTTTTTATGCAATCATGTTTTATACAGTGGTCTCATTGCACATTGTGTTTTTCTGCACTTTTTATGGTATATCATGCTGACATAAGTCAATATACACCCTAAAGAAAAATTCCATTTAATGATTGTGCCTTGTATTCTATTATTTCTTGCATCCTTAGTAAAATTAAGTTGTCTATTGTAAATGATAACTATATGACTTAGGGGAATGTATTGTTATATGTACTGCTCTGGGGAAAAAAAAGCAGTTATTTATTTGTTTATGGTACATTTAGTTATTTTATACCTTTACAAACAAACTTTAATACCATTTTCTATCACTTAAAAAAGTATTGTCCAGTTTTAAGGAAAAACATTACAGAAGTAGTCATATTTTCTGAGATCTGGTATGGTACAAAAATGTAACCAAAATTTTCTGGTTATACATTATTTTGGAAGTTTGGATAGTGTGAGAGATTTCTTTTTGTGTGTGTGACCCTAATTTAGTTGAAAAAATAAACCTGAAATGAAACCTCAGTTCTGTAAACACTTAATAATAATTTTTTTTTTTTTTTTTTTTACAAACATCATCTGTAATATCTGGAAGGGAGGGCATACAGAATTAAGACCTTTAAATTTGCACAGATTCTGTATACATATTTGAGGCCTGATTCTTCATTCTTCTGTTAAAAAAAATACACAGTTAAATGTTTGAACAAAACATTGGTATCTGGCACCAAGAGGAACAGAAATACGCTGCTGTGGATGGCAAATCGGTATCCACCCATACCTAGATTTATGTAGTTCATTACACAGTTTGCTACAAAAAATGACAAAAATATTTTCCAGATCCTCTTTGAATTGTTAACGGATATGAATTTGCGGAGCAGGGATTAGTTTGTATTTCATTTCTTGGCATATTTATTTTTTCTGACAAGCATCTATCATGCAATTAAAGTGGAGTCACGAATCGGGGTAAGATCACAAGCTGTGGTTGTGGAGTTGCAATCCAGCTTCACAATTCAGAGCTAATTGATTCTGCTTGTTAATTTTGTCAAATCTCACTGACGAAGGCAATCATTTGAAAATGTGTAATTTCCTGATGTTATCTGCATTGTAATATATGAAATAGAATATATCTATAATTCACCTTCTGTATTTACTCCATTTGTAATAATGTTTTGTATGGCATGTTTCTGTATATATTTATATCTCAAAAATACCTTGTATGTGAGTTTCAGAGACTGAAATAATATGCATTCCCTTAACAGTATGTAGAAAATTGTACATCGTAATTTTATGAGAGTAGAAGGCCTTACCTGCAGAACATGGGTAGTGCTTCCCACCCAGTAGTACCAGTGACTTTAGCCAGTAATTTTTTATTTCATAATAGATACAGTAATGTTTTTCCTTTGAAAATAAATTGTGGATAATCTGGGTCAAAATTTTTTATAGAAGCGACACTAAAAATTTATTCAAAGTACCAGATTTATTTAAAAGTTATATTTTTTATAATTTAATTTCACTAGGTTGCATACTTTATTTATGAGATGTTAGTCACCATCAGACTGTGCATTTTGGTTGGGGGGAAAATGTATTATTTGAGGTTGTTGTGACATACTGTATCAACCCAGAAAAAGAGCTTTTGGTTACAAAGTCTTAAGTTTTTAAATGTGAGCAATAAACTCTTGGTCAGTGTTCTGAAATTATTTAAGAACGGTAGTTTATATGCATGTTTTATAATGCCATCTCGAGTACCTAACAACTGGCTGAGAAAACGGAGTAGCAAAACCTCATGTGCTTGTTTCCCATACGCATTGTAAATATTGCATAGGCTCCTAGTCAGATACACACCAACGATCTTACAGACCTGGCAGCAGTTAGTGCCGTTTCATTCATGAAATTCATTTATATTTGACATGGATATTGTTCGGGTGTTTCTGCTCTGTACTGGGAAACGTTAACATTGGTATTTACCGCTGAGTGGTGTCTTATCCTCTGACTACCAGTGAGGAAATACCTTCTGTTTGTGTGACACCCGTGTGCTCTGAATGTTGAACAGGAATCACTGTACCCGTGCCTACATGCTGAACAACTCTTCAGCCAGTTTGTTTCTCTCGTTAGTGTGTTCTCTGGGAACTGAACTGAACTTTTACCACTGCAGTGTTCGTTATTGTCAATATTGAATGGGAGCTCTTTGTCACCGGCAGTGACCAGTGGTACAACTTGACAGAAAAACGTCTTCCTCGAGTGGTGAGACTGCTGTGATATATCTTTGCGTATGTTTATTTGTACAGTGTCCGGGTTGTACACGTGATCAGTTTGTTGATAGACTTGTCAGATTGAGTTGGTTGAGTTAAATATTACTATGGCTTAATATTTGTAAAACTATTAATTGATGAAGGACCCTGATGCAGCACGTAGGATATATGAATATTTAAAAATAAATTGTAGTGTAGAGACAACTTACTCACTGTATTGCTGTACAAATATTTTTCAAGTACCAATTCTGATTCTGTGCTAGAGGCTTTTGTCTTAGCAAAAAAAGACTGCATACAACACAAAAAATAGTCTGTTCATTCAGTAACTTCAAGCCTGTTACAATTTTTACACCACATTGTTAAATCTTCTCAAATTTGTTGGATCAAGGACTACAGGTAAATGCTTAGCGTGTAATTGGAATTTAGGCACATGTTGAATGGTTGACTGGTTTTATAAAAGCAATTGACTTAACTGGATGGGACCCTTCCACCCTGTTCTTACCCAGCAGATTGGAGGGTAGGTTTTTAACCTTTCATCAACATTCACATTTAATTGAAGCATGCGAGTCTTGCTGAGGTGATTTGAACATATTGCTGGTCAATCAAGATGCAGCCATACCATAATCACATTGTGTCCTGACTCCTTGCCTTACTCTAATACAGTATATTTTGTCCACAGTAGTTTTTCAAAGGTTTTTCTTTTTGCTCTTTTTTTAACACGGATGAGTGTTTAACAAGAATTTAAATACCACTCCAACAGTGCTGTGATACAGGTGGCAGAGGGCTTTAAAACCTCACCTAGAAACAGCAAAAGCTTGTTTTCTGTTTACTACCTAATGAAGACAAATTAACTGTAAAATTACTATCTGATGTATTTTCTGTTATCCCTGAAGTTCTTGTGACAGATCGGTTTCCAAGGGGACCTAGATATTCAACTGATAAAAGGGCTGTTAGTTTTCTGCTGTAAATTACTGTATATATGTCCTTCTTCGTGTGCAGAGGGAAGTGTATTACATTTCCTAAAGCTAGCCAGGGCTTGACATTATGTTTCCAATAACAAGTGTGGTCTTGACCCCTTACGTAGTTTCCTGGTTTGTATCAGGAATACAGTTTGTACACTTTCTGCTGTCTGGAGGAAGTAATAGGTAGCTTTTAAACCAGAGCTAGCCTCTCGGTGCTCTTGCATTTGTGCTGATGTTAATGTGGGGATTTGCCATGCCATTCTACAGGGTGTTAGAGGAGGAAACACACCAGGAAAGCGAGATTAAAAGACTTCTTAAATTGCAGAAAAAGGCGATAAGCTTTTTTTTTTTTTCTTCTTTTTTTCAAGGTTCTAACAGCCTCAAGGTACTCTCTCTAGAGAGAGACCTTATATGCTGCAATAAAATAAAGGTGAATACATTTAGCTTTTAGGAGGTAGGTAGTGAGACAAGTAGTCATTTGGATCCTTTTTAATGCAGATAAATATATCAGGAAATTCACTTCAAATAATGCAAACAATGTATTTTAGGGAGGGAAGGTAATACTGTACTATAAATTTCTACCCTGAAAGAACAAGGAATGAGGTCATACAAATTCAGAGTAGAAAGAAATGGAAGCACCTGTGTCGTACACATGCCTGTATGATGTACATGTACTCGTGCTTACAACTGCATCTGTGGGTGTGCTAATACAGTGAGACCGGACAGAAGTTACATTTTTGGACCATACTAAAACTGCAGGAGTGTGGCAGACAACTGGATAATGATCTTGCGTGAATTAAATTCTGTCGTCATGTTTAAATATGTATAGAATGGAACTCAACTTCAAGGAAATGACCTAGAAAGGTTAATTTTGAAACTGACACATTTTCAGATTAAAAATTACGCTTATTTTGTACAGCATTATGTAAAACACAAATCTGTTGTATGTAATGAGTAACAGTTTTGAAAACTCTAATTCTTTAGCTTTATCAAGTTTTTTTTTTTCCCCTTCCAGAAATCTGGATTATCATGTTATAACCTGAGGTATCTCACCAAGATAACAGTGCCCTTTCTTTTTGTACATATGTGTTGGAAATTTCTTTACTGTTACGTGGACACTTTCTATGTTAGTTTTGATGCATAATACTTTGAATCCTTTTATACAAACTAGAATGTATGTGTAAGAATTACTGTCACTGCAATGTAGTAACTACAAACTTATTTTTAAATAAATAGAAAACATGTTTTTCTAAGCTGTCCAACAGTGTTTGTTTCTATCTAGTGATTTGCTGTATTACAGGACAATTGCTTATGTATTCTTCAGAACAGCCTAAAATCAGCTCATTTTGACTCCTTGAGGAAAATGGCACAGCAATATAGGGTGGTATGGTATAGCGTATTTTGTGGGAACAGACAAAACCAAAGCATGCTCTGGTAGAGATCAAAGTTGGCTATTTTGTAGTTTTTTTTTCTCTAAAAATCGCCATTCTGGAGGCAATATAAAGGCACCAGCACCTGGCACCATCTCTCTTAGCTCCATTCTGGGTGTGCAGCAGGAGGGTACCCTGCGTACTCGAAGAAGCCATCCCTGTTCAGGTGACAGCTGTTTGTACCAGAGCTACATCCAGTCTATGTGGAAATCTCTGCTTCCCTGCAACTCTAGAAGCTAAAAACCAACTAAGCAGAGAGAAAGCCCCTGCCTCACTGTATGCAGAGGTCTCCAGGCTAGTTGCTCTGAATGGGTGATGGAAAGTCAACACGAGTTGTGTTCTCATGGTGCTGCGAGTTCTGTTTCTTTGTATCTACGTGGTTTTGACCAATAGATGTAAGACAAAAGAAACGCTTGGTATTTCAAATACTGCACCATGTGGATTCTGTTTACTTTCACCTCTTACTTGTTTTACCAGATTATTTTTCCCTCCTTACGTACCTTACCTGAAATCTGAAGGAAGAAGTGATAGAAGAAACCCTTCCTCACCTCATGGATGTGTGTGCTGCTGGGCACCAGGATCAGGGAATGGTCAAAGCGAAATGAACAGAGTTCCCTGTAGCTTTCCAGACACGTCCACCTTGGAGCCTGTGGCAAAAGCAAAACTTGTGTTGGCATATGAGGAAAAACTCTCTGTTCTCTCAGGTATCTCTGTGAGTTTTAGTAACTGGCATGTTCTGCTTGGAGAGGTGTAATTTTAGAATACAGAAAATGGCACACACTTCCTTACATGTTTCAGTTTAGTACCAGAGGGGGTAGTTTTATTGTATGTGCATCTTCAGTGTTACAGTATTCTGAGAGTAGTGGTGTGCTCTTCCATAAACAACCCACCCCAGGTCTAGGGTTTTAGTTTTGCTACTGTGAATAGTCTTCAGCAGTTCATGATTTTTTTTTACTCTTGTTAGATCATAACGCTCATTAAATGAAGGAAATTATGTGAAAAGTTCTTGTACAAAACCTGTGTTCTTTCCTGCTCTAGCGATCAATATGAGCCTCACAAATGGGCGTCTGTCATTTTTCTCAAAGACAAATGAGCAAAGTGTAATAGCTTTAAAACTTCATCAATGTTTTTACTGGAAGCACATGTGAGAATAAAACGAGTGCCAGAGAACTAAAAACCAACAAGCAATGGAGAAAGTGACTGGAATTTAAATAGCATATAATGGAGGTACTGTATACAAAATCAGCATGCAAAATATAATTTTTGTGGGTTTGACTAATGTGGACAGTAATCTGAAAGCCAAAAATGTCAGGTGGTTTTTCTGGCTCTGAGAAATTCTTTCTTGGATGTCTTTACAACAGGCTTAACTCTGTTATAGGAGTGGAGAGAGGGTTTATGAATCTTCTCTCGTACTTTGAAATCTGTGTGAGCGCTGAAGGAAGGACAGGTTAGAAAATTCTGGAATTTTATATATATAATCTGATAACAGCCATGCAAATTTCCTTCATGCCTCCATTTTGTGTCTCAGAAGTGGGGAGGTTTTACCCAAACTTGAGTAAAACAGCCTCTGTCTGCCTCTTGTTTTGCTTTGGCTTGTAGGCACATCAGTGAAAAAAAAAATAATAACAAGGAAATGAGCAGAGGCAGGTAATCAGTTTATTCAGGATCAAATTTCTGCAGAGGCATATTCCTGAAGATACTGAGTTCAAGCTAAAAGTTAGTATTCGAGTGCCAGCGTTATCTGTTGATGTGTGCTTTGTTTCAGGTGTCTGAATTTGATTAGACCAAGGATCTCCGAAATAATAGAGACTGTCACTTAAAATATAAAACTAGTTTAGAATATTACTAAAACACTAGCAACTAGAAAGAATTGCTTGATTTACATTCTACAGCAGAGAGAGAAATCTAGTGGGGTGTTTTCCCATATTCCAGCACTCTAATTCAAAATTTGAGTTCTTATTAAGGGGGATGGAGAAAGCTCCCATGAATAGAACAAAAACGGGAATACAGCTGTCAAACGCTTCCCATTCACCAAGGTATTACCGAAAGGGTGTTTAAAAAAAATATTTTAAACAACTTTCATTACACTGACAATTTTTACCCAACTAGAATCTTCACAAGAAGAGCTGGGTACATGAGCACTCTGTGCTATTGCTGTCTTTCACTAACATGGGTTAATCAGAATGCATGAGTATACGGGGAAGGATTAAAAATCCAGCACTCAGAACTTTTATTCTCTTAAATAGTTGTGAAGGGTTTGAGCTTGTGAAATGTGTGTTAATACTAAATGCTTCTGATAAATTTATAAGGGAAATTAGAGGTTAAATTATTTAGGAAAAGTCTTAGAAAATTCATATAAGCTTTGTCTAAAGATAAGTACATCATCTGATATTTTTCTTACATGCTAATATATCAAGTTGTAATTTTCCTCTGATTTTGGAAATGTCTGTGCAGCATTGTCTCTAGCCTTTTTACAAAACTTCATAGAATCCTAGAACGGTTCGGGTTAGAAAGGACCTCAAAGATCACCTAATTCCAACCCCCCTGCCATGGGCAGGGACACCCTCCAGTAGCCGAGGTTGCTCAAAGCCTCATCCAGCCTGGCCTTGAACCCCTCCAGGGATGGGGCATCCACAGCTTCTCTGGGCACCCTGGGCCACTGCCTCACCACCCGCACAGTGAAAAATTTCTTCCTAATATCTAGTCTAAATCTCCCCTTTTTCAGCTTATAACCGTTACTCTTTGTCCTGTCACTACCCCCCTGATAAAGAGTCCCTCCCCATCTCTCCTGTAGCCCCCTTTCAGCACTGGAAGCTGCTCTAAGGTCTCCCCGGAGCCTTCTCTTCTCCAGGCTGAACAACCCCAACTCTCTCAGCCTGTCCTCATACAGGAGGTGCTCCAGCCCTCTGATCATCTTGTGACCCTTCTCTGCAATCGCTCCAGCAGGTCCATGTCATTTTTATGTTGTGGGCCCCAGAGCTGGACACAGTATTCCAGGTGGGGTCTCATGAGAGAGGAGTGGAGGGGGAAG
>WKFP01015568.1:1738039-1756591 GCA_011057875.1 Pterocles orientalis | reverse complement strand
CCGATAGACACGAGCACACACGATCTCCAGGTGCACAACGGCCCATCGCGACTGCAGCTCGGAGGCGGTTTTTGCTTTGCTGTTGGCTCTCAAGCAGCTAATGCAGAAGTGAAAAATAGTTTCTGTAACTGTCCACCGCACGTGCGGGTGCTTTCATACGCCTTACAGTGTTCTTTGGGTCTCTTTCAGCGTTATTTTGTGATCTCGACTACTGACAAATCGAACTTTCTCCGTGCGCGTGCACTGGATGGATTGCAGTAACCCAAATTATCGCGTGAATTACAGAAATTAGGATAGCGGGAATCAAAGTAACTCAGAAACAACTGGAACGATTTGCTCGTGTTTACAAGGTGAGTTCTCTGCTGGAGAGCGGCAGCGGTACCGGCCACTGCTGGGGATGGAGACAGGATAGAGGGTGGCCGTAGGTGACACTCTGATGGCGGCAGTAAACCCGTGTACTCTCAGGATGCTTGTGTAACAGATACAAATCTCGAATTTCAGCGAGAAAATCCTCACAGATGTAAAAAGATAGTAAATGTGCTCCTCAACCGAGGGCAAACATCTTGATTTGAAGAGTCGGGGATCTCATAATGCACTGGTGAGGGGTGGCGGGTGCCTGGGGAATGAACGGCGATGACAAATTCTTTTCTAGCCTAGCGATGGGACTGTGGCACGCGTTGTCATTCTCTTGGTATGCCACTGTGCGTGCCTTCAATCGGAAAAATCCCTCAGTTGTGTCATATGCGCAATAATCGCTGCATCTAAATAGATTTTTATTGAGGTTATCGCTCTGACACGTCAGACAAGTTTCATATACTTGGTTAGGTGATAAAGCAGTGCAGTGAATTTTTTTAATGGAGGGGAGATTTTTAGTGCAAATTGGACAAACAACTTCGCGGTTGTAGGAACAGGTGTCATATTATAAATCTTAACGAGGTTTTCCTTTTCTTTGTCTTGTGAAGCTGTCTGCTTTAGTCTCCTGTTAGTTTTTGGAAGTACCCTCAAATGTAGTTCAGTTTGACCTAATTTGTGTGTGCTCCAGATGTAACTGAAAGGTGTGCCTACAGACTGTATGTTACCTTGTGAATCAAACAAAACGATTTGAAGGAAGCTTTTAAGTACTACACGGCTAGCAAAGCTGATGGCAACATTTTTGTCTCCCTCCCCCCCCCCCCCCCCCCCCCCCGTTTCTTGTTTCTTCCTCTTTTCAGAGTAGAGAGCAGCGAAGCATCTTTGAAGAAGCTTCCTGTTGGAATGCCTCACTTTAATGCAGCTGCAGCTCTGCATTTCTGCGTGCTGCTCTCTGCGTTTCCTGCGCAATATTTTATATCCCAGTGGTACAGGACGGACTCTGCTCAACGCATCCATATAACAGAAAGGTTGTAAGTCTTTCCTTCCCTGCTGGATTTGTTTATAAGAGTTCCATTTCTCATCCCCAATGACACTTTGTCCTGGAAAGTTGGAGTGTGGGTGGAATACACTGGCCGTTCGTACATGAAAACAACATTCAAATCATGCCTCAGACATTTTTGTGGCTTAATGTGACTGCATTTAGTTGTTTAAAGATGTTTTGCAAAATTTGAGTAACAATTGCTTTCTTCACATAAAAATCTGTGTATAATCTGTGTGAGTGCACGACTGTGCCTCCATCTCATTCTGCTTTTTGGATCTTCCAATATATGTTACTATGGCTTATGTCCCTTTAAAAAGGGGGAAATGAAGTGTTTGATGAGTAAGACTGCTTGTAACTTTCCATTACCTTTTGACACTTAGTGTTCAAATAAGTTTTCTGGCATAGTATGACTCAGTGCAGAGTCTTAACCAACAAAAATTCATTCATGGCAAATTACTGAGGGCAGGCATCATGGCAGAGTTAAGTAAGTAGTGCCCTTTTGTGTGTGAATTAGGAAGTTATGGATTGACCAAGGTTGCATGCATCTGTCTCCAAACGTAAAGTGAACTTTATCAGGTCCAGATATTTCATAGCGTTAACCCTTGGCAAATGTTGGGATCTTGAAGATGAACCACGCAAAGAGGGACTTCCATGACTTAGTTTTAACAGTGCAGCCTGCATAGTGCCTTGGTTGTGTGGTTCATCTGTAGAACTCAAGTACCAGAAGTAAGGAAAGCAAAAGATTGGCCTGATAAAAAAAGCACCAAGTCTGGCTTTGTGTGTAAAGAGAGATTTAAATAAGTTTCAGGTTTCATGACATGAGCCATCTACTAACCATGTCGATGTATGCAAAACCTTTCAGGCTATTTTTAAGAGTCTTTTGACTACGTGCACCATTTTTGAAATGTCTCATGCTTACTGTTCTCAAGTAACAGCTGCAACTGCAGAATCTGATGCAATTTGGCAATTCCTATGGTCTGAGTACAGAAAGCCAGCAACCTTGTAACGCAAAATGTCGTTTTCCAAAATTAACATATGGTTCATTGGTACAAGTGACGATGGAAAGAATATTAATTTGAAGTCTAGATATTAATCTTGAGGAGAACTTGCTCCTAGTCACTGACTCTATTTTCCTGTTCGCTATAGAAGCAAAGTTTAAATATTACAAAAAAAGTTTTTTATAACAATGTGATGATCATTTTTATTACTAAAGGATAATTGCCTCTTGGAGCAGCTTTACGAAATCTTACTTGAGTCTGGATGCGTGGGCAGATCGTTTAAAGCTGTGGCTATCAAATACAAGGTAGGATGTTACGTACACTTAAGAATAAATTTCAGACATGGCCTCTTAACAGGAAGGTATGCTGTAGTAGTGAAATAAGTAACAAAGGGGAAATGTCTCTTATTTTCTTGTTGAGGCTGGTTGTTGACTTTCTACCAGTTTTAAGAAGACTTTTTGCCTGTAGTCTACACAAACATACAGTCTGAATTCCATGTGAAACTAAATATAAATCATGGCAGTAATTCTGTGCATGTTATCCTCTACTTAAAATTCATCTGATTGTGAATTCAGGAGGATTAACCATATTAATGATTCTAAGCAGCTACATGGTTGTAGGGTCAGATCCTACAACATGGGATGGACATGTCGTCCATCTGGGTAGAACCACCAAATAACGGTAGTTCAAGAATTTCTTAGATTATAAAGCATTGATTATCCTAAAAATATGTTGGCATTTGAGACCTTCCAAACATACTATATTAGCAGCTCTTTTCAAGAATGCAGTCTGACAAGTCAACATATTTGTCCATTCCTGTTCCTGCTAAAAGGTATTTGTCAGCCTTAAGTCTTCCTACAGATTTGAGCTAAACCAAGACTTTTTTGAAAACTATTGTTTGCACCGTTGTGGAACCTGCTCTTCTAGGCAGTGTGAAGGGTGTAAGACTGAAAGAGGGAAGGTGGTGAACAGGAGATTAGGACAACCTATAGTATAATACATTTGTTCACAGGCTGCTCCTGTTCCATTGCCAGACGGAATATTTGAAATTAAAACCATAAGCCATTTCCCCTTTTAAAAGATGTTCCTATCAAAAATAAATGGCTTTCCTCTGATATAAAAATTATAACGCAGATGTATAGTTACATATCTAAAGAAATTAGATTCACCCTCTTTTCTCCTGCTGGAACAAATTCCTTTGTTTTGTGTATTCCTTAAAAGCAGTTTTAATGTAAACTCTCATTCTGTTTGGCCTTCAAATTGTGAAGAATTTT
Source organism: Pterocles orientalis (assembly GCA_011057875.1). Taxonomy (NCBI): domain Eukaryota; kingdom Metazoa; phylum Chordata; class Aves; order Pterocliformes; family Pteroclidae; genus Pterocles; species Pterocles orientalis. The sequence goes on along the minus strand of WKFP01015568.1, from coordinate 1,752,926 downwards.
GTATCAAAGGCTTTGCAGTATCGCTCTATTCACACAAATGCTTAAGATAGTCAAAAGGCTGATTATCCTAAAACTCAGTTTCTAAAGAACTTGTCTGAATGTTGGATTATTAATTTTACATTTTAGGAATTGGTACTACGGAGAAAAGAAAACTAAAATTGGTGACAGTGAAGGAGAAACCCATTCTTATTTTGCAGGTATTGGTTTGCAATCCTTTTGGATTTCGCTTGTGATATTGTCTTCTATAAGGTCTTCTATAGTGGATTTCCATAGTTGCTTTTTAAATGGTAGACTTTTTTTTTTTCTCTCTCTAAACATTATTGATAAAGTTCAGTAAGCAAAACAGAAGATGTCAAACCCAAGGCCTTTTATCCCGGGTTGTGTTGTAATATCAATATGATATGCTATACATATGGATCTGTTTTATTGACTAGAGCTGAGTGTGCCTGTTTTCTATTGATGTATGAAACAGTGGTATAGCTTTCATCTGATTCAAATGAACTGATTTAGATAAACTTAATAAAAGGAAAACCAAAGTTGATCAGTCTGCTCTTGGAAAGAAATTCCCTGCAGTCAGACTGAATATTAGAATTCTGTGACCCAAACTGGAAAAAACTAATGGCAAAAGCAGTCAGCATGTGCAAGCACTGTAAAATATTGTGTGTAAGGCTGAAGCAATTGTCAATACATACACGTGTCTGTGTTTCTGAAAACTCTGTTAAGACTCATGTAATATCAAAGGCATACAAATAGAGAAATGCATCCCTTGGTAGATGTTTCTTTGTCAAATATCACAGTAAAATTCTGGGGGGAAAAAACCAAAGTCCCTGTTCCCGTGTGTAGTTTATGTATTAATCTAATTATCACTTGTCTTCCAGTAGAAGTCAGGAGAATGTCTGTTCAAATGTTTAATGGAGGTGACCAAACACCATTGCTGAGTCTCTTTCTTTGTTACATTAGAATCAACCCACGTTCACAGCCCAAAGCCGGAATATGTTCGGTTCAGTGTGGGCCAGGTGATCGTTCACAAAAGATTGGGCTATTCAGGAGTCATTGTCGGATGGGATGTAACAGCTAAAGCTCCAGAAGAATGGCTCCAACACAGATATCCTCCAGCGAAACAGGTTTGAATGTATTAAACTCCTGCTTTATTAATAAATACACAGAATAACTCAGGTTAAAAAACCCCTCAGAACATTGCTACAGCTTTTATCTTCCAGCGTAGGTATAATTTTTATAATAAAGCAATATTTTTGGGGATCTGGACACTTGGAATGTAGATCTGTTTAACAATGTATTTTTGTAAGAATTCTTGAAGCTCTTGAAATTCTCTAGCCTAAGTCCTTGTTGTATTTGAAAATCAGACAGTAAATCCTTGGCAGCGCTGCTCTGGTAATGCAGTGCTGCACACTCTGTGGGTTGGCCGCTGACATGCTGCTTAAGTGAAGGCACTAATCATTAGTCAAAGAGGACTGAAAACGAGAAAAAATGAGAAACTGCCTGTAGCAGAGAATTCAAGTTCAGCTGGGAGCAGACATTCAGTCCTGTTCTGTGCATTTTTTTCCTTCCATGCCGTAATGTTATCCACCTGCCATTCATCTTCGGCTTCTAAACCACCTGCATCCTTGCTTTCTTTTCTCCTTTCCTTTTCTCCTGGCAGTCTTGTTGTCACCAACTGAGCACCCATTAATTTCCCATCAGGCTTTCTGATGCTTTTCATGTACCTTGTATTGTTCTGTTCTCCCAGGGACCTCATGTTGATCTTCATTGTTTTAGTTTCAGTAGCGATAACGTGGTTTGAGTGTGTCTCTCTCAGGTGTGTTTGAACTTGCCTTTTGCCTTTTCACGTGACATGTATCAGCTCTGCAAATGCCTTCTACTGAGGTGGTATTATAATCTGAATTTCTCTCTGGTGTTCTCTGTTGCCACTTGTGAAGGAAGAAGGGTGACTAACAAATTGTTATGGGACCTATACACAAAAAGCAGGGATTGTCCAAGTCATGTTTCTTCCAAGATCTATGGGAGAAAATGTTAATTAAATTCTTGACTCTTTAAAATCTTGACTTCAGATATGCCAAGAACGTCATGTATTACAGTTTTCCAAAGTGACATTGGTAAGATCATACAAATGAACTTGCTGCACGTATATAGTGAGTGGGTGTAGGTTCTGTACGCCTGGCGAGAGTTAACTGATTACAGAACATCATCTTTAGTCATCCTCTCCCCTTGAGGCTAACTATTTTCCTTCTGTTTTTACAGGATCTAAAAGATACTCCTCACTATCGAATTCTTATTAACAAAGTAAATGGTTTTGGCAAATCTACAGCTTACATTCCTGAGGAAGAGATAACACTTATTATGGGATTACAGGTAGTATTTATTTTCTGTTCAGTTGCAAGTTGTTTGTTATCCTGTAGGGTTAAAAGCTGGTTGACCTTTGGCTTAATAGATACTATCTATTTTGCAAAGTTAGTGAAAACTAATAGAAAAAGCAGGTAAATTACTGCTGTGCTTTCAAGTATGTGTTTTTGGAAGGTAATAAATGACCAAACCCAGGCAGCGTCTACTTCAAAGTATCCAACTGCCTGGTCTTGTAAGCGTTTCAGCAACTTCTGTTCTGTACAGGCTGTTGCAGATACGGACTTTTGTTTCAGGATTTCACTGACTTATTAAAGTTGGACGAGTCATTTAATCTCTTTCTGCTGATCTAGCAAAGCGTATTGGTTTCTCAACTTGACTCTGAAAAATCTGCATTTCAAACATCTCCTGCTCAGCCGCTGCGCAGACTGAATGATGTCTCCCTTCTTAACTGCAAAACTCTCCAAGAGCCAAAAATTCTGTTTTGTGTATCACAGTCTTTGTAGCTGGTGCTACAAAGTTCTGCTAGTGGAGCAGGAATTATGCTGTCCCAGATAAGTGCCACAAGTATTTAAAATCAGGTTCTGGCCACGTTAACGTATGTGTGTAAAAAATGCCATTGTGTCATTATGTCAGTCAGCTGGCTGCCTTCTGCTACCTTTATAGTCCATGGTGAGAAACAGATACCTCACCTTAAACATTTCCCTTGCGGAAACTACCCTGTAAGACATCAGATTGCTTTATTCACCTGTGTGACAGGCTAATTATCCCCACAGCTCATTAGGGGAACTGATGGTAACAAGCTCACAAAATCAGATATTTAGAAGTTGTCTAGTTGAGACTAATTACAAAGGGTGAGTCACACCTATACCTCAAGTTCAAAAGAAGGTCTGCCCTCACTCAGCCCTTCCTACAGCCTAATCGGTAGAGTAATTGCCTGAAGACTTGAGGCTAATGAGAAATGTTTGGAGCTGTCCTAACCCTTTCCCAGGTGACAGTTCTAACCCCTCGCTGTAGGTTTTGTGCATTGTGTCAAAGCACGTAACGTGGATTGCCCTTTGTGGATTTGCATCTTCAAGCTGGACATTGTGGTACCTAAGGCCATCGACTTAGTGTCTCTTCACCATTTCCCCAACAACTTCTTCACTGTTCCCGCAGCCCAGTTGTATTAGATAAGTGATCCAGATGAAAAAACCCCAAATATCTCTAGCAGCAACAAATGAGTCACAACTACTTCAGTAAGAAAGAGTCCTGATTTGAAAACATCAGTGCTGCTGCAGATCTAGCATGTAATAGCTCATGAGATACAGTCAGCATCTGTAGAGTACTGTGGCAGTTTGAGAAAGCCCCTGTTCTGATGACATAAACCAGGTTAAGGTACATGGAAAATCCCACTGAAAGTATCTCTATGTACATTACTTATTTAAAAACTCCTGATCAGTTAACTGTAGTAATTTAAAAGAATAATTAAAGTCTCAGTTTCTATTTATTGCTAATTCTGGTGCTCATTCAACTTCAAGTGTTACTTTCTCAGGTACATCACCCTGATATGAAAAACTATTTCAGCGGCTACAGTGGATCGAAATACATCATGCAGCCATGGCTGAAAAGAATCTATCCTCATGACTGAAGGGTTTAAGTGTTTCTACATGTAACGTACATCCATACGACGTATTTTCTTTTTAAACTTGAGCAAACAGGTACCAGGATAAAACATGTATATTTTTCCTATGATGAAATAAAACATTCCTAAGCATGTTTGATGTTGAACAATTCATTTCATTAGAAGTGAACACACTGCATGTTCAGTTTACTCATGACTCAGGACAGGGATTAATTTCTTCACAAATTTGGGAGGAAAGGTTTAACTATAGCCCAGTTTCTGCTAGGAGTACCAAAGGTTTTGCACATCAACGATCTTGCCCTTTTACGGGGGAAGAGGACGAAACTAAACAGTTAAGAACTGTACTTTCAGAATTAATCGCAACCTTAATTTTAGGCCAACAGGAACTGAAGTATTTCTGGGGAGAGAGGTAGTAAGTAAATCCTGCAATCCTTTGACTACTCCCTCTACAAAAACGTGCATCGCGCTGCTTTCAAACAATACCTGCAAAGGAAGAGTTAATCTGATTTTTTGCACCTAGACAGGTATGTTAAGAAACCACCTACTCTGGCTCACTGCACAAACCACATTCTTAACTCCTCCCTTAACTCTACGCGCTCCCATAAGAATCAAGTTAAAAAACAACAGCATAAAACTCAAGGAAGCATAAAAAATTTATTAAAAAAAACGTGTAGGACCTGAAAGTTTCTAGAGTAACTTGTTTCTTCTGTTCTCTTTTCCCTTTATCTCAAACACAGCAAACACTCTACACGAAGCATAAGCAGTAGCATTCTGGATTCTTTCCTGCAGAGTCAGTGAAGCGGGAGAGTTTGACAGGTGACTGTCTATGTGGCCCCCCCATTCTTTCGTTTCTTCTTCTTTTATTAATAAAGGTTTTCCCAATGACTGGCCAAACAGTCGACAGACTTCTTGAGCTTTCCGCCGTGTGTTTCCAACAGCAGCCACACATACTTGACGGCTGAGAGGTAGAAAAAGCAGCACAATAAGAAGCAGGGCCAACTGATGCACAAGTATACCTGCCAAGCGTTATTATTTTTTTTTTAATGCCTCAGCTTTTGTAACTGCATAGATGTAAAGCACATCACCTTCCCCCAGCTCCTGGGTGATAGGTTAGGAGTTTGAAAGGGGACTGTGCAGAGAAAATGTTAGCATCCCCATCAGTAATGGGAATTGGCAAGGTTAATTAGAATGATGAACATCAGGAATAAATACAAATTAAATCTGTAAATACTGATGTGACCGAAGTTAAATTCTGTTGACCTAATAACAGCAGATTATACTTCCAATGGAAATCGGTGCGAGACTATTTTTTATTACATTCTGCTTTTGCACAGGGACACTGTCGAAAGCACAACCTGTATCTTCTAGGCTGAATGGCATTAGTTTATAAGTTACACTGAAAACAAATACTGAAATCTTTGCACATAAATTTTAATAGGTACGAAGGAAACTCTTTGCTCCCATTACAAACAGTATAAATTGTGTATTCACATTAACTGTTACCTGAGGCTGTAAAAGAACTTACCGAAGGGCGTCTATGGCTTCTGGTGTATGGTAGAAATGAGGTGGACTGACAGTAACAGAGGCTCCTAACTTTTCAATGAGTAGATTGCAAACATTCTGCATTTTCCCGAAATCGCTGAATATAATACAGACCTGGGAGTGAATACAGACATCACACAAGCAATTTTTTTCTTTCTTCCCCTAGGATTTAACACTTGTATTTAAATCAGTATAAAGCCAGATACATACAAACTAACTAAATATATTACTGGTCCTGTATATAACTCCAACATTTACGTCGAACACTTCTGTGTAGCCCTAGAGACTATAATTAGGTTTGCAACAGAAAGAAGTTCATAAAATGGTTTAAAACTGAGGATTAAGAACTGCTGTTTTGTGAGGAAGTATGGCATTCGTGGTATGCAGACAATCTGAAGAATGAATGTGCTCTTTGGGACGCATCATGACTAGATGGATCCTAGTTCTTCTCTTTTTAGGTTACTAAATGTTAATTATGCAGAAGCCCAAGCAAAATGATGCAGAAAACACTGTGCAGGAAGGACAATTATATTTTAATTCTAAGCATTAGGTCCAGAAACCTAAACTATGAGACTAAACGAAGCCTAGCTCAGCCCAGCTTGCAGCGGGCTCAAATTCCCGTGTTGGCTAAATAGACTCACTCTAGTGCCCACAGAGAACCGGGTACTTCAAGCTCGGGTCAGAAACAATTTAAACATGTATCTGTCCATGGCTCTGGCTGTAAGAAGCATTAGATACAGCTACACCAGGAATCCAGGTGCTTTCCCAAGTGCTACAAAGCTGGCGCCACTACCAGCCCTGGATCTAGAACCCTACAGCCTCCCTGCAGAGAAGAGCCAGCCAGGTGGTGACCTTCCAGGCAGGAGCCAGCCTTTTCCTGTGGCAGAGCGCAGCAACCAGAAGCAAATAATAATGCCGAGCTGCTACAGCATTCAGAAATCCAAAATCCCGGGTCCCAAACTCTTTTTTTAAAAGAACTAAACCCTCCACTTCCCAATACAGGGCTCTCACCACCACATCAGGCTCACCTCCTCTCTTTTCCCTCTTAGAAACTGACCGAGATGGAGTGACAAGAATGATCAAACAAAAGAACTGTGGGTCTTAAGCAGGAGATAAGATGCTCAAGACTGGGGTAGTTCTGGGCATTCAAGTAATTTATTATTCAAAAAGAAGCATGTAATCAGGTACCTTCAGGGGCAGAAAACAACTGAGCAACAGCTGTGAATTTTGTTGCTTTTTCCCCCTAAAAATCACAGTTTAGAGCTAGATCCAATAAATTCAACTTATATTCACAGAAGATACCTGAGCATTAAAATGCAAAGCAGTGTTTCAGTTTCTTCAATTACGATTAAGGTTAAAAAGTATGTAAAAAGTAACATGAGGGTATGCAAAACCATTATGGACATTACCAGGTTTGGATAAGGCTGTAAAGGACAAGGACAATTAAAATTTATCTCCTTATAGCTGGAACCATATCTTGAATTCTTAATTATACTGTAAAATAGCTATTTGTCTGGGAATTTCTTCAATCTTCTAAAAATCTTACAGCAGACAAATGGTAAAAAGAGTTTCTAGAATGAAATAATCTATGACATCTATAATTCTGTTTAGAACACAAATATAATGGCAAACTCTTTACTAAAGAGGTGAGTGTAAGTTAATTTTAAATTCATTTATATTGCCAAGGTATGCAAACAGGCTGGTCAATGGAACTTCACTGGTTTATGAAGCTGCACTAATGAAACAAGTACGTACATAAAGGGGGAAGCAAGGAGAAACTAATCTCTGCATAAAGAGCGATCATACTGCTACGTAAGTGTACAGGGCAGCCAAAACAGCAGTCCTGCAGCTAGATTTTTCCAGTTCTGACACCCAGGTCCTAGGCAACCAACTTTTGCAAAGCAATTACAGCTGGTCCAAGCTGCCTACAAACGCACACTAAATCCGTGCAATCTGCTTTCAACGAACAATCTTTGTTGCATGAAAATAACAGAAAAGAGAGAATTGGTTAAGTTACCATGTAAGACTGCAGCAGTAAGCCTAAGCTTGTCTATAGCCTAAACAATAATAATAAATAATAATTCAATATGGTTTTATGAATTTCTGAGTATAGCCCATCTAAAAAACATGGTGATTTAAGCTCTCATGATAGCAGGTGTCTGCTTTAAGAAGTTAAAGTCATTCAGAACATGACACTCATACCATTTGAGTATCTAAAGATTAATTTTAAAATACAAATTTTATTCTCCAAATTCTTGATTATTTCTGTATTCATTGCTGTTATTTAGATGAGAATATGCCTTAAAGCAAACAAGCAAACTGAAGAGGCTGAACTCTGTTTCAGGGGATTGTAAACAAGAGCTCTATAAACCATCTATCATTTTATTGCAGGCTTCCAGGTTTAATTCCTAAGAATCGGTAAATTTGCTGGATAGTGATTAAACTTCGATGCTCTAAAAAGATCCATTGGCTGAAAACACATCATTTCCCTCAGTGAATGTTTCCAGCACAGCATTTATTTCTTACTATAGCATAAACACGTGAAAATATACTCCCCTGAGCTGCTTCTGAAGTAAATGGGATTATCCCCATAATATTTAGCTTTCACACATCACTTTTTACCTACAGAATGAAAAGCCAACTACCTAGGCAACAATTAGCTCTGCTTTACTTGCAGCAAGCTGATGGCAGAGTTGTGTAGAACAGAACCAAAATCCCGGTGGTGTTCACCTGTGGCTTGAGCAGACCTGGATTAGGGCTGCCACGCCACTGTTGGCCCCCATCCACTCTTGTCCTCTGCCTTGCACTGCCTCCAGTTCAGGGTGCTAAAACAATGGAAAAAATCAAAGCTCATCTGGAACAAGTTATTAACTGGAGAAGCTTTCTGAACAGACCTATCACCTAGTCACCTAAGTACAACTCGTTGCAAAAAGCAGATGGCAGGAAGGGCTAGGGGGAGTGCAGAGTCACGGGTTTGCTTACCCAGAATGACAACCTTAGAGCCCCAGAACCAAATACTCCCTTCTGTAACATTGGCTAATATTTAAAAAGCACACACGCATCTGAAAAGAAAATATATATTTCTATACTGTAATACAGAAATAATTATATGTTGTATAGAATACAACAGAAGACTCCAACTGACCTTTGCTTTAAACTGCTGTCCTTCAGTCGTTTCTTTGCACTATGTTGCCTTCACTGGAGAGAACATCTACTCCTCGGTACAACGAAAGCCAGTCTGCAAATTGTTATTGCTCCTTGCTACATTTCTTATTATTTTGTAATTATTATTTCTGGTGAGGTTGAATACGTACCTCTGCTTCCATTTGGTAAGTATTTTCTGCTCTACTAAAATCCTCTGTTACAGTCATATTTTCTTCCTAAAACAAAGTACAAGAAAATAATCTCAAAAGACAGAAATTACGCATATGTTGGAAATGTACGTACATTCTGTCCTGTAAAAGTTGAACTGTTTTGGCTTATTACTTACGACTTAACAACAGAAATACGGAATTTTCAATGCAAATCTCTTAAGTGAAAAACTAGGTGAATGTTGAAGACTTCTTGACGTTTTTTAAAGTAAATTATTAATTAGCTCTATAATATCATTTCACTGCTATTCATTTGAAGAGAACAATTAAGTCTTCAAAGTGACTGCTAGCTAGAAGCTGTGTGTGTCAGTAGGTAACCTGTAAATTCACCTGGTTCAAAAAACTAGAAGCTTCAATTGTTTTCAGAAAGTTAGTATGTGAAAAGTGCTTTTCCGGACCCTATTTTAAGATATTTTAACAGTAGCATCTTGTAGCACGGTGATTTGAACAATGTCTGAGCATTTATATTTCCTACAGAGGCTCAAATCTTCAGTTTTATCACAGAACATGCATGCATAAGTTTATAGAAATGATATTAATGAGAAGCATTTTCCTTTTAAAGCATCATATGGAAATTAGATCCATAAGCACCACTGCGCAGCAGCCAACGAGAAACACATTCTGAAATGTCCGTTTTATGATTGATTGGCAGTGCTCGAGCACAAGCACAGCAGTCCTATTTTTGGATAATCTCTTCTAGTAAGGGCAAGGACAAGGGCCAGTTAGTCCCTAAAAAAATCTATTTCCCCTTTTGCAGTCATAGTTTGAGGTACTTTGGCAGCATGGCTGGCTGTGGTTTGCTACCGAGTGCTCAGGTCAGTCAAAGCACCAACAAATTTAACCTACAAAAATGGAGAAAATATTATTATTTATGATAGAATCCAATTACAATGAACAAAAAAGACTTGTTGCAGAGCTCTTACAAATCTTATAGAAAAGCTTTCTCCTACTACGCATATTTTACAGAAATAACCATACTGTAATAAAACTTTAGAGCAACCATAGAAAAAGTGCATTTGTTTTTCCTTGTTTCCCCTCCTTAATCCTTAAAAAAATATTTATCTTTCTTGCTAAACTGATCAAAGTCTTAGAACTTGGTTTTGCCCTCCGCAAGGTCCCTGTGTATTTAAGGACAGTGCCATCCTGTGGCTCCAGCCACCACTGCAAGATCAATGCAATCGGATTGAAAGATCATTTTGTAGAATCTGTTTCAACATTTCCCTCACAGCTAATTTTTATCCCACCAGATCTGACAGTAGCTGTATGTGTTACTGAAGATAAACGGACCAAATAACAGCTGAAGTCATAGCAAGGTGGCCTCCTGTGACACACCTTCTGATAGAGACTTTGGTGGTGTTCGGGAGTGTGTTTGGGACAAAGATCAGGAAAAGACAGATAGGTTACCACAGAATTTTCAGTTGGAATCGGGACTTCAACTACACCAAAAGCAAAAGGCTTTTTTTCCTTTGGCTGTGGAACTATCAATTTGATTGCAACAGCTACAGTAAAAAAAAAAAAAGTTTTCACTGTGACTTAAGGAAAGCTACACTTCTGATGTGTTGGGTATTCTGGATTTCTGGAATAACTTTCTCAATCTTCTAAATCTGTGGGCCAAGAACCACAGTAGAAAAATCAAATCAATATAACATTATTGTTATGTGACAACTCAGCTACCCCAAAAGCCAATAAATAATTCTTAACAGAACTGCACTTGCATTCTGCTTAGCCTATTTTTTGAGCCAGCAGTGACACAAACCATCACTGTTGCAGGTACTGTAAACACAAAAATGAAAAAGACAATCAATAACCCACTCAGTTTACACTATTAACTCTAGAACTGTGCTTTGCCTTGTATTTTCCTTATTTTCAACAGGAAAAAAAAATACAGCTCTTCCTCCTACCTATCTGCTACTTGTGTACAATTGATTCTTCACAGGAACATCATGTCCACCCTCACGACACCATTGCTGTTTACAGGAATGACTGCCCCTTTCCCCACAAGAGAAGAGGGAAAAAACTAAATAGATAATCAGAAAAAGCACACTTCAAGGAGACAGCTATACAACAATACAGTATGAGAAAAGCCTGCCTGCAGATCAAGTTATGTGTTCTGCTCCTGGTTACTGAGTTCACAAAACTGCAAGAGCATTTTATGAAGCACAAGACCAGTCTCAGCAAAGGAAAATGTTCATAGTTCACAAATGTGTGCTAACGCACCGTTGAGGTAAGCTATGCTGGTATGTGTAGTTATCAATTAAAAAATCTGGAGACACCTGGGAATGTCCCTTAAAACTTATTTGTACGCTTGCACTGATAAATCCGATGTAACTTGACATTACGAAAAATAAAGATGTTTAAACAACCAAAAGAATTAGCTTTTTCCACCTAAACATAGCATTTTCGTTCTTAGGACTAAAGAAATGTGTAATGAGAGTCTTGATGTGCAGTCCTGAGAGTCCATCCCTTATAGTGTCCCAGCCAGGTAAGGATCGTAAGCACCTACACCCCAGCCAGGCATCGGGGACCTGTGCTCCAGCCTCTCATCCCCTCACTCTGTCTGTCCTGTTTGGCATTAGAGGGACAGAATGACAACCTAAACATCTATGGTGAAGAACTTTCTGCTGCCTATTCGAGAAATAACAGAAGTATAGCTAACATTTTAAAAAAGGTGAAAATCAGATTTGTAGTCAGCAAATGTGAGGATACTTTGGGGGTATTTATTAAAATACGCTGTAGTCTGAAGGTGATGCCTTACGCAGGTTTCTACATTTCTTATTCAAGGATATATTGAAATTGGAAGATTTTGTAAGTGAGTGAGCAAAACTACACATTTTTTTTTTCCACTGACTATGGATGTGTATCCGTAACTGTGATTCCCAAATAACAGGTTTGAAATATGGAGAATATTGCATATATATCCAGTCCAGACACAGTCTTAAGCCAGAGCCCACTGGATACAGATTGTGAGCTGGTTTGTTTTGGTAAATAACACTCTGAGCAGTAACAAATACTATCACTGTTTTTAAACAAGAAGGACAATGACAATTGTTAGGTAGCGATTAAAACAAGGGTGATGTCCACACCACTCCCCAAATAAATCATCTGTGGTAAACATAAAATCAGTTTGCTTCTAGAGAAAGAGGAAAAAACCTTGAGCAGCTGGGCTGAGTAACAGAGATTCATTTCTCCATTGATTTTTCTTTCCCTGCAGCCTTCAAGGCAGATCCTGTGCTCTGAAGTGCCGCATATACTTACAGCACTCTATAAATAAATGCTAGCGTGTGCATCTATTTCTGATTAAAATCCTGTGTAAATATCTATGGAAATTAGGTGCTGCCTCCAGGCATCCTGGCAAGCTGCTAATGCAAACTCCTAACGCCACGAAGGTTATGCACTTCACATCTCACAGACCTCCTGCGATAGCAACAACGGGTAAGGAAATTGTTCTATGGATTAATTAAAAATAAATACATACAATAGCCAGCTGATTTCTAAAGAGGCCTTAGATAAACTTGCAACAACTAGAACCATATGGAGATTGTGAAAAGATATTAATTTTACAGTGCTCTAGAATGGCATTAGCTACAAGTGATGTTGGCAAATGCTGTTAAAAACAAATTGCCAGCAGTGAGAGTTGTTAGCAGAAAAGCTACAAGGCAAATAAAAGCTCCAGCAGCGGAGTGATTTAAAACTGGATGGAACAAAGCACTAAAAATTATACCACAGGGAACTACTCTGAAAAAAAAATAATCACTTCATGTTGTTTTTCTCAGAGTTCCCTTGAGCTAACACTCCACTAACACTGAGCAACCCACAACTTAAGCAGCATTTCACGGTCCCTCAAGGAGAAAAAACTAACATTTCCATCCTCCAGCACATGGTATCTCTGAAACAGCTAATAGATTACTGTGAAATTATGGTAACTGTAATAAGACACTGAATGTTCAGCTCTCACCGTGTGAAAACAGTCCACTCTCCACCTCGGCTACACCACTCACCTGCTGCCGTTACATTTCTGAATCTGACTGCATACACCCAAACAGAACCATTTGTTTGTCCAGGTCATCCTTCACTTTGCAGTTATTTTTTTCTAGCCAGCAGCAGTGTGTACAACCCCTCCAAAGCACACTGACTATTTTAACACCCTGCCTACTTCTTTCGTGTGCCATCCGCCACGAGTCGAACGCTCCGTGCTATCCTAATTCAACCAGGCTCATATCAAAACTGGAAATCAGTTATTCAGGGTCACTGCAGGGTAAATATCTGCAACTATCTTTTCTAATCTATGCACACTGTGAGGAGCTATTTAATTGCAGCCAGGATGAAAAATACCCCATGATCTGATACCTCACCATGGTGGTGGGTACGCAACGTGCAATTTTCTCTACTAATAAAAACGAATGCATGATGAGTTGCCCTGTCTTCTCCCGCTCCTCTGAAACCTCACCAGATTTTAAACTCCTGTTAAGTCACTCAATAGAAACTGAATTAATTCAATTTGTAATCCCAGATAAAAATGCACTGTTTCTGACTGAACAAGTAATTCCGATGGCAACAGAATCCTGCTCCCCATGACAGGCGTGCACCCAGCCGTGTGCAGGGGATAGGGAGCAGGATCACACACCTAGTCCATAGCAGCCTCCATGGCTCCTTGCCATCTAGTCCCACAGCTGCAATATGACTTTTTCCTACATCAGGGGTTAAGGATTTTTATTGTCTTCTTTATTTCTGAACCAATGCTTTATTTACAAAAAAAAAAAAAAGAGACAGCATCACTAGCAGTTTTAAAAGAAAACAGTAAATATTTTTTTGGGGAAACAAGAAGCTGGAGTCAGCGCTTATCTTTAAATGCATGCGAGATGTGGGCATACCACTTCACTGTAAGCACGGCACTGTTCAGGCCTATTAATTTACTCTCTCCCTTTGCATTTACTAATACTGAACTCCCCTGTAACATCCCACAATATCATAAAACCCTTCCGCAATTCTTTCATTTTCACAACACTGAATAATTTGGTGTTGACAGCAAACTCTGTCATCTCCCTTTCCCCCAGCTCACTTATGAACATGCTAAAAAGGCACAACTCCCCTGGGGAACTTCAATAGTAACTAACTTTCAAAAGCAAACACTTATTCCATCAAAGATCAGCACTGTTCTGTTTTTAAGAGTCTTAGGTTTGGAACAGCGTCCAAAACTGTTTCACAAACCCCCAAAACATCAGCGGCACGATTGCTAGGGCAAATATCACCCTCATAGAACATTTTACAGCGAGGACAAAGCTTTAAAAGCAAGACTATGCTTTTCTTATTGTCATCAAATGACTTACTGGGACCAAAAAACTTATTAAAGGGACTTTTTGAGTCCACAAGGGGCTTCTTTCACATCAGCTATCTTGAGCACAGCTCAGTTTTTTCCATATCTCTCTACTTGTCTGGAACAAGAGCGAGGAAAAAAACTGCAGCTTCCTCACCAAGCTGTAGTGACCAAACAGTCACACAGAAAGTTACACACAGGCACGACTGCAGTGACAGCGCCGCGCACCCCTTTCTCAGCTTCATCTGCAGGCAGGTGAGGATGCTGTGGGACCCCAACAGATGACACGCTCCAAGCAGGATGGTTTTTACACGCACAACAAGCGCGACTCGCGATATTCCTCCAGGAACATCCAGAAATTCCACCTTTTCTGAGGAGCCAGGCAGCGCCGGCCCCCTCCCGAGCCAGAGAGCCGAGAGCTCCGCACCCCCTCATTCCTCTGCCGCCCGCAGCGCCCGCCTCTCCCGCCTGGAGGCCACCTCACCCGCCTGGGCCACCACCTCACCCACAGGTGCCGAGCGGGACAGGGGAGGCCCCGGCGGCCGGGAGGTACCGGTTGGACCCCGCGCCTGAGGGGAGCCGCCCGCGCCTGAGGGGAGCCGCCCGCGCCTGAGGGGAGCCGCCCGCGCCTGAGGGGAGCCGCCCGCGCCTGAGGGGAGCCGCCCGCGCCTGAGGGGA
>WKFP01015568.1:1698881-1726533 GCA_011057875.1 Pterocles orientalis | reverse complement strand
GCCGCCCGCGCCTGAGGGGAGCCGCCCGCGCCTGAGGGGAGCCGCCCGCCCCTCAGCGCCCGGACCCACAGAAGCACCGCGAGGGGGGGGATAAGGGGGACGGTCTCTCACCGGGACGCCGAGCTGGCGCGCGCGCTGGGCGATGTACTGCAGCCGGCGGCTCACGCTGCTCCGCGCCGCCCCCGCCGCCCCCTTCCGGCTGCCCAGCCGCACCGACACCCGCGCCCGGTCCGGCCCGGCGCTCAGCTCCGCGCTGCCGCTTACATGCACCTCCCGCCCGGGAAGCGTCGGGGGGCTGCTGCGTTCCGCTGGGGCCGGTGCCTGGGCTGGGATGAGCTCGGCGAAGATGCGGGCGGGGGGCGGCGCGGGCAGGGCCATGGCGGCGGGCCTCTTCCCGGCACGCCATGGCAACCACCGCCGCGCGCCCGCTGCACCCTGGGAGGCGCCCACGTGACACCTTCCCGTCGGCTCCTCATCGCCCTCACGCGGCCGCGGAGGGGTTGTCGCGCGGGCTCCTCACAGGCACCTTCCCGCCATGACGGGGACCGGGGCGGAGGCCCCTCTGCCGCCCGCACAGGGGTGTCCGCCATGACGGTTGCCGAAGGGGGTTGAGGCGAGCGGCTGGGCTGCGGGCGCTGGGGAGGCAGTGGCAGGGGAGGTGTAGCTGCGCATCCTCTGAGGAAAAGATGGCCTGTTGCTGCCATTTGGACTTGTTATCGTGTTTTTTTCCAGCATATCAAGGTCTGGGGCAACCTGAGAGGCTGTGAGAAGGAGGGCTGGAGAAGGGGGAAGACTGCAGAGGGAAGACTGGCTTTTGTTGTGCCGCAGCACGTCCTCCGCTGGTGGCAGGGCCTAGGCAGGGGTGATTAAAAACCATCAGTGCTGCTGGTTGTCGGTGCAGGGGTCTTGCAGCACACGGCTTTGCTAACATCTGCTGGCTGAGTCTCTCTCTGGTGCTGCCCTCTCCTTAGGAAAGGCAGAGGGGTGCAGTTGGGATCCTCAGAGAACACAAAATGCCTGAGGTGGGAGGAGACCTCTTGAGAGGGGGTCCAGCCATTTGCCCAAGCAGGTCAGCCAGAGCAGGTTGCTCAGGACTATGTCCAGTTGTGTTCTGAATATTTATCATAGAATCACAGAATGGTTTGGAAAGGACCTTAAAGATCATCCAGTTCCAACCCCCTGCCATGGGCAGGGACACCTCCCACTAGCCCAGGTTGCCCAAAGCCTCATCCAGACTGGCCCTATTTCAAAGGACAGAGACTCCAGAACGCTCTGGGCAACCGGTGCCAGTGTTTGACCACACTCCCAGCAAAAATAAAGTGTTTTGTTATGTTCACATGGAGTTTCATGTGTTTTAATCTGTGTCCGTTGCCCCCTGTCCTGTCACTGGGCACAAGAAGAGCCTGTCTCCTTGTCTTACTTCCCTCCCATCAGGCATGTTTATACATTGATAACATCCTCCTGAGCCTTCACTTCTCCAGGCCATACAATCCCAGCCCTTCCTCACACTTGAGTCTCTTCATCATCTTCATGGCGTTTTGTTGGACTCTCCAGTATGTCCATGTATTGTACTGGGCAGCCCAGGACAGAACACAGCACTCCAGGTATGTCTCACCGGTGACCAGCACTGTATGTTTGGTCTTTGTATGAGAATTTTAGGGGAGGACTCTCGATGTGTTGTTACTGTTCGCATTTGTGGTACATAGTGTTTTGATTAACTGGAATCTGGCAGAGGATGGAAGCTGATGATACTGTACGTTTATACAAGAATTCACATTGCAGATGTTGCAAAGTGTGCGTAGCATGATACAGATAAATATTGCTGTAGTCTCTTTCTAGATAAAAACATGACATGTAAAGACGTCACAACTTGACTTTACGAGTCGGAGGCAGATTCATTGGAGGTGGCAGGAAAGAAAAATATTAAGGGAATCAGAGCCCTGTCTTCTTCCCTTCATTAATCTCCTTGGTGCGGTGTGTGCTTCACGTCCCCTCATTAGGGAGATTCTGTGCCTGCTTCCTCTCCCATCGTTAATATCGCATCTGTTTTAAGAGGTATCAATGACTTTTGCACACCTCGTGACTTTTTGAGTCTTCTGCCTTTGAATCGGGTTTTCTCTCCAGATTTGCTGAACACTTAAAGCTTCAAATGAAAAGGATTGAACTTGTTAGGTACTCATTAACTCTGGAGATGACACTCCGTGTTTCTCAGCATGAATAACCAAAAGTAGAGACACCTGAAATTTTGAGTGTTACTGGCTTTGATCAAAGAAGAAGCTTGTAACAAAATCCAGAAATATTAGTGCCTAGTCACTTAACATAATTCAAGAGCTTACATGAATAAATTCTGGGCACTGCTGACTTTAAGAAATAAATATAGAAAGAAAAAGAGTACAGAGGAAATTATAAATGTATACTCCTCAGAAATATTTTTTTTGTTAAACAAGGAGTTAAAAATGCTTTTGAAAGTAGTCTGTCACAGCAGTACTTTTTTTGTTTGTTTGTTTAGCCGAGATGTTTGTAGAGGATTTACTTAAATGTGTAACAGTGTCAATAGACACACTCTAAATATTGAATGCTGCTTATCAAGAAATCATCAATAAAGCTTTTAAAGAAGTGTTGGATAATGTAATGAAGCCAAATTGTGTACTTTCCTGGTTGGTTTTGTGTGTTCAAGACTATTCTGATTTAACTGTTGATTAAAAGTGATTTGCCTTTTTATGAAAGACAGCCTGTATCAGACAAAATCTGTTGGAGAAGTTACAATTCATTGCATGGATATGAATGAAATCTCTCAGGTGTTCTGCACTTCGTAAGTCAATGCTGTGTGATGTTGAACTTTCTGGGGATGTCTTGTACAAATACTACACCTTTTGGTGTAGTAATTGAAGAGCTTAACTGGATGAATCCTAGAAGACTTTTTTCCAAGGCCAGTTATAAAATTATCTTAGATGCAAATTAATCTATGGAAAAAGACTTTTCTGTGAAACAGGGTCAGGCATTACTGAGTAGTTACCGTGTACTATAAGAACATCATACACTAGGGATAATTTAATAACTATAGCCACATTTCTACTTTGCACTCTTTACAAAGCTCCAGTTTAAGTATATTGAGAGTCTGTCACTCAGAATTTGAATATAAAGCCAAATCTATGGATAATAAG
Organism: Pterocles orientalis; assembly: GCA_011057875.1. Taxonomy (NCBI): domain Eukaryota; kingdom Metazoa; phylum Chordata; class Aves; order Pterocliformes; family Pteroclidae; genus Pterocles; species Pterocles orientalis. Next base: position 1,723,369 of record WKFP01015568.1, on the reverse strand, counting down.
CTTTTTCTGACTTACAGTTTGAGTGGGAGGCATTTTTGAAGATGATGGATTAAACTGTTGTTTCAGAGTTGGAAAAGCTAATTTAATTGTGAATATCATTCTGCTAACTTATAGTTGAATTACAAAATTGAAAACGACAGAATATGAAGGGATGGAGAAGGTGCTAAATTGTGTGTGGGATTTGTTGGGTTTTTTTTCCTTAAGAAACAGATGGGTTTATGTTTGGATCTATTTCTGTCTGCTTTACTGATGACTTTTCCTAGTGGAGCTGGGTTTATCTAGAGAGCTAAGATTTTTGAGGTTTGGAATGTGTGTGACGAGGAAATCTCCGTTAAAGCTGTTGCCAAATGATTTTTTGGTAAAGGACAATTTACTGTATCCATGTTGACAGATGTCTTTCTGTCATGTGTCCTCAGATGCTGACTTGCTGTGCTGTAAAACATTTAATGAATGGTGGCCCACGTCCTATCTGTGCATTACTTGGCTATTCCTCACGGTGTTTTCATGTAAAGTTGGTTGATCACCCACTTCTTACATGGTGTTGCCAATCATTCTGTAGGGAAAATAAATATTCGCTGTAAGTGAGACTTGTTACCTTTTGGAAAACATATCAGACTCAAAATTGAGAAGGTTAGATCTGAGAACATAGAAAATTCTTCTACAAAATTTAGGATGAATTTGTCAGAGTTCTAAATTACCGAGTTCTTAACTTAATCCCAAAAGAGCACAAAGTTTTATGTGAGCATTTTTTTATCTTTTAAGAAGAAGCATGCATGGAACAAAATTAGTAGCCCTGCCTCTGCTGGTCTTTCATTTCCAAGGTCAGCATTTACTGGATAAGCTGGAGCCAATGTAGAACGTAGATGATTTCTGTTTTAAGGAAACGTGTGTCCTCCGGAGGCTTTGCTCCCCTCCATGGACTAATGAGAATGACTGACAGACTTGCTGAGGCTCAAGGGGAACATTCTAGGGCTCACAGGAGGTGAAGCTGGTGAGAATTTTAAGGCAAAACAAAAGTTATTCATTTTAAAACACACGGAGGTCTAGAGAAAAAGAGGAATGCCTCCAGGCTTCTCACTCAGCCTGCCTACAGAATTCCCAAGGGCTGTTAACAATTCCTGTAGCTCAGGAGGTTGGTCAGTGAGTCTCTGCTCTAGACATCCCTTGTTGGGTGTCAGACACTCTGCTATGAGTAGAATTTGCAGCTTGTGTACGGGAAGTGGCAGTATTGCTGCTGTAAGAATGGGCTTGTCACATTTTTGCCTTCCTTTAAGCAGCTCAGCATCTCACATGACATCCATCATTTCTCTTAAACAGTGATGAAGTGATTTTAGAGGTAACTCCATACAAAACCACTCACTCGGGCTGGGCTCAGATGTGATCTTTTTCTAGTTTTAAATTGGTCCCGTTAATAAAAGTGGAAATTTCTTTACCCTGATTTTCTAAGTCAGCATTAGCATAGAACATGAGCAATGAAATTATTCTCTGTTCTCGGACTGTAGCTAGCTGTTGATGAAGTGAGATGAAAGCACAGGGTACAAAAAGACATTGTAACATCATTGCTGGCCCTTTCTGTAAAAGCGTAAAGAACTTAATACAGTTGCTACTGAAATCAGTTGAGAGTCTGTGGTCATCGTTTTCTTCAGCTGTCTTTGGTCACAACGCAATGAAGCCCTAAATCGTGGAACATACTGATATTAATAACGCTGTCAGAGAGAAACTTAGGTTAAGACTAATAGAAATAAGATTTAAGTCTGGTCCCTGTAGTGGATTTCACTGAAATATCTTATGTTCTGTGCTCAGCAGCAGCAGCAAAGAGTGAAAAAAGTTACAGTCTCTGTTCGAGGATGTGAACGGTGCTGAAAGGCTGATTGACCCCTTGAAGTGCTCCTCAGTGTTGTGTTCTCTGTAAGCAATAAATCTTTGACAAAAATTCATGTGTCAAAAGAAGCAATATTTAAAAAATAAATTATAAAGAAATGAATAACTTAACTGTAGTAATCTTGCAGGATCCGATAACTAAAGTGTAATTTAAGATATTATTTACAGGCTTAACAATTTTAAGTCTCGGTTTGTTGTTATTTAAAATGTCATCTGAGCTTTCATGAGGTATGAAGGAAATAATATATATTTTCTCTGGTCTAGAGTTTTGTATTTTCTGAGAAGTTCACCATAACAGTGAATGAACATACATGTATGCCTCTCATATGTAAGCATGGCTAACATCTTAACCACCCACAAATACTCCTTTACAGCAAGGCAGAATACCTCTGTAATTTGGCCACGAGGAACCTGGCAGTTAGAGCAATTATGTGTTCAGCAGGAACAGTTTAAAGGAGCTTTGTGGAGGCAACCGTACAATCGGGGAGAATTAGGAATGCTCGATTTTAAGGTGAAAACAAATCCCTGTGTCCTGACCTCTGTAAGAAGCCGTACAGCTTTCAGAAGTTTAAAAAGTGTGCTGCCTGAACTTTTAGAAGACTGTGTCATCTTGATGGAAATATTTCATAGTCCGGAGAGCCTCTTGGTGTTTTGGGGCAGATATTTGTTGATTAATTATTCTCATTGCTAAAAAAAAAAATTATATGCAACCTCGATTAACAGCAAATGCAGATTAGAATAGGCTAGAAGTTAACAAATCTCTTATTTTCCAAGCAGTCCTTGGCAGATTTTAGGCTCCCCAGTTCTAAAAAGGCCTTCTGATATTTCCATTACATTAACAGAAAGAAACGTGAGTGAGCAGATAAATTCCAGGAATAGGATGCATGAAAGCTGCCCTGGGGAAAAAATAGCCCTGGGTAAGTGAAACAGTGTTAGAAATGTCTCTCTAACTTTTATGCCAAGACTTTTTTTCATACGTAAAGAAGTTACTGGAAAAGGCAACAGAAATGAATGTTTTTTCTCTATTCACGGCAAACTTCCATTTATTTCCCCTCAGATTTTTCATGATTAAAGTTCAAATTCTTGCCTTTGAAGACCCCAGGTTTTGGCTATATCCTGCAGGTTTTGCTTCCCTCCTTTCCCCAGCTTTTACAGATGTTCCCCACATTGCTGTAATTCCTTGGAGGACTAGGTTTACTCCGTTACCACTCTTTTTCATGTGCTTTCTCAGAAAAGATTTCCCTGGAAACACTAACCCTACTCCCTATGAAGTGTGAAGCCTAATGTTAAAGACTTAGAATAGCGCTCAGAATGGTGGGATTTGGACTGAAACCCTGCAGGGTGATAATACCACTGTTCACCGCCTAATCTTAATCTTCCTGAATGTTTTCCGCATGTGGTGTTAGAGGCAATTTATCTGGCAGAAGAGTTCAGTGTGCTTTCTAAACAAAAAAGGGAAGTTAGGTGCCTGCACCAAAAGCTTTTCTCCTGTAAGATCTGTGCTCCCATCCTACCCAAAGTACCACCCTCCGCGACACAAGTGACGAGGTGATGTTACTGTTGTCAAAGGGTGTCAGAGGTGTCTTTGCATTCCTGAGTCCCGATCAGACGCTCAAGAATTTTGCAGGAATGTCTGAGATAGATCTAGAATAGCTACTGCAACAGCAACTGGGTTAGTGGAAATAAAAGTGATACAGCAGGAGAAAAGCCAAATAACAGTTCAAAGATCAGCCAAGAGAAAATGTTCACAGGAAAAATTGCCTATAAAAAATGCTTTGGAAAAGCTCTGGAGGCTCTCTAATCAAAAATGGCTAGGTGCCAGGGAGAGAAAAGGGAACAGGTAAGACCTGCAGAGACAGCAAATGCCAGCAAAGGGGATGAGAGAAGAAGAGCTGTCGAAGCAGATGGTATGAGGGCAATAGAGGTCGGTTATCTGAGCGCTGTATCTCAGGAGGATGCTTGTGAGCATCCGTGGACTATGAATCTGGAGATTTGCAATACTGCTATTAAGTGTAAAATTAATTCTAGAAGAAGAGAATTTGTAAAGAAACTTTTAAGCAGTTGTGAAGTAGCTGTGAAGTGGAGCAGACTGGCACTGTAGTTAGTAACCCTGAAGGACTAACATCTTTAAACATGTACATAAAATAACAAATTATCAGGATCAGTTCAAAAGCCTTGCAAGATGCATAGAAAAGACTTGGATGTTTTTTTTCTTTTTTTTTTCTTTTTTCTTTTTTTTTTTTCCAAACAATACATTGTATTTTTTAAAGAGAGATTTCTTTATTTTTCTTTGTGCTGTGAAACTTTTTTTAACCTAAAATTTCCATAGGCATTTTACACGTACCTAGGGATGTGTAGAATACTCCTCAGCCTTACAAACGCACCATATTTGGTCCAGGCTACTGAAGTTCAGCTGGCAAGTGATTTGATTGTAGGTCTCTGTATGATAATGTCTGTGGACCTAACGTGGAGTTGAATTCCCCTCTGAATAATCTCTGTCCCCTCAGCACATAAAATATATCATATATGTCATATCAGGCTGAGAGAGTTGGAGTTGTTCAGCCTGGAGAAGAGAAGGCTCCGGGGAGACCTTATTGCAGCCTTTCAATATTTAAAGGGAAGAAAGAAATAAGAAACGCAGGGACAGACTTTTGAGCAGTGCCTGTTGTGATAGGGAGTTTTCAAGGTTAGATTCTGGACTCTTTCTCCTTGCAAGGAAGCAGAAAGTGGTGACTTGTAACCGTTTAGATTTCCCCACACTGGAGCATGCCACAGAGCAAAGGGATGTGACAAGGGCCAAATGAGGTCTAAGAGTGGAGAACATCACATCAATTTGTCCTTTTTTTTGGGTAATACTACTTGACATTGATATCTTTCGGGAAACTGAGCGCAGAAGAAGATAATTTTGCTTTTAGGTGGTAGAGTCCTAGTGCATTAGTTGATTCTCCTGTGAACGTATTAAGAGGGAGATACAGGAATTGCTCCAGTGTTAGGGAAAGCCAAGCAATGAAATACTTTGCAGCTCTCATTTGATTGCATTGTCACTGAGAGCGATCACTGAAGTGTGTTTAAAAGGAGTTATTGCAGCACATGTTGAAAAATCGATACAAATGGTAGTTGTCTTGCAGCGTTGTACTTTGGGATTACAATAGCTGGGAATTGTTGAAGTCAATGCATTTTACAAAAACTGAGTTTATGGGGCATAAAATGTGATTGCGGAATTTGCTGTGAATTGGAAGGTTTGTTTACATCGGCTGTTTTGAGAAGCTGAGCTCTATTTTAATTTCCATCGGCACAACAACAGCAAGAACAAAACCACAACTGAGTGGGAGAGGAGAACGGCAGAGAAATGAATGTATTTGCTCTCATATCTCAGCCACAAGATACTTTCTTTACTAAATCCTAATCATCAATGGCTAGAGCAGAACTAAAACGGAGTGTTTTTCACAGATACTGCTGGGGAAATGGCTGGTGGAAAATTTGTTAGAGTTGATGGGACCAGAAAAGGGGAAAACCCACTTCAACTCTTAGAGTTTAGGTTGAATTTTCGTGCTTTGCTGGTAGGGCATCCAGCAGTGTTCCTTTATCTGTAACTGAATTTCAATGTGGAATTCAAGAAAGGAGACACCCATAGAAGTCCAAAATGTCATTTTGTTGTATGAAGAAAGTTAACCCTGTCTCAGCTGAATCCAGGACACATTTCAGTAGTTTTTGAGAGAAAAAAACAACCTTTTTTAAAAGTAAAGCTTATTATAGACTGCTGTTGTTTCTTTTGCCTCCTTCATTTTGGTGTTCTGTTATTTACTGCTGTTTACATCAACAATTTTTGGAAATTGTTCTCATCAGCTTCAAAGAGAATTCAGTGTTCAGTATTTTCTTGCAGAATTGGAGGTGCAGAAACGAGGGCCAGGTGATAATCAGCTGACAGGATGACAAACACTTAGGAAAGGAAATGCTATATGTGAGAAAACATTTCTTTTAACAGTTTTTAGTATGGCATAGGTCGTGCAGTGACAAAAAATGGCATAAGATGGCAGTAAGAGATTGCAAATTCTAGTGTTTTGGAGTGACACTTCCCAGGGAATCAACCCACTGGCCTGCAATAAACAGGATTGTATAACAAGCGACAAAATGGGGGTTGCTGGGCTCCACCTAGGCAGTGGTTTCTAACTTTTTTTTGCATTTGGAGACCCAGTTATTGTGGGTCTGGACTCTTTGTTGGCAGATCTAGCCAAAGCCCAGGGGCTGTGCTTGGCAAGAGGAGGGCAGAGCTGGTGAGCCCTGGGGAGGGTTTTACTGGGTGCTGTAGTGGCAGTGGAGGGTCTTCTCGTAACCTTTCATTCCAGGGTGATGACCTGGAGATGCAAGACTGCCTTGTCTTGGGCAGAGAAATGAGTTTGGAGTGGGAATATATTTACTGTTTGTGATAACTATCTGAAAAGAATCTAGAGGAACAGAGAGGCCTATACTTTTGAACTGAAGGAGGGTAGATTTAGATTAGTTTTTATGAAGAAATGTTTTCCTGTGAGGGCGGTGAGGCAGTGGCCCAGGTTGCCCAGAGAAGCTGTGGATGCCCCATCCCTGGAGGGGTTCAAGGCCAGGCTGGATGAGGCTTTGGGCAACCTGGGCTAGTGGAGGGTGTCCCTGCCCACGGGATAATCTTTAAGGTCCCTATAACCAAAACCATTCTATAATTCTAAAGCGATTCCAGTAGGATTTCTCCAACTTTAGCATTACTGACAAAGAGACTGCATGGGCTATGTTCAAAATATAGGTGTGTAATTTCTCAGTGTCAATGATTTGTGTTGAGATTTTCAGTAACAACTTTGCCTTCGTATTTAAAGCTATGTCCTTTAGCCCCGGTGTAGACTTTCTGTTCCTCTCAAACAAAAAGATTCACATTATGTGAATCCTTTGCAGCAGGAATGATGATAGCATTTTCAGCTAGTCCTTTTCATCCTTACATCTGAAAGTGCCTTATAAATGGATCAAACAAAGTAAAATTAACATAAAGCAACAAGGAACAATAAACATTTGCTGAAGTCACTGGCAATGTGTTCCCTAAGCTCTGCTTTAGCTGGGAAAGGTAGATGTGGACAAAAATTTTATGTTTGCCTAAGTTAATGATGACTTTCACTCAACAAAATTATTCTTTTCAGCATCTGTGTTAATGGAATTGCTAGGGAGTTATGTGGTTATGTGGGATTTTTAGCTGATATCTAAGCCAGAGGTCAAAACACAAAATTGGCATTTAGAAAGACGATGTGGATTTGTCCTGCTCCCTGAAGGCCTTGGTCTGTAAGCCGGGAGATGGATTACAATCAGATATGAATATTTTTATCTTTGAAACATTAGATCTTGTTTCACTGTAGTTCATATGTACCTGATTCCTTCCGATCAAGATTTTAACATTTCAGGGAATAAAAAGCAAAAGGCAATTGATATTACTTCAGCATCTGTTTAATAACAATGTTTCTGGGAAGGTCAAATGGGCATGTTGTCATACGTCTGTTTGGTTACTTGTGGCCTGGACAGCTTCTCTGCGTTGAAAACCGTGATGCAGCATTTGTGGGCTCTGTATCAGTAACGCCAATTGTGTACGGCTGTGGTAAGCATCATCCCAGTGTCCTGAGGGAAGACTAGCAAAAATCCTCAGACAAAGCGTAAGCATGGATTTAACTCACATTTCGCTGATAAAAAGGAGGGCTTCAGCTCCTAGATGCTTAGGATTGCAGTCGTAAATATTATGATTATTGCTCTGTGTGATCCATTATTTAAAAGTCCCTTTATAGTTTTTTGTAATGGGACCTGAAACTGGTGAGAATTCTGAGGATTCTTCTGTACAGTGACCTTCCCTGAAGGCCAAAAGGGCTTTTAAACTAAAAAAGAGTTTTTTTGAGAATAGAAGTAGATTGTTTGTTTTTTTTAGGTGAAACAGAGTAGAAAAAATATCTGATGAAAAATATCTTCCGTTGCCCAATGCAGTGCTGAAGGCAGGTCCTGGCTTCCAAGCATAGTTTCAGTCAACTCAGAGGCGTAGCGGGTTGCAGCACAGTCTGTGCCATCCTTGCTGGTCACCCTGTCACCTTTGAGGGTTGGTTGTGCCAGCCTCTGCTCCACTGGGGAATTTTTCAGCATACATCTTCATAGGCAAGCAGTGGGAGCCACTAGTTGTACTTGTGGAGCAGAGCAGTTGTAGCTGAGGTCCCACTGTTGCCGATACTATCCATAGGTAACTTCAAACTGAGTCTGGTGCCAGCCTGTAGATTGAATACTGCTTTGAGGTGGGGATTTGAAGTCCTGGAGGGAATCTTCCAATTTATTTTTATCCAAAAAGAATCTGGTTAATATGCTCAGAGACCACTCCATGATGCAAACCAAAGCACACCAAGTGGTGACAACTGAAAGATTTTCTTCAAAAGCACACTCCTGCCTAAACCGACACCCTAACATAGGCTCACTGAGTCTTTCTGCTGTGATGTAGGCTTCTCTTCCTGAGCATTCATCCTCTTGTTGTTCCTTCTTGGTCTTGTCTTGTTCTCCTTTCCTCCTTTCCTCCTTTCCTCCTTCTTCTTTTCTCCTCCTCCTCCTCTTCCTCCTCCTTCTGCTTCTCCTTCTCCTTATCTTTTCTTCCTTGTGCTTTCTTCTTTCATGCTCTTTCACCCTGCAGTCTCCTCTCCTTGACACACTCATTCTCTAGAGGTGTGCTATATTAACATAAATTAAGCAGCAATGTTGTACAAAACATATGGAATCCATCACACCTGTTATCCACATTTACACTAGGATAAATGGGTTAATAAATGGGTTAATAACTCCCTTTGTGATGAACTGATGGAGGACAGGGCCTGGATATGAGCTCCTGCAGAGGAGGTTGCAAGAACTCTGCTGGTTCTCTGGGAGGTGCAGCATGGAGAAATCACTCTACTCATGCCCTGTGTTTTTGTCTTCAGAGGGGTCTATGGGACACTGTTGGAGACGGATATTTAAGCCAGATGAACTGTCCTGAAACGACAGTATCTACTGTAAAGGACACGGACTATTCTATTGACAAAACTCTCAGCAGGGTAAAACTAAGATGTCTCATGATGGAACCTTTCTACTGTCCAGAAGTGAACAACCACCATATGGAGGAATTTTGGTGCAGTTCATCAAGTTATGTATGACAGCACAAGATACGAGGTCAAAAAGCTGCTAACCTTCTGGACTGGCGCGGGCTAATCAATAGGTTGGCCTTGTCTTAAAGATTCAAGGGAGAACTTCTCCTGCAGAGACTGGAGTAAGCTGGCTTGCTGTTCTGTACTAATCTTGATGAGCACCTTTGCCCTTGTATTACTTTTCCCTTAAGGTCTGATCCAAAGATTGTTCACAGCAAAGAGGATCTCCCAGTGGGATTGGCTTGGGTCAGTGAGCGGGGTCAGGTCAGGGCATCACGAAGCTTGGCAGCAGTGGCAAGAAAGGGAACCAAAACCCAAAGACCACAAAGGTGAAGAAAATCTAAAAGTGAAGTTTCAGAGTGGAGTGAAAAATGACAGCAGGGTAGGATTCATCTTACCAAAGTCAGGCATCTGAAAGGGACTTGTCACATTCCCTTCATAGCCATGGGAAAAGAGAGAAATGAGAGAGTGATTCATTGAACCTGTCTTAGGGATCTGCTTCAGGATGAGATGAATTGCCTTCTGGGGGTGCCTCTTTCTCTCCTTTAGCTATAAAGGAGCCCAGGGAACTAGCTGACATTTAGATGATAAAGTTAGAAAATCCCTGTCAAGGGAATCCGTAGAAGTAGCTGTTGCTTCTGCTTTCTCCCCTTCCCTCTTTCTAGCCATTAAGACATTATTGCAGGTAGGTCCGCTGGCTGGAAAAGGCACTCTGATAGGTCTACACAAAGCTTTCCTCTAGAAAGTATAGGATGGAAAGGAGATATCTAATCATTTTACCTGAAATAAGTTCTCCTTTCTCTGAAAAATCAGGATTTTCTGATTCGAGTGGTAATTCCAGTTAAATAAACTGCTTAGTGACATTATCTGCAGTGAGAACTCAGCTCAAAGTTCAATTTCACCTGTTTTCTTCCTAAATAGTTAAAAAATCTCCTACTATTCCTCCCACCTCTTCTAACAGCAAGCTCACATGGGTTCAGGTATGGTTTTCCTGTAGCCCAGCTGCTGCTCTTAAGACTGGATTAAAGAGGGTGTCCAGGTAATGCGCTCTTGTTGAAATCAGAGACTGGCAAAGCTGACTTGGATTTAGTGCCTGTCTTTAGAAACCTGACCTAACACTTATTCAGGAGAATAGCTACAGAAACAGCTTCATTTCTTTCCTCATATTGTTATACAGCAAAGAGTATACTTGTGTCCTTCATGCAGGAGGAAAGCACTTCAAAACAGAAGGTACCCTCTGTTTCCTGCCATAGAGGAGAAAAAACAGCACCTTATTTGTTCAGACAGCTTGGTCTCAGTTCATTTTCCTCACATTTCAAAAGGAGATTTTTTTACTAGTAGCTGGATTTTTAAATATGTTTGGTTTTTAAAAACGTGTGGGGTTACCTAGTTGGCTTTTCCATAATACTGCATTTTTAAGGACCAAAATCTGCATTCTGGGCCCTAAATCTCACTGGCAGTCAATGACATTTAAGCTTCTTATTTGATTTGAAAATATTTTTGGGCTACTAAGGTAGTTAATAGATGCTTTTGAAAATTTAAACTTGGATGTTGAATTAATTGATGATTTTGTACTCAGTTTTGCAATTACTTAATTAGAATAGAAACACTAATATTTTTAGTGGACCTTATTTCTTCATCCAAGTTCTACATTTTGGTTCATTGCAAACAAAAATTCTCGGGAAATTAGTAGTCCAAGTGGTGGCATCTCTGATGAGATGCACCTGAGCTGTTTTGGTGATGATAATCACTTGAGATATCGACTTTGGCTTCTCTACTTTTTTCTTTTTTTTCTTTATTTTTTTTTTCACTGAGAGAGGACAAAGTCTTTGTGACAGCAAGGCAAGAAAAGAGTAGAAATAACTGCAACTAAAACAGATCTCCTTATGAAATTCTGTGAACATTATGGTGGGACATAATGTAGGTTGAACAGTATATATAGAGCCAGATTCTTCTCTAGAATCAGATACATAAATTAAAGTCAGGTGGAGTTGAATCCTACCTATACTATCTATTAAAAAAAAAGGTCAGCTCTATGACAAATAGAAATATTATTTTGATTTTAGCTCCATGTTTAATATTTGATTTTGCACTTATGAGTATTTAAAAAAATACAGTAAGCCATTTGGTATGATTGTACAGACACACTTCTTACTGATGTCTGTATGAGCTGTCACCAAAATGTGAAAGCAATAAATAAATCAATAAAATAGTCCACTGTGTGTCATAAAATATTTTAAAAGATTATTATTAACAAATTTAAATGCTTGTTAGTAAAAAATCTGCTGCACATAAAAATGAGTTTATTTTCAGTGAAATTCTCTGTTGAGTTAGCCAGAATTTTAAGCTCTTGTGGGTATGCTTTACTGTTAAAATTTAGGAAAGTAAATTTTTCTCTATCGTGTGTTTTGTTGTCTTAAGAAAATGCCTAGATTTCTGCTCTCCAGAAATATTTTGACTGGTACTCATGAAAACAGTCTTTCATTATCCTTTCTGAACCGCTGCACTAATTCCTCCAAAGCTTTAGGATTAGCTGGACGAATAGACTCAGTTCTGAATAAATTTAACATTGTTCTTCGTTGCTTATAAACATATCTATGTATAACAATGAATCTGCCAAAAGCAAGAATGTCAGAGAAAAATTTAAACCCTGGTTTATGGCTTTTCAAGAAGAAATAATCTTTTCCCTTCTCTCTTAAGTCAGTTTTGAAGCAAACAGTTCTCCTTGGTGAGCAGGCTCTTCCCCGAAATCCGCGTGTTTCCTGAGACTGGAAAATACAGAGGACAGAAGAACATGTTTCAGAAATTTGTCTGCGAATTACGTACGCATTGTCCTCCTTAGGTTTCAACAGGAAGCTAGAAACACTTTTGTGTAAAGCAGTTATATCCATTCCTGGGTTGATCTGACACACTTGAGTTTCGCTGCAGCCTGTAGTTCGTGTCCTGCCCAGTTAAAGGATTTAAAGAGTTTGTGGGAGAACGGCCGTGCTTGCTTGTCTTTGTGTCTGTGCCTTCATGGATTTGGACCACAAATACAAACATGTGGTTCAGAGACCTGGCACGTATTCCCCGTGCAAAGGAAAATGCAGTCGAGTAGTTTGTTAATAATGCGAATACACAAAATAGAACTGAGCCCAGAGGGTTCTGTAAACTGCAGCAACTCAGCAAACATGTTAAATAAAGTGTGCTGTTCGTTAATCTCAGTAGATGAACTATTAAACATGAATATATAAATAAATCTATTGTGTATATAATTTTGATTTGTTCAGAATTTCAGTCCCTCTCTTATGCTGAGCCGTTATTTTACTGCAGGTGCCGTGTTCTGGCAAGGTCGATAAGACTGGATATGAGCCCAGCTCTGCTGGCTCAGGGTGGGATCTCAGACTGATACAGACAACCCTGGCTCACAGCGCGCAAAAGTCACAAAACAAGGTATCTGGGTATTAAAGCTATAAACTCCCCCAAACCACACCATTTTTCTTGATGTTTACAAAAGCTGGGAGGGAGTTTGCTGGATACAATTCGCAGACATCGTCACCCAGCTATCGACCGGGGGTTCCCGTGCTTTTGTGTCTGTCAAACGCCTTCTGTAACCCCAGCAGTGGCTTCACAATGACAGGTTTCAGTGTAGGCGAATGCTTCACTTTCTGAAGGTGAAAGGAGCTGTGTTCCCAGTGCTAGGACCACAGTCAGGCCTTTGAAATGCAGTTCCCATCTTTTAGATGCATAAGATGGAGCACGTCCCTTTTTCTCCAGTGGTGTATATTTTACCCGTCAGACCGTCGGCTGAGAAATGCCGTCCTGCGGGGATTGCTGGGTGCTCTTGGGTAGTGGCCCTTGGACTCTCCGAGGAGTGTTACTTTCCCAGGTTCCTCAGGATTTATGTCACAGTGTCCTTCCCGACATAAACCCAGCAGTTTAATGGGGATGAGATCCATCTGTGCTAGCGTTAATTGCTTTGAAATTAACCGTTTAGTCTAAGAAAGTGACTTAGGGTCTTAATCAGCGGACAGAAAGAGAGAGAGATCCAGAAAATGACTCAGCCCATCCTGATGAATCAGTGAGCAGAAAGATACCGATATCAAAAAATACTCCTTTGAGTACAGAGGGGATGGAGGAGACTTGCGTACCCTAAGTGTTGAGCTTGTGACAGCTGAAGTGGTGGGAGACAAATTGCACTCTAGGTCTGCCATAAATCAGTTTGGGCTCACTGTGAATCCCACCGGGCGCTCCTTAATGTGATTGATTTTGGAGTGCAGATGGGATTTCAAAGGAGTTGTCCAGTTCTATGAACATAAATATGCGTCCAGTCTTCCTCCTGTAATCATGCATGTATGAAAATCTAATGATTACAAGTGTGTGGAGGAGGTAGGCACCAAAATAGCTGGACCAACGTGGTAAGTAGTAAATTTGTGTGCACAAGGAAGCTGCAACTGAAAACTTCAGTGGCTTTGAGAGATCTGGAGAGTCTTCTGGCCGTTCACGTAAATTCAGTATCTATATTTCAGCTGAAGAAAGCCATTATGGACATGTTTTATTTATATTTCTCTTCGGCAGAAATGTAGCAGAATTTTAGGAAATGGGACATGCTGTGTCCACAGGGGAAAATCTTCTTGCAGATACCGTCCTGTACAGGCAAGGACAGAGCAAGGAATCTGGCAGGCATATTGTGTATGTGCCTTGCTCCATGGAAAATTGCAAGTTTAATTGGGTTTTTCTCCTGCTGTTTTTTAAAAGTACTGAATCTGTCACTATGCAGGGAACTTTGTATATGAAAAATGTCAAAAAAAAGATTAAGATAAGTGGCATCCCAGTGAGTTCTTCACTGCTCAGGGCACAGATAGCAAATCTCAAAAGACTACGGCAACGATAAAAACAACGTGTAGGAAAATAAAGCAAAAAATAATGCACAATGTAGTTTAGCTGTATGCAGATATCCTCCTGTTTTCTAGAAAAGAAGACACAGCATTCACGAAGAATGTTAAACTGCCTGGCCCCAGTGGGGACACAAATCCCGTCAATCCCCGTGCCTGCTGGTTGTAGGGTCACCCCACCCAGGAGATTAAGCAGCACTTCCAGCACACGAATTGCACTAGGCAGAGCAGACACTGCCTGGGACTTACTGTTCTGCCCCCAGAAGTGTCCCAAAGCCCCAGCTGGAGGGCTCCTGCAGCAGTCAGAGGAACCCTGAGCTGTGAGGGTGCTGGGGGTTCAGCCAGTCACCCCGTTTCAAGTCGGTCCCTTGTCCAAAGCCGGTCCAGTATCTCATTGATGTGGGTGACTAGCCGGGGTTCATGGACCACGCAGGGAGGTGGTAACTAAATGTGTCCCGCTGGGCATGACTGGGTGGGCGTACAGGCACAGCCTGCTCCCCACCTACTGCACAGTTAGAAATCGAGGAGAAACCTGAGGTTTTATAACCTGCCTGGGTAGCAGTTGTGTGTTAAAAAGTAAACCAAGCCAGGATGACAGTGTTCATAGTGTTTACTGATAACTTAAATAGACTAAATAATACTGTCCCTCTACAGCTACTTTTAAATTCTCACCGTTTGCATTTTTAAATTCTCTACCTTTGTATCTTTCAATCAGTTTCAAATCCCAGGACAGAGGTTTGACATTTAACCCACAACTAATTGTTTTCCTTAATAGCCTTAAAAAGAACTTAATGAAAGTCCAAATAAATTATACCTTACCACCCTACTTTACCTGTTAGTCTGCTGACAAGAATTCTAATATGTTAACAGACACACAATTTTCTCCCGCGAAGTCTCTTTGTCTCTGTTCCCTTCCTTCTAAGCCACACAAAAAGTAGGAGCCAGACCTTCAGCATCACTTACCTAATTTCTTTGAAGCTGTGCTAATTTACATGGGTTGATGACTTGACCAGAAACATGCAAGCCTAAGAACCTCATTAAGCAATCCCTTCTTGTGCAATTAGTCCTTAATTGTGCGAGTAAGCCCACGGGGTTAGTAGTGAGAAAGGGTCAGGGATTTTGGCAGCTAAGAGGTAAGTCCCAAAGAGGCGCTCGCATCTGGAGGAGCATTTCCTTAGGTGTGACATCTCAGTGCTGCTGCGTCCTTGGTTCTGGTCAATGTGGTGGTTCTGTGGCCTCGCAAATCTTTGCTCAGGCAGCATCTGCCCGTGCTGCTGGGGGATGAGACCCTGAGAGTGGGTGCTCTTCCCCTCTTTGGCCTTTCTCCTGTAGGCTTATCTCAGCCATGCAGTGATGCTGATCTTTCTCATAAAGAAAATGAAGTTCCCCTTCTCAAACAGCAGCAGCTGGGTAGCAGAGGTTCCCTCTCAGCGTGCATACAGCTTAAGGCACGTCTCTGACCCACAGCGGGTGGAGGGAGCCCCTGAAGCTGTGTCCCTGTGATGCCAAGGGTGTGCACTCTTTCTGTATTGACTCGCTGATGTTCCCATTGGCATTGTGCTGCTCTTTGGTGGTTTTCCTGGGAGCTGCTTGAGATGTCACACTAGTTATTAGTGATGACCAGCCTATGCTTGCTTTTAAGGTAGCTTTTCTCTGTAATAGTTGAGAAAATCTTCTTCAGCTCAGGCCAGACGTGCTGACAGCACATTAGTTGTTGGGCTGCGAGAGGGATATATGCATGTGTGTGTGTATATATATATATATATATATATACGTGTCTATACGCATTTTTTTTTCACTTCTAGGTCTAGGCATAATACTCTTAGAAAATATTTACTTAGATGTAACCAGAAGCAAATGCTGACAAATATTTGGGGATGCTGAATTGTGAATAGAAATAGTCAGGTCCATCGTGAAAGCAATAGCCAATGTTGGTAACTTGTGAAAGAAAAAGTATAATGGGAGAGAGATGTTTCCTTTTTGTAAGTGAGCACTGAAGTCGCGGTGTTCGTTTCAGCCAGGGTATTGTGCATGGTTGGAGGAGGGTGGTTTGATGCTTTCGTTCCCTGCTGCTGGTTCACTGTACCAATGGCAGCTTAAATACTTCGGCAGCTGCACGCGAGCAGAGGGCGTATTCCCCAGAGTCTCTCGGCCAGGAAGAATCACAGCATGGGGCAGTATAAATATGACACTGAACATTTGCTCTGCGTTCAGAGCCCTGTGATAAACCCAGAGCAGAAACATAAGTCTTCCTTTCGCATTTAAGACTGTGCCTAAATAATACAGCCTAGCTTTCAAATTTAAATACCGCTGACTAGGGAGGGGCGGGGGAACCGATGGATTTACAGAGGAGGAAAAGTGCTAGCTGTCTTGAATTAATTCTTTGTGCTTTTATGTTTCGTCGTTGGGGTTGTTAGATCTTCTGGGATGGAGTAAGTGTTTTCTGCACTTAGTTACAGGATGCTATAAAACATGAGGCTACATAACTGAACACGTGTCGGTAAATAAGATTCCTATTTTCACTCCTCATTACTGAAAAAATTACAGTCTGTTTGAGCATGAGACACAGAAATAGGCGACTTAATCAAATATCTACGTACCAGAAAACTGACACGAGTATTTTTTTACCAGTAATAGAAGTCCAAAAACGAAGAGGTATGAACTAGAGCAGCTGATTTTAGATGGAGATACTGACATCTCAAACTCAGCAGAAGGGAATTACAGGGAGCCCAGGGAAAGCAGAGAGCTCAGCTTGAATGCTTTTCGTTGACATTCATTGGGGAAGGTGTCCTGCCATAAAACCTTCCTTTATAGGAGGCAAGTCTGAGAAACTCTCTCAATATGAAATGTCACCAGAGGGGGGTTTAGAAAAGTCAGTGGAAAGAGAAGAATCAGACTGTTGATGTCAGACAGCACCAGCCCAGTATGTCCCTGTTGACCTCAGGGCTGAATTTGCTGAACGACTAATTGTAGCTTCCAACCTATCATTTAAAATGTTTTTCCTGTTGGGCAGATGAGAAGTGGCAAATGTAACACCAGTTTTTATCAAAGGGCTGCAGAGAGAATTGGAGGAACCACAGAACAGTGCTTCTGACTTTTGTGCTGGACAAATCAGCAGAAGCTGTAAGAAATGACAGAGAATAGCAGAGAGGCGAAATGCAGCATAAGGGAGAAGGGTGGAAGAAGGTTTCATGGACTAAAGTCGTTCCCCGCGGGTATATTCTAGTTCTTTGGAGAACATGTAGGTGAGGGTGATGCAGTTAATAAATTTCAAAAAACTTGCAAGAATATCTTTTACCAAAGGCTCTTGATGAGATTAAGATGTCATGGGTTAATAACTGGGTAAGTGAAAGGAGCCACAGGGCAGGAGTGAATGGTGTCCACAGTCCCAGCCTCGGTGCTGTTTAGTGTGTTCATAAATGAGCTGAGAAAGGGGCTGAGTGATGCGGTGACAACTGCTGCTTGACCAGGCAAAATATTTCAGAATAGCCAAAACTCAGTCCGACTGCAAGAGCATCGGAGGGACTTCTTGGTATTAACTGACTGTAAAATAAAAATGGCAGATGAAATCTACTTTAAGTAATGCACCTGGGAAAACTGATCCCAGCTATACTTACAAAATAATTCTGCTATTAGCTATAGCAATTTGAAGTTATTACATGTAATTTTCTGAAAAAAAATCCCTATAATGACAATGATAATTGAAAGGGAAATTGAATGTTAGAGGTTATAAGGAAAGGAATGGAGGATAAAGCATCACTTTGTCACTGTACACTTTTGCAGGATGTCGAATAGAGAGCTCGTTTCCGACCCCTTGATTTCAAAAAGATATAGAAGAGCTAGAAAAAATCCAGAGGAGGACAATAAGCTTCACCAGAAATGTGAAATGGCTTCTGCACATGGAGAGGTTGAATGAGTTACGGCTTTAGCCTGGGAAAGAGACTACTGAGATATAGGTGGTGAAGTTCAGGCGGGGATGATCGTTCCCTGTATCTTGCAACCCCTGCAGTATGGGCAGTGTAACGGTGCTGTCAGACATCTGCCAAGCAGCCAAGGGAAGGGCACAGCCTGAGATACAGCCTGTTCCGTACAGCCCTTAGTGCAGCTCGGGAACGCATCGCTGCGGGATGTGTCGGACGTGAAAGCAGGAATGCGTTGAGCAGATTGGGTGGATTTGGAGAAGAAGGGCCGTCACGAGAAAACTCTGCCCCGGAGCAGCCTCAGGCACCTGCTTGCTGGGGAGATCAGCTGTGGTTCGCAGGCTCTGTGCGCTGTGTTTCCTGGCGGTAGCATCTGCTGATAGCCACCGCTGGAGCCTGGCTACAGGAACAAACAGATCTTTGGTCTGACAAAAGGCTCTTAAAATATTGATGCTCACATCCGTTCTGTCGGTTACATGGAGTTAACCCTGTTCTTCGCTGGTGACTGAATGACCAAGAGTTGGCCAGTGCCAGAGGACTCAGGTGGCCGCTGTGACTCAGATCTTCTGCCAGCGGGAGGTTGTGGCTCTGCGGAGCTGTCAGCCAGCCCTGCTTCCAGGCGTCACCAGTGTTCCTGCTTCTGTCACCATCCTGGACTTTCTTTTTGTCTCCCAAGCTTTGATTTTTCCTAAAAGCTGGGTTTTAACTTCGGTTCTTTGTAAGGAACACAGGTACAAGGTCGTGCCTTGAGGAGGCAGGTGGGCTTGATTCCAGCGTGTCTGTGTGTTGGTCTCATGGCAAAGTCTTGCTGTGTTGGGCAGCCGTGCAAGCTCTGCTGTGAGGATCTTCCTCTGCCTGCATGGCAGGAAGGAGGGAAAGGTGTCCGGTGATGAGGCTGGCGAGCCATTCTGGTATGAAACAGACTGAGTATGACTCCTCCGTAGGTAACTTCTGGCCGTGTTTCCTAGCAGGCAGGTGGAAGCTCCTTATTTCTGTGCATGAATGACACATGCTTATCAAAGAGTGATAAAGCAATGGACAAGCATTTCCAGCATTAACATGTAAATTACACGCTAAGAAGAAATGATCGAGGACTCCTGAAGCACAGCAGCAAGCACTAATTGCATTCCTCGCCCTTCAAGATGCTGTGCGCTGTCGATAGCTCTTTTCCCTAAATGAACATTTAAAGCTTGCGTTTTGGCTGCTTCTGCTTCTTCATGCTTAAATATTTCAGATCTGTTTTTTCCTCAGTGTGTTGCACTGTTTGCATCCGATGCTTTACTGTCCCTCGTGGGAAGCTGGTGGGACCAACAGTCTCCGAGTGCTCCGATTCCCCAGAATTGTTTGTAGGTTGTTCATGGCTTGGGAACAGCAGGTACAGTACTGAGGTGGATTTCCGTGTGAGAAACCATGCCAAATAATCCCCTTTTGCAAACACATCCATATCTTTGGAACTGATTGGGGTTTTTTGTTCTGTTCCTAATTTTTTTTTTTTTTTCCTGGAAATCTGTTCCAGGACTTTGGTCTCCAGATGGCTGGAAATCTCATTTCTTAGAAACCGTTTTTTTCATATGGCATGTGAGCTTGGAAAGTTCTTCTTTTGTGTTTTCTCCCCGAAGTATTTGTAGCACTCTCGTGCCCTTTCTCAGGATGTGGCATCTTTGCTTCTTTTTAAGCCGAATAAATAATTTTGTAATAGTGTCCCCTGATGAGATGAATCTCAGTTTCTCCAGTCCTTTAATCAATATTCCCTGAGCAAGTGCCAGTCTGAGATCCTCTTTCTTTAACAAAAGTTGTTGGGAAATTTAGGTGCTATGGGAGCTGACGGCTTCCTTAGCAGAGCTTAGCCCAGCAACGCCGCTCCTCCGCTGTCTGTACAGGGAGTGGGAGGACTGTGGAGACTGGAGATTATGGAAACTTGTGTGACTCGTGTCTGGGAGTGTGCAAGATTTAGGATAACTTTTCCTTACCGGAGCTATGCAGAAGGATTACAATGGGGGAAAATCCCATCCACATACCCTTTTAGCAGCTGCTACTGCTTGATTTAAGATAGTTTCACTTTTAAAAGCTCAGTCAACAAAGTAATCGCTACTCGATGCACTTTTGTTCACTCTTAATTTTTTTTTTTAAGTCCTTTAGGCTGAGATACAAATAATTTCCTTCGTGTTAAAGTCCCGTTTCTGATGTAGCAGTGAGATGATGGAGAGGGCTGAGGAGGGTGTTTTATTCATCGAGAAGCTGAAGGGAGACTTGAGGTGATCTCTCTGCCTCTGATGAAATTCACTCCTTTATCTGGAAGCTCTTAAATCGTTCCTGGCAGAGGTGAAATTATAAAAATAATTCTGAAGAACAAAAGTTCTTGCCCTTGGAATACACTGCATTGCACCGAATGGTAGACATTTATTCCTTTTTTTTTTTTTTCCTTAGGGAGGATATGAGAGTTGAGAGACACATGGAAGCTTTAGTTTCCTTTAGATTTTTTTTAATCACTTTTTGC
This sequence comes from Pterocles orientalis, assembly GCA_011057875.1. NCBI lineage: Eukaryota > Metazoa > Chordata > Aves > Pterocliformes > Pteroclidae > Pterocles > Pterocles orientalis. The sequence continues at coordinate 1,703,040 of WKFP01015568.1, read as the reverse complement.
AAGTTGATAGATTTTTTTTTTTTCTTTTCCCCTCATTTTCACATTTCCCTTGTGAAATAAACTACAGACAGGCTAGCCAGAGTGGTGAGTGGTGAAGCCCAGGGACTTGCTCAGGACACTTTGGGTTCCTCCCTGTCCCCATGTTAGCGGACGTCGGTGAATCCAGCCCTGGCTCGCCATTCACCGTCTCTGTGGCTGTATGTGCCCTGGGAGCACCGCGCCGCTCTTCCCACGCGCTTGGTTGCGACAGAGCACGGCACATTTATTTAATTGTATGTGGGTATTAAAATGGGGATAAAATAAATCCTTGTCCTGTGGCTTAATCCTTTGGCAGGCAGATGCGCTCTGGGGACATAAACTTTACTGCGAGATAGTAGAGTGAGAATTTTGTTGGTGTTTGTGGCTCATAAAAGCCGAACACCCCCCAAATACAAATCTGTGGGGTTTGTTTTCCTTTTGAGCAACCAGGAGATGGTTCGTCCTCCTTCCAATGATGTAAAGATGTCAAAGCTGGCATACCTTTGGGTGAATTTGTTCTTAGAACAGGGATGGTTTATTTCATTTTTGTTGCCAGTAAAAGCAATACATAAGCAGTGCTGAAGCTGAATTATGGGCACAAGGCTATACGGAAAGCCTGCTACCTACAAGGATGCTAATATCTTTCCCTTTCTGTAGATTATTTAAAAAAAAAAAAGAAAAACCCAAACTCAAGGCAGTATAGCAAATAAAGGATGAAGGTGGTGAGTCTATGCCATTATATTCAATGGGACCTAATTTAGTCTGAATAGTTACAACCTAAGTGCACAGATAATGTAATTTTTAAGTAATTTCAGTTGGTTATAGTGATTTTTCAGGACATATTTTGGAATATCACTTGGCTTATGTTGTTCTGGAGGCATGTCAAGCCTGTTTTAATAAGCTTGTTTAAATTCTGGTCAGGAGCTTTTCTACTCTGTTGTAACGGAGTATTTGAACTCTTCTGTTATGTAAAATATTTAGCATGTCCATGAAAACTTGGAGTTCGTCTGCAGTTCAGCAACAGTGGTAAGTACTTTGCTGGATAGCATTTAATTTCTGTGTCACTGGAGATGGAAATGGGTGTTTGGGTGGCTTCTGGCTCAGGAAGTCCAAGGTGCCAGCTCAGATTTTATTCAGGGAGGTGACAGTCTTTAGAGGAAATACACAGCTTGGCCGGGAGATCCAGCTGCAGAAAGGTTCTGTGGTCCAAGAAGCAAGTCGACAACTGGAATAAAGGCAGATGGAAAGAGCTGAGCTTTGACCTTTCTCTGTGCAGCTTTTGCAAGCTTCTCCACAGCCTTTGGCTCCCCAAGACCTGATTCCTACAGCCTTCATGTATTTGAAATCATCAACCTGGTGCCACAATTCTGATTTTTATTTATCATTGAGTATTTTGCAACAATTTCTGCCACGTACTTTTGATACTGTTTTGCAGAATACCCCAGATGGCTTGAAATGGGAGCCTCAGCGTCACGGCAGCTAGCAGTTGCTCAATCTACATGACAACAGGGAGCCTCTAAGAAAAAAAGCCCTTTTTCTGTGTACGTCTGATTTTTTAAGCTGATCTGCAGAAGGTGATGAGTAATCCTCACCTGCAGATTGGTTCTGAGACATAGGAAGGTGTCTGGAGGCTTTCCAGGGGCAAAGGTTTGACTGTACTACTCTAATGTGTAGTGAAGTGTTCTGTTTAGCACAACAGCTTCACAAATGGGCTGTCTGTCACCTGGATATTCTCTCGTATGTACCGTGATAATGGTGAATTTTGAGAATGTTCCTTGTTACCTGAGAAGGGAAACCAAATAGCAGCACAGAGCAGAGGTTTCTCCTCTAGGACTCCGCTTCGTGCTGTCCAGACAGCGTGAAACTCCCTTGTGGGGTTTTTTTTTCCAGGCATGAGGCAATTCAGCTTTGTTGAGGAAATTTCCCCATAGTATGAAATCATGGTGTCAGCTTTTCCCTCCCTCCTGCTTGCTGGAATGTGGCTGAGGGTCCTACAGGAGGGCAAAGTCCCCGGGTGGCAGAGTGGCTGTGGAAGTGGTGGGCAGTTTGTGTCCCCCCCCAACCCGAGGACAGGGGAGAGAATTAAAGGGGTAAAGGGAAAAATGACTTGTGGGTTGAGATAAGAACAATGTAATAACTAAACTACAATAATATTGAAAATAATCCTATATACAAATATACAAACGAGTGACACACAGTGACACTGCCCCCCACACGATGACTTAAGGCTCAGCCTGTTCCCGGCTAACGATCCCGGAGCAGGGAGAGTCCCGAACCTGCACTCACGGAACGGAGAGAACAGTCCGAGCGTCCCAGACCCAGAGCTGACCGGGGTGGGGGGGAAAGGCCTTGGGAGAGCGACCACCTGGAGCGAGATGACCCGGAGCAAAAGAGATCCGGAACCAAAAGGGCCGATCTTCCGCAGGGTCCTCACCTCTATCCTGGGCATGATGGGTATGGTATGGGATAGATTATTGGCCACTCTGGGTCTCAATCCCCAACCTAAGGTCAAATCCTGGGCTGGTCCCTGGGGCTGTGCTCCCTCCCAGCTTCTCCTGGGGAGAATTCAGGATCACCCCTGTCTCTAGCACTGATAGCCTAACAACATTTTCAGCTTAGGCTGTCATGCTTTGCTTACCACTTTATTGGCAAACATCTTTCATATTGTAAGCAATTCTACAGTGTATATAGAGGCAGTAAAGCAAGCAGTGATTCTGTACCTCTTAAAATTCCCTCAGAACGGTGACACATTTGGTTTTATCTTGTATGACTTCCAAGGGAAAAAAAGTATTAAAAGTTTGTTGTTCAAAAATTTTCCTTAAAGATCTTCTGACACGAGTAGTCTGTTATTCCATCCTGCTAAGTGTATTTAATTTCTCAAGTCACGTAAGTACATATATTTAAGGGAACTTATTAATTTTGTTTAAAAACCAAATATTCCCATCAGCTGCTTAAAATTTACTTAAAGAGTATTTTGGCTCGTTTACTTTTGATATTTAAGGTTTTTAAACATAAATCAGGCGTGAATCATTTCGTGTTTGGAAGCTCTGCTGTAGGGAGCTCCAGGTAATATATCTGAGAACAGAGCGGGGACGCGCGGAGGTGCGTGTGGGTGTGTGTTTGTGCAAATATGCGTACACACATTTGTACATGCCTGTGAGTCTGTATACAGAGACACCCACACAGATCCCAGCGCAGAAGTTCGGTTGCAGGATTAGCGCCGCCTGAGTAGCATCTTGTGCTGCCCCAACACCGGAGGAGGACAGAGTCTTGTAAAAAATGTAACCAGGAATTTTAAAGAGGAGCGGGGTAGGAAAGAAGGTGAGGATGATATCACAAGATTATATAAATGTTATGTGTGCCCAGTGTGGTGTTTCTAACTCGTTAGAAAACACATTAGTAAGGAATGTGGGTTGTCCCTGGCTGCTGACACGTGAGGGTCCTCGTTTGGCTGAGGGATGTCACAACGGAAGCAGGGCTTGAGGAGTGATTTGAAAGAGAATATTCCCATCAGATCTTTTTCAAAGGGTACCTTTTCTTCTTTAAATCTGTTGGAGTTCCCAGAGCTGAATCATTAAAAAGTGTCATTTCTGATGAAGTTCAGAGCCCGGCAGCACCGGGAACAGGATAAAATTAGAGCTGGAGAGATTTGCCATGCACCCAACACTCTTCCAGAAGCTGCTTCATGTTTTCTGGTGAGCTGTTGTGTACAGGAGACACCGCTGTGCAACGTAATTTCCCTGCTCAGCATTTCCTGGGGATGTTTTTGGGACTATGTGGGGCAGGCTGCGGTCGGGGCTGAGGACGTGGGTGCTGCCGGTCCTGGCGCGCAGAGGACTGAGGAGGTGCAAGTCCTGGAGCAGCTCGCTGAGCCTCGGTCCAGGGCAAAGCTTTGGAAGTACTTTAGGATGGAGAGCACCGTGTTGCTACGCCTGATTTCTCAGCTCTGTAAAAAACCCTTCCAGAGTATATATGTATGGTGCACAGAATCAACTGACACCGCTCTCACTGGATTGTATCTCGAGAAGAAAAGTGAATTTATTTCAATCTTCAAATCTCTGTTAAAGCCTTGGTTGAGATTTTAGTTCGAGATGGATGGAACAGGTAGGAGGTTGGTTGGTTGGTTTTTTTTTTTTTTTTT
>WKFP01015568.1:1632367-1697074 GCA_011057875.1 Pterocles orientalis | reverse complement strand
GGGTATGGTATGGGATAGATTATTGGCCACTCTGGGTCTCAATCCCCAACCTAAGGTCAAATCCTGGGCTGGTCCCTGGGGCTGTGCTCCCTCCCAGCTTCTCCTGGGGAGAATTCAGGATCACCCCTGTCTCTAGCACTGATAGCCTAACAACATTTTCAGCTTAGGCTGTCATGCTTTGCTTACCACTTTATTGGCAAACATCTTTCATATTGTAAGCAATTCTACAGTGTATATAGAGGCAGTAAAGCAAGCAGTGATTCTGTACCTCTTAAAATTCCCTCAGAATGGTGACACATTTGGTTTTATCTTGTATGACTTCCAAGGGAAAAAAAGTATTAAAAGTTTTGTGTTCAAACATTTTCCTTAAAGATCTTCTGACACGAGTAGTCTGTTATTCCATCCTGCTAAGTGTATTTAATTTCTCATGTCACGTAAGTACATGTATTTAAGGGAACTTATTAATTTTGTTTAAAAACCAAATATTCCCATCAGCTGCTTAAAATTTACTTAAAGAGTATTTTGGCTCGTTTACTTTTGATATTTAAGGTTTTTAAACATAAATCAGGCGTGAATCATTTCGTGTTTGGAAGCTCTGCTGTAGGGAGCTCCAGGTAATATTTCTGAGAACAGAGCGGGGACGCGCGGAGGTGCGTGTGGGTGTGTGTTTGTGCAAATATGCATACACACATTTGTACATGCCTATGAGTCTGTATACAGAGACACCCACACAGATCCCAGCGCAGAAGTTCGGTTGCAGGATTAGTGCCGCCTGAGTAGCATCTTGTGCTGCCCCAACACCGGAGGAGGACAGTGTCTTGTAAAAAATGTAACCAGGAATTTTAAAGAGGAGCGAGGTAGGAAAGAGGGCGAGGATGATATCACAAGATTATATAAATGATATGTGTGCCCAGTGTGGTGTTTCTAACTCGTAAGGAATGTGGGTTGTCCCTGGCTGCTGACACGTGAGGGTCCTCGTTTGGCTGAGGGATGTCACAACGGAAGCAGGGCTTGAGGAGTGATTTGAAAGAGAATATTCCCATCAGATCTTTTTCAAAGGGTACCTTTTCTTCTTTAAATCTGTTGGAGTTCCCAGAGCTGAATCATTAAAAGGTGTCATTTCTGATGAAGTTCAGAGCCCGGCAGCACCGGGAACAGGATAAAATTAGAGCTGGAGAGATTTGCCATGCACCCAACACTCTTCCAGAAGCTGCTTCGTGTTTTCTGGTGAGCTGTTGTGTACAGGGGACACCGCTGTGCAATGTAATTTCCCTGCTCAGCATTTCCTGGGGATGTTTTTTGGGACTATGTGGGGCAGGCTGCGGTCGGGGCTGAGGACGTGGGTGCTGCCGGTCCTGGCGCGCAGAGGACTGAGGAGGTGTGCAAGTCCTGGAGCAGCTCGCCGAACCTCGGTCCAGGGCAAAGCTTTGGAAGTGCTTTAGGATGGAGAGCACCGTGTTGCTACGCCTGATTTCTCAGCTCTGTAAAAAACCCTTCCAGAGTATATATGTATGGTGCACAGCATCAACTGACACCGCTCTCACTGGATTGTATCTCGAGAAGAAAAGTGAATTTATTTCAATCTTCAAATCTCTGTTAAAGCCTTAGTTGAGATTTTAGTTAGAGATGGATGGAACAGGTAGGAGGTTGGTTGGTTGGTTTTGGTTTTTTTTTAAAATAGGGTTTATGTTTTTTTATCTCATTTACAGGATCTCATCTGTACGTCTTTGGGGATTAGAGTCTCAAAGGTAAATATCTGCGTAGCTTCCTCTGAGTCTGGTTGCAGGCAGGTGCCTCCCCATCATTGAGGACACAGACACGAGTGCTGCATTCCTTCCTTCCTGCGGGCAAAGCCAGGAGATACTCTTGGGCTGACATCAAGCCTTTTATACCTTCACCTACGGCTCCTCAGGCTGCAGAACGAAGGATTTGTGGACACCTTTTTTGTCACTGCAGAAATCACAGAGGGAAAGTGGGGGCATTTTCTGACAGTCCCTCTCCATGGGAGGAGAGGCTGAATTCAGCATTTCTGTCTGGGTGGAAATGGGGCAAACGCGTTTGGATGGGGCTTGCCGGCACTCACGGGGGAAGAGAGCTGCTTGTCTGCTGCAAAGTGTCAGTGAGGCCAGTCTGGATTTGTGCATCAAAATTCAACCTGCTGAAAACTTAATGTGATCCAGAATTTGGCACTAGTTTGGCCCATTCCTAACTAGAGTGGTATTCTGATTTACATGATATTCAAACACCCAAGGAGTAAGCTTAATTATTAAAGAGATAATGCAATGTTATGGAGACAAATTAGTTTCATACAGCTGGACACTAGGACAAGCTGGATCTGAGTCAGTCACGTACCAGTCTGCCACAACCTTCCCCCTTGCTCTGATTCAAGGGTGAGCACAGCGCAGTAGCTGGAGAGAAACTCTGGAGCATCACAGCCCGGGGAGCCAGAGCTTCCTCCTGCACTGTGGTAACGTTCAAACACGCCTGTATCCTGTATAGAAAGCCCATTACCCTAAATTAATGAGTGTTTGCTGCTTTCTTCACTCGTATTAATTAATTGCTAAGTGAATGCAGACAGCTTGCTGTCTCTTTTGCATGGAATAGATCAAAGGAAGAGAGGTGTTATTTCAATGGCAAGTGCCATTGCCTCTTCTAATTTATTTTTTTTTTTTTTGCTTAGTGAGCTTCAGAAGTTTTCTGAGAATCATTGAGATGAAAGTTGTACGAACAGGTGAGTCACGGAAGAGCTTGGGGATGAGCAGCACCTGTTGTGCCTGTGGCTCCTTTCTGCGCTCTCAGCAGATGTGATTCAGACCATTTCTGGGGTGGATGTGGCAGTTTTGCTTTCAGGCTGTCCAAAAGCAGGCTCCTGCTGTCATTCCCCAAGAAGCACTTTTCTCATGGCAGTGGTTTTTTTTTCCACTCGATGTAGGGCTTTTCCTCTTTTCCAACTCTCAGGTGTGGAGCAAGAGGTTCCCTCGCTGTTTTCTGCCCATTCCCTCTCAGCATCCTCCCATGGACTGTATGACATGGCAGCTAAGCACCTCCTGTGCTCTCTGCCTCCGCAGACACCCTCCTTCTGCTCTGTAATTTTTAGGAAAGTGGATGATTTTCCTCCCTCATCTCTTTCTCTGCCATCTAAGTCATTCCCCATCCCACAAAGAAATCAAAAGCAGCATGAGTTGAAAGATGCCAGATGGGAACAAAAGGAAAAACAAACCAATAAATAATCTCTCCATGCCCTCCCAAACCTCCTTCATTTTGAGCGTAGTTCTCTCCTTGGGCAATTTTCTGACCCGCTTTGGGTTCCCCATAGTGACATCTGTGAGCTGTGTTTTGTATGGGTGTATCTATCTACCCGAGTCCCTTCTGAATAATTTCCTGTGTGGTCCCTTTCCTGCGTTTGTCTCCCTTTTTATTTCCCCCCACCTTCTCTGTTTAACCCTGCAAATGACAGCTTTTGCTTCAAGGGCAGGTTTTCAGTTTAGCCTCTTCTTTCTGAGCAAACGAGGCTTACGAAAACGTGCTGCGTTTGTCTGTCTGTCTGGTGATCAGTTGTCCACAGCCCTATCCCCACTGACCCCACGCTTTTGGTTGTGTGAGCTGATTTCATCCAAACTTGTCAGAAAGGTAAAAAAAATAATAATAAAAATATATATATTAAAAAAAACCCGAATGCTAAAATTTAGTGAAAATAGTTGGTCAGGCAGAGGAAGCAGAAGTTTCATGCCCCATCAGGGGAGAAGCTGGAGTCATCTTGCTTAGACATCGGAGCCCAGAGGAGAGCACAGTCTTGAGACACAGATCTGCAGGAACCCAAGTTTCATCATCCCTGCTGCTCGCAGAGCTAGGAATTTATATTCTCTCTCCTGAGAGAAACATTGAACTGTTTCTCTTTACTCCCACGGTGCCATTGTTACGTTTGAGCATTTTATTTATTTTTTTTATTGTATTGCGCTGTCAGTTATGATTAATTTCGGTTTTGTTGATACTTCTTGTTGCATAGAAGACTTCTGGCTTTGACCTCTACAATGTGGAGTCTGTCACCTGAGTTTTCTTTGCTATTTTTGTGCCTCTTCATGGATCGGAGAGGAAATAATGGCTGTGGTTGCAAGTGGGAAAATAACTACTAATGGATTAGGTTGTATCAAATGGACTGTGAGACTGAGGTAACCAGCCATAACAGGGCTGAGGTTCCCATCTGTAACCACAAGAAACCTTCTGAAATTTATTGGTGGAAGAACTGAAAGTCATAACCTAGAGAGGAAGGTAACCGTTAGATAGACCCAGATTGACTGGGGAGTAATAGAATTGTAGAATTGTAAAATGATTTGGGTTGGTCCTATGCTTTTTTATTTTTTTGTCTCTCAGCTAAGAAATAAACCTTTAATATCACATCTTTTTCAAGACATCATTCAAATTAAAATAATGGATTTTGTTGACACGATGTCTATTGCCACTGAGAGTTATATCAAAAGAGATCAAGTAGATATCTTCTTTCTGGAAAACCCAGATTAATGTATACTGGCTGCCAGTGTCCTTCCGAGTTGCAGAATGTGTTAAAGAGTAAGACTTGGTTTATTCGTTTTGTCTCGATTTTTAAAAACCACCATGCAGCCTCTTCTTAAAATGTCGTGGGCTGAGGCAAGGACAGGGAGGGTCCACTCACCGCTTACGGTCATGGGCGAGAAACCGACATGACTTGAGGAAACACAAAAAACCCCAATTTAATGTATTGACTATTTGCAATCAAAACCAAAGCAAGATAATGAGAAAAAGAACTACCTCTTAGAAAGGCACTTCTCCCCCTCCCTTCTTCCCAGGCCCGAAAGCTTTGTTCCTGGTTTCTCCGCCTTCTCCCCCCGGGTGGTGCAGGGGGACAAGGAATGGGGGTTGCAGTCAGTCCACGTTGTCTCTGCAGCTTCTTTCTCTTCAGGGGAGGCTCCTCATAGTCTTTCCCTGCTCCAGTGGACTTCCCAAGAGAAGAACCCTTCCCAAACTGCTCCAACATGAGTCCTTCCCACACAGGGTCACAGTCCTTGGACAGCTGCTTGGCTCCAAGGTGGGTTTCTTCAACGATATTCATGGCCTCCTTCGGGCACGGCTACTTCTTCCAATGTGGGGTCCTCCACGGCTACATCTCCGTGAGCCCAGGTGAGCTCTGCTTTTTTCCTGGGCTGCACAGGGATGACATGCGTCACCATGCCTCTTCACCGTGGGCTGCAGGGGAATCTCTGCTCTGGGACACCTCCTTCCTCTCCTTTCTCTTCACTGATCCTCGTGTCCGCGTAGCTATCTCTCTCAGATCCCGCTTCTCTCCTCAGCACTGGTTCCTGAGAAACTCCCGGCTCTTGGGCAAGCCAGGGTGGAGGCTTGGGCTGCCACAGGTTGGGTTGCAGAAGAAGCTGGGCAGGCAGCTGGACAAGCCCTGCCCAGGGCTGTGCCAACCCCTCCATGTCCTGTGCCCCATCTTCACTGTTGGGGCCGATTGTCTCAGCCCTGCTCAGGGGTGGGTCCAGCCTGGAGCTGGAGGAACTTCCAGCGGTTTCTCACAGGGGCCAGCTCGGTTGTACCTCCCACCCCTGGCTACCAAAACCTTGGAGCTGGGAGTGGGGGGGAACTCTTAGAAGTTCCTTACAGGAGCCTCTCCCCTGCTGCCAAGCAAACCCACCACTCAGAACCACAACACTGGTGCTCACTGGGCAAACTTTCAGCCTGCGTGACCTCAGATTTAATAGGACCAATAACATTTAATATCTGCAATTTTCATAAAGTTTTGTGGCTTTAAAATGCTACGGTAATGACTTTCTTCTGTCTCAGGATATTGATGGTGAGTTCGCGATACGTTGCTCACGGAAACGATTCAGCAAGAGGAGCATGGTGACTCCTGCACAGCGGCTTGCTAATGAGCGGGGTTTATCTTTTACAAACCTTTAATCTTTTTATTTGACTTCTTTCATGCAGCGTTTTTGTAGCCAAGCTTTTTTAGCAAAGTTGAAGAGATTGAAGTAGAGGTAGGAAACAGACAGTAAATTAGTGGAAGAAAAGCCAAAAAACATGGTCAAAGCTGATAATAAAAATTGGATGGAATAGTTTCACTGTTTTCTGAAATTTTATTTATTTTCCTGAAAACTCGTTTTGGAGGAAACAGATGAGACCATGTTGTAACATCCCATTGATAGTTGTCTCCACTCGTGACTTCTATGTGCATTGGACCAAACTCTTAAAAACTCAATTGTCAGAGGGGGGAAAAAAAGAGAGGCAAGTGGGAGAATTTCCAAGTTTCAAAAATGTTCCTTTTGGTTACAATGCAAAATTAAAATCTCAGAATTGTTTGTGTTTAAAAATCTTTGGAGCACACAGCTCAGGTGAAAGTATGTGGTGTTTTGCTTAAATTTCAAAACAAAATACTTTGAATACACTTTGCAACTTTTTTTTTTTCCTCAAATAAAACCATGTAACAGTTTGAAAACTGGCATTTCCTTTTCTAATTTTGTTTTTTTGGTATGAAAAAAATCTATCAGGGCTTAGTATTTTCTACAAAAATTCTTAGCAAGTCATAGTTTGCCACTTGGTAGGTGGGAACCATTAATTGAAAAATTTCTCACCTCCTCTACAAAGAAGTCTTCGATGACCTCGATTGCAATTAAGAAGAGCGTTCTCTGAAACACATGAGTTGTTCTTCCCCACTCCTCCTTTCATCTTGATCGGGATGGTTACTGCATGCTCAGAGCTTCAAACAGCCGCTGCTGTCAGTTGGAAGGAAATATGACCAAATTAACGGTGTAATTTATCAAGAGATTATAAACATTTCTAGAGTAAATTTTCAAAGGATGCTTTGACATATGACCTCTTCATTGTGAGCTAACTTCAGAATGTTATCGAGTTAAACTGTTTGGTGACGAGGTAATCAAAAGTTATGGGTTACTTGGGACTCTGCGTGGCCAGGCAGATAACCCTTGGCAGCTTCGTTATCCGCTAATGATTGCCAGCTCTGCTGTAATATATCCATCTATTTATTTGTTATTTCACATCGTTGTGAACCAACCCCCCACTGCCCTAGTGCTGCCCAAAGGTGGAACAAAAATGCAGACATACTCTTTTTTTTTTTTTTTTTTTTTTTTTTATTTGGGGAAAAAAAGAAGAGAAATTAGAAGAGGGACAGGATCAAGCAATATCGTAATGGTCACAGTCAAAGGGTGTTGAATCTGTCGTTTTTGTCAGTGTGTATTGTCTGAAATTTTCTAACTCCGGAGTTAAATCCAGATAAATCTGTTTATCATTTTTTACCGTAAAAACTTTTCTGGTAGTTAGTAGCCTGGAGGACATTTTTCATCTCAGCTTCAGTGATCCACTCCAGCTGATATAAAAGTTTCACAACGGTTGTGCGTGCTTGCTGTAGCGATTGTTTATTCAGAAGGCTTGCCTCTGTTCAGGATTGTCGGAGAAGTATAGGTGTGTTTTAATCTGTATGACCACTATGGTGATGTGAGTACTAGTTGATACCACCTATAAATATCTGAGCACCTTTATGTTGATGGGACGGTGTCCGCCTGAGCAGGCTGCAGTAGTTCAGTAAATCAGTTTGCTGTCAAGGCAGCTAGCTGAAGGGGGGAAGGTAAAAGCTGTGTATAGAGAAGGGCAGGTGATTTCTGTCCCTGCTTTGAAAACTGCTGGCTTTTCCAATCAATGCCATCTTTCTATGAACAGGATAGGTGTTTTAACAAAAACTGCAGTAAAATAAATGCCATTTTTATTGGTAATTATGCTATTTGCTCTAGAGAGCTCTTTGCTGTTACAAGAGCTGGTCCAGATCCTGTCTCTGTCAGCCTTGCACTTTGCTGCAGACGTTAGCTGACTCCTATAAAGTTAATATTTCAGGATCTTGGGGATTATTCATTCCTTCAGGAGTTCACGTGAGCTGTTATCAGTAGCAGCATTCTTTGTTGAGATGTACTTGCAGTACAAGACAGGGACGATTTTCCCGTTGGAAACAATAAATCCTTAAATTCTTTCTTATTCTGCCCTTGATAAAACACAATATTGCCTCGGCTTTGTGTGGGCTACGTTTTCACCCCCTGGGAGCTTCTAGACTTTCAAAAAAGAAAAAGTATGACACTAATTGAGCCTTCTTGTTCCCTTTCAAGTTTCAGCATCGTGACTCTGCTTGGGCATCTGGACGTGGGTGTTCATGCTCGCTCCTGCCAGGGGACCGACTGCCGCGTGCCGTTCCTCCCTTTGCCCCCACCTGCTTCCTCTTCTCTTCCCTCCCAGGAGTCACTTTTGTTGAGACATGGGAAAGCCATCAGCACGTCCTGCTGCTCCGAGGGACGTTTGCTGGCTCTCTTTGCTCTTGGAGGTGGGTGATATCTCTTTTCTTTCACAGGCTGGGCTGAAAGCAGGGGCCAGACCTGGCGTCTTCCAGCCAAGTCCTTTGCACCACCCAGAGGGGTGGGAGGGGAGATGGCTTCGTGCTGTGTAGGTGACACACACGCACGGCTGTGGAGGAGAAAGTGCTGGCAGGAGGTGATGGATGATGGAGCCGCTGGGGCAAAGCCAAGGGCCACCCGCAACCAACCAGCCTGCTCAGCTGAGATGGGGTGTTGGAAGGCTGCGACGTCTTGCACCGTTGGTGAACATTGGCAGGGAAGGGGCAAGGCACCCAGCTGGCATGGCTGTTCCCTCCGGGGAAGAAAATACTGTAAATTGCAGTTATGCTTTGAGAATGATTTGTCGTTACCCTGTTCATCCACCTGTTAGAGGCATTTTGTTTTTCCACCTTTAGCAAAGATATTCCCTGGTAAGCCCATTTTCCAGCAGGGACAGTTGGCTCACTGAGCCATTCGTGCTGCTCATTGCGTCAGGATAATTTCCCCTGGTTTCTGGCTGAGGATTCGAATTTGAGATTTACGCTCAAATGTGAACCCACCTATTACTGTTTTCACTCAGGTCCTGGTAGAAGGGTTACAAATGGCTCGTACCAGTGTCAGCCTGACCTGCAGTGTTCATGCAGTACCTGTGTAAGAGGTGATGGTTGGATCAGCTGCCAAGCTCGCCCAGATTCAGTGACATCTGGAAGGAGAAAGATCCTGTATCCTGCTACCAAGCTGAGGACGCCACTCCATGCCAGGGGGAAGTGTTTGGGAGACAATCAGACCCAACACCTTGGAAAGTGAGCTGCTGCTTGTGCCTGGTCCTGATTTACCCGCAGAAAGGCTTTCAACGCAGCATCTGCAAAGACTATGCTAATGCCCTTGCACAGTAGGACAGATTTTTTTTTTTTATTTATTAAGTAAACAGAAGGTTTTTGAATTTCTACCAGAGCTTTTAAACCTGCTTAGACTTTCAAAACCAGTTTTAGACTGAAGAAAATGAATATAACAATGAAGGAAAATATTCAAATCCTCCCCTACCCCCCAAAATGAAAAGAAAGAGGAAAAAAGTCATGTCACTTTAGTACTAAAGTTAAAAGACTTTGATGGTGAGGAAAATGTAGTAGAAGAGAAAATGATGGGGGTGACAAATCTTTAAAGAAGGGAAAATGGAGTGCTATTTTTAAAATTCTTTTATTCTTTTCAGATTGTGGTATTTTACAGAGCCTTACAGATGACAAAGCAGCCGCTTCCCCTGTGCTTGACTGAATGCTTTCTCCACACACCGCTGCGTTGGGGTTTTTTTCTTTTTGTGTCACATTGATCTTCTCTTGTTACGCTGGCTCGAGTATGCCATTAGGTGCCTCTGGCTGCCCATAGTGAGGGAGAAGATCAGGTTCTTGTGGGCAAACCGCCATTAGGCTCTTCCTGACGTGACTTATAGTGTTACGAACCGTGTCTACTCTTTGAAGATATTTTGAGAGGTACAATCACCTTATTATTGTTTTCACTTCTTGTACTGCAGGAGTTTCTAGGGGCCCTTGTCCCGAGATGCCATACAGGTGTTGCACAAATGGTTAATAAAAGGTAGTGCCTGCCTCCCAGAGCTTGCCTTTGAAGAGATGAGACAGAAAAAAGGCAATTATTCTCCCCTGTTTGCAGCAGGTACATAAAGCTCTCCAGTGCTGCACAGAAAAATTTCAGCAAGCTCTGAAGAGAAGTGATGTGGGCAAAGGAGAATGACACTCCATCTCTCCTGAAACAACCACCTTCCCACAGCCTCTAAGGTGAAGTTGTGTGTTAAAGCAGTAATACAAGGTACCCACAGTGGCTAACACCTGCAAACAGATTAGTCAGTTGTATTAGCCAGCCTGGCATCTCTCATTCCTGCTGAAGATGGTAATCACTACCCCGGTTGCCCCAGAAAGTCAGTGTTGCCTGGTCACCAGTTTTCGGGGGTTTGCCAAGAAGGCTCGTGCTGCCCAATGCACTGCTGAGCAACTTCTGCAAATGTGCAAACCAGCTTGATTGTCCCACCTTGGGTAGCTGCCGGGACATGGCAGCGATGAGGCCATTGGTGTGGGTAGTGGTGTCTATCACACCATCAGTGCTGTCTGATGGGCTCTGTCTGCCTATGATGGTCTGTGGGCTCTTTGCTTAGGCTGTGGGTGGCTGGGGCAGCGTTGCCAATTTGGTCCTGGGATTGGAATAATAGTAATAATAATCATCATCATCATCATCAATCATCATCATCATTATCATCATCATCACCAAGGAATCTTTCTCCAATTGCATCTCTAGGCTTGCATGCTCAATACCCTTCCCCTGCCCCCCACTTTCTGCCACCCCCAAATACACTCAGCACTGCTTGCCGTGTGTGGGATGTGAAGGATGCCTGTCTTTAATAATTTAAAAGAATTAGCATAATGCTTGACTCGTTGGATTTCTGTAGGGAAACAGTAACCTCCAGGGGTCATTTAGAGTCCAGTCATGTTCTAACAGACTTCACCGAGAGCAGTATCAGGTCCTTAATTTATACCTAGCTTTAACATTTTCCTTGAAGCCCTAAATTATGCATTCATAACCAATTTCTCCTACAACACATAACTGCTAGAACTGCGCTCGTTCAAAGGATTATTTTGCAGTTATTTACCTTTGCCAAGGGTCTTCAGATCCAGAAATAAAAAATCCCCGTGAAAATGAAAAGCAGTACCAATTCTTAGTGAAAAGCACCAGTGCTGTAACTTTTTTAAGGAGACACTGCAATTCATGTAGTGTCTGCACGTGGCCCAGGAATGTCACCTAAGTGCTAAGTGAATAGATGGGGACATCCTCCAGTTAGAGGGAAGGCTGAGACTATTTCCTTATCTATTTTAAACTGTTTTTTTTTAAGAGGTTAGAGTCTGAAGTTGGACGTGCGTTTAGGAGTTGCTCTCCTTTGACCAGTCGGCCCGTATAGGAACCAGGGGTGGAAGGGACCTCGGGAGGATTCCCAGCCTGTCTCCCTCAAGGCCAGGTCAGCTCTGGTTGAACCATTTCACCCCTCTGCTTCCTTCAGGCTGAAGTCCCGCGATCCAGGGGACCAGGGAAGGCTGACAAATTTGATGTCTTTTTGTGGTTCCTGTTTATATTAAAGACCCCGACTGGATCTGGTGTTGTGCGGGAGCTGCTGCATATTGCTGATAGTGGAAGGGTTGCAGAGACAGCGTGACTTTTGCCTTTCCGTCAGAGGATTGACAGTTACTGCCCGAGAGCTCGGAGGCTAAACCGTCAGGGTGCTCCCTGGGGGTGCAGCACATCGGTCTGGCCGAGCACAGCGCAATGAGCCTTTTGGAGGTTGGATGGGCGAGGGGGTTGAGCATATGCCGCTGGATACGACTTGAGGGATCACAAGTCCTCCTCCGAGGTTTTTAATTTTTATTGTTCTCTGGGTGAGGTAAATGATTGCCTCTGTTTGATTACTGAGTGCTGTGCGAGTGTGTTTATATTTATGCTCCTGGGTGGTTGCTCGGAGCTTTGAGTGCGCCCAATCTGTCAAACTGGGAATCAAATATAGTAAAGCCTTCCTCCTCCTTGGGTAATTTTTTTTGAGAATGTGCCACTGACAGTGTTTGGAGCTGGGAGAAGGTTATGGCTAGGTGTGGAGGAGTTTGGTTTAGAGCTAAAGCAGCTGTGAGACATCGAAAAGAGAAGGGGGAAAAGTCTTGATGTGCCTCAGGGCCATGATGGCACTGAACATCCCACCCTGCTGTGAAGTGGCCAGCCAAGGCCATGCGCTGGCTCCTTAGGTGCCTCGTGCCGAGGCAACGTGGGGACTGACTATGTACTTCGTCCTATACCCTACATACCCCAGGGAGGGCTGGTTTGGGACCCAAGGTGGTGCCCTACGTGGCCGTGAGTGTGGGGAGTGGGGAGCAAAGCTCAGGGTGGCACTGGACAGTTGCGATGAGGGAGCGAGCAATGTCCTTGGTGGTCCTACCAGAGAGGTTCAGCTGGAGGTGCGCGCTCAGGGGGCTGGAAAGGCAAAAGCAGAGCAAGCAGAAAGAGAAAATCTTGTCTGATGGTGGATAGATGAGATGCCTCCTCTGTCTATGCCTTTCTAGGTACGACTGGCTCTGTTAGCTTATCCCCACCTCCTCCTTGGACAGTCGTCCGCTCCTGCTTTTTGAGGAGAGTCAAGCTCTCTCCTGAAGCCCACAGGATCATTCTTGTTGCTGATGTCTCCCCTTCCTCCACCCACAGTGAATCTGCTCTGCCTCTGCTCTGAAACCAAATTCTGCTCGTGCTGGAGAGGCCACTTGGACGGAGGGCGTGCGTAAGAGCTCACACCCAAATCCGGTGGTACTTAGCCAAAGCAGGAAAAAAAACCCACTAATGAAGTGCAATTAAAGAGGAGAGAGCAGATGAAAATTAAAAAAAAAATGTGTCAAGCTATGATTAATGTTGGAAAACAGGTAACAGAAAGAGGAAAACTGAAATAGGAGAAATTTCAAAAGACCATAGGCAACAATTAGACCATGAAAGATGACCGTAGCCAAGACAGCCAATGTTAGTTGTCCCCCAGCTGGCTTGTGCTCAGGGAGAAAGCAGAGCTGAAACAGATAAACTGCGAGAACTGGTCTCTGAGTCCTGCTTTCTTTCAGTTAAGGATTACGTCTTATCTTCTGTTCCTTCTAATGAGGACTGCAAAACCTGGTTGGGGATTTACCGAGCCAAACCACACACACCCGCTCACACAGTCCCTGCCCCCACCCAATGATAGGGGAGAGAATTAAAGAGGTAAATGGCAAAGAGGACTCGTGGGTTGAGATCTCTTTTTTTTTTTTTTTTTCTCTTTTTTTTCTCTATGACATTGTGATAGTTATCATATTTGTCTCTCCTTAAATGGATCGTTTGCAGGAAGATTACCGTATAGATCTGCCTATGATAACAGCTAATTGAACACTCGGAAGATAATCAGTGATGCCCTCCTGGAAGCCAGACTTTGTACTAAAAGGTTTCATGGGGCAGGTGAGGACGTATCCCAAATCAGAGACTAGTGCCAACAAGAAGTGTATATTAGTGGCTTATGTGGAATTGATGGAAATGAACATTATTGTGCACAAGGACACACATAAATATGGTTTTCTCCATGGTTAGGAAAGTTCTATGTTTTTTCCGTCTCTGTTTCGTCTTTCTGCTCTCTGCACAGTCCAATGGTAACATAAATAATATTAGAACAATGCACTGACTCGCTTTTGTCCATGTTTCTCGTTAGTTAAATTATTAATGAATGCTTGGTGCAAGACTGATTTCAGCTCACTTTAGCAGCCTGCAGTGCATACATTTATATATGACTGAGCTTTTTAGGGCTCTCTTTAGAGTCAGTGAGGGAAAAACAATCCCAAGGAGTGAGGGAAAAACAATCCCAAGGAGTGATGCACATCATGAGTTTTAGGTATAGTCCTTAAATGAGATGAATTCTGCCCTAAACCCACTCATTTTTTTTTTTTCTCCAGCTAGCTCTGATGCAGATGTCTGAATTTGGAGAGATGAATCTTATCCTTTGTTTGGTTAATGTCGGTTCTGTCTGTACCTGGATCGTTCCTTAGGCTCACGTTTGCCTTGAGGCAGCTGAGGGCACTATTCCTCCCTGGCTTGAGGTGCTGCAGGGAGCGATCTCCCTTCGTGACCACCCGCTGGCTGTTAAAATAACCCTGGGTTTTTGTCTTTGTCCTTGGTTGCTTTTCATGAAGGCATCTCGCCCTGCTGATGCTGTGTGAAGTGCCTAGCAGATCCAGTCTTTCGAAAAACGTGGCAGAAAGATGCTTCACGTCATGACTCCGGTTTCCCTCACGTAGGAAAAGGGTTTGAGAAGCAGGAGCTGGAGCAGCACCTCAGGCTCCAGATGAAGTCCAGCGTTAAGCAGTAGCTTGGAGGGGATTATTATTTTTTTTTTAATGGTAGTTTGATTAGAGGTCTGTTCTGTCTCAGCCTCATGCCAGTGGCCCAAGTCCTTGACTTGTAGTTGCTAATTGTATTTGCAACGCAGGGATTTATGGACACGTTTATTCTGGATGAATCTAATCACTGCATTGCTTTTGTAAATGTAGCTGTATCGGAACAAACAGCGCATGAAATATGTGTCTCGGCAGGACTGATGGTGCCCTTAGGAGCTAACAGCAGCACCCAGAGAACAATTGCATTCTCCTGCTCCCAGTAATGAAGTACTATTTAGAAACAGAAAGCCATTATGTAAAACTTTGAGAAATGATGCGATTACATTACATTACACGTACTTTTGTCATAGGTCTTGCTCATTACCTAAAATTTAAATGTCTTCTGAGCCGGCATTCTGTGGTGCTGTTTTCCAGCTCTTGTGCTCCAAGGCACTTTGCCTTTCTGTTAAAAGATGAAAGAGAACTGTTTAGGGTTGGAAATATCATTTATTCTGAAAATTAAAAAAAAAAAACTTGCTTAGAAAAAGAAGTAGTGTCTGAAAACAAGCAGTTATCGCATTAATTATCGGTTGCTTTGATATTATATAACCTGTTAATTTGCCAGTATCTATTTCATATTTTGCTTTACCAGGTTATTACAGCTAGATGTGACTCGAAAAAGTGAAGACAGGCTTCATGCTTCTAGGGTCATCCATCCCGTGTAGTCAGTCTGATTTCTTGGTAATTGTTTACAGATGGACTAAATGGCATCTTAAAATATTTTTCAGTTCTGTCTGTCTTTGTTTTCTGCTCTTAGACTTTGTGAATGAGTTGTGAGTGACCCTCTGAATCTGTTTTTTTTTTTTCCCCATCTGAAGATAATATTAAATCACAGATAAGAATAAAATTATAATATATGATGTCTATGTAATTACTTTTATCTACTAATGTGTTAAGTCATTAGAAGAGCAAAACTGGTTTTGATAATTACAAATGTACAATTAGTGAATTTCCAGTCTTCTGGAAAGTCCCTCGGTGATCCAAATTAGATCAAATTCCTGTCCACGTACCAGCTTCGTGGCTGGTTTGTTTGGAGGCAACAGTCCTGGTCTGAGTGAATCTAATGAAGCCTATATAAATCCTGGGCTTGACTCTGGAAAACCAAGACTGTGCACCTGGGAGATGGGGCTGTTTCCATGCACACGAGTGGACGGCCGTGTTCAGAAGGATCTTAAACTCTGTGGCAACACAGGAACTTAAAGCACCAGCGGGTTGTGTGCTAACTCACCGGTCCAACAGAAAAGGCGGCTTAACATTTTTTATGTCCCGTGGCATCTGCTAATGTCGGTCCAAAAACCAGCAAATTAAAAGATTTTTCTTTTCTTTTATAGAAGTGATGGTCTTGAGGTTTAGTTGTGGAAATACCAGAGAAGGAGTTTTCATTTTCCGTATTGCTCAAGGGGATGGCAGTAGTGAAATAGGAGGGATCAGTTACAACAGTTGTTTTGATTAAAATGGGGTTTACCTTGCTGCTCTTCCATCTACCGTCAATCTTAACTGGATTAAAAGCAACAGCCAGTGGCAAGTATTCATTAGAAAAGTGATTTTACAGGTAGCAATCATATGTGTACCATGCCTTCTTTGATGGTAAAAATTATATGATAATACACGTAATTGTTAATTACTTTCCTTTTACTAGTAAGCTAGGTATTAAAGGGAAAAAATGTATTTTTTTCTGCCCTGTGTGAAGACTATGAGACGAGCAGACACCTGTTTGCAGCTGGTGTGTAGAGAATGATGGCAAATATTGGATTTAGACATCACAAAGATAGCATCCCCTTCTGCTCCCAGCAGGAATTTGGTGATTGATCTCAGTGCTAATAGGATCAAACAGAGAGAGGTGGGTGAAAGCAAAGAGGCAAAAGGACCAGACTGGCAAAATGCCGACTGCAGTGATACAAAGGGATAGCAGTCTGTAGAATGAGACCTCGCGTTGAAAAATGCAAAGCCCTTGCTCAAAATGTATAAATTACCTGCAAAAAGTTTGATATGCATCAGGGTGCTGCCTGCCTCATGAATATATTCATGACTGCCTTATGGAGGTGTGTACGTGGCTATGGTTTGTTTGGTATGCTGCATAAAATAATTGTTTATCAGTAGGCTTTCTAGCAAATAAAGAAGAAAATTTGAGTTATTTTGCAATAAAATAGACCAGACCATACCTACTTCGGGAAAATCTATTCTAGGCTCAATTTGAAACAAGAAGTTCCACTCATGAGATGTTTTTTAATGTATCCTTTAGTTGCACACGAGCACATCATTAACGTTATGCAGCCTTATGAGAGCAATAGTACCAACAATAAAAGATAATGCAATGGGATTTTTATTTAAATTTAGATTTGATTAGTGACCTTCTTGTAAATTTTTACCAGAGAGGAATAGAAATCAGGTGGAAGCAAAAGCAAATAATAAACAAAAATCTTTGTTCAGTCCACATCTTGAGAGAAGACTGAAGGAGGCTTTGGTGAGAAGATTTTGAAGAAGAAGTGACATGGTTTGGGTGTGATGCTTCCCCGTGGGGAGGAGAACCCGTAGGCAGACCTTTCTTCTGTCTTGGGTCTTAGAGGAAAACCCATGTGGTAGGAATCTGAAAGGTGTGGCGGTGCTTACTGGGGGAGAATGAGGGAATGGTTGATCTGTGGAGGCTCCGTGTGTCCGTCTTGTACAACTCCAGCCCCACGTGCGTCTGTGGGCAGCTTCAGTGCTCTCCAGGCTCTTGCTCTAGCTGATGCAGCCGTGAGCAGTGAGTCACTCCATCTCCTTTAGAAACGTCCATTGGGATGAGTGTTAGGCTCTAAGGAACCCAGCTGTCCCCAGGAAAGAGAGACCGTAGGCAACTATCTTAGACTAAATGTTGGCTTTGAACTTTCAGTTAGTGTTTCTCGATATCATTCAGTGTTATTCACTCTAGTGTTAATTTATGCTTCACAGCCACGTGTCCTCCTTGCGGCACAGCTCCAAGTAGTGTGTCACTGCCTGACTCCCCCAGCCAAGCCTCTAAACATGGAAAAGGGAGAAGCCCTCACCACCCGAGGGCACAGAGACACCAGATGCCACGTTTGCCTGGAGCCTGTTTCCATGGATTTGTTCTCTTGCACTCACTATTTTCTGTAGATGAATATTGGCCTAATATTTTTTTTTTCAGAATTTTGTTAGCTCCCACTTATTTTGTCTCCATCCAAGAAAAAAAACATTGTTTTGAAATCCAGGGCGAAGGGGTTTGTGTGTATGCAGCACGAGGTAATGAATGATCTTTGGGAGCCAGGTCCAGGGTGGCAACCCAAGTGCAGAGGTCACTTGCAAGGTTGGATGCCTTCGTCCTGAGTTAAGAACAAGCGAACACAGCTCCATGGTTTCTTTGGAAGTAGTTTGGGTCTCTCTGTGCAGCACTGCATTGTGTCTTGCAGACGTATTGGGAGAGTTCATACGTGCACGTGTGATCGGTGAAGAAAGGTTGGATAATTTTACGTACAGAGGTTCCTTAGGAGAACTGTGTTACTCAATCAGACCCTGTGAAATGATCATTGTTTAAAACATTTTTGGCAAGATCTCCTGACACATGACAGATGATTTGCAATGCCTATTGTGTGCACTCCAGTAATAGTTCTGAAAAAAAATATTTTGGCTTAATTAATAATTTATTTGGAATTCCACTTTTTCCTGGGTGGCAGGAGAGATGATGAACAGTGCTGAAATCTAAATTACTGACCCAAAATATAGCTTCCTTCCCCGTGTTAGGGAAAAGAGTGCTGTCTGCAGATTGGCCACAGACCCAAGGAGAGCACGGGGGAAGGCTGAAAGGACTGGAGATGTTTACAACTATCAAACGCAGGAGTCACGTGGAGGTGCGAGATTTGTGAGGATAGTCACTCAAAACTGCTGGAGCTGGTGGAGAAATGAGCATCCTCTGGAGGTAACTCAGAGCTGGTGGCTAACACGTTCCCCGAGTCACCATCCGGCGGTACCTGCATTAGCCTGAGCCTTACCTGGGCTAGCCTTCAGCTGCAGTGGGAAGCCCCAGCTGAGGAACTGGGTCCATTTCCCTTCTCCCCTCTATGGCGACATGCCTGCTCCATGGGTAGACTGTCTTCTAGATCTGCTGCCAATGCAGTGGTCCATCGCCTTGTCATTTGTAATTCGGGTACTAAATTAATTTTCTAAGCCTAAATCCAGATTTGCTACTGAGAAAAACCTCTTGGAAAGTCTGGTTTGAGAAACTCGGGTGTCAGAGGGGAGTGAGTTACGGGAACTAATTTCAGGTGCCTTCCAAGAGCTGCTAAATAAGAAATTACGTTGAAGCAATAAGCTCAGTGTGCAGGGTCTCTCCTGCATCTTTTTTCTTATACAATGACAGGGATGTGGAAGTCAGGATCAATCCCGTCTGCTTCTAAGCCTGCTGCTTGTGCTGTTGCGAGCAGTACAAACACCCCGTTAGTACTGCTAAGCGTAGGAATCACTATGCAGCTGAGTAGAAAACTGCAAGAAAATTGATTAACCAAACTCTTTGTAGTTAGGCATCCAAAGGAGAGGAGTCTTCTAGTCTTTAAAAGGATGCTTAGTTTGGAACTCATATACTGCTCCTTGCATAGCCACACGTTACGGATGTTAAAATCGTATGCATTCTATATTTTGTTTTAAAAGTATTACTGGCATGTTCTGAAGAACATTTGGGTATTGCTGTACTGTAACAGTGCTTGCAAATTCGGGTTTGTGATGGGTTTACCCTTGGCTGGGAGCCAACCCCACACACCGCTCTCTCACTCCCCCCCATCCTGGGGATGATGGAGAGAATTAGAGGGGTAAAGGGAAAAAAAGACTTGTGGGTTGAGAGAAGATCAGTTATATATTTGCTCGTGTATGACAAAATATTTAAAGCTGAAGTCTAACCTCTTCAGTTTCAAACTAGTTGAAAGTTATCATTTAAAACTACTGAACCTGTGTTTCGGCTCCGTAGTAAGTCGGACTTTCAAGGTCTTGAAATTTTGACTAGTGGGAAGTTTTTCAGAACTTAGACACACACAAAAAGGCAGAAATAAGCAGAAGTGTTCTGTAATAATATTGCATCATCCTTCACAGTCCTTTTTTCTTCCCTCCCACTTCAATGCTTTCTGGACTCCATGAGATGCTTCTAGACTCCAGCGTTAGTTCCTGCCCTGCTTTGCAAATACTGTCACAGTGTGGACCAAACTGCAGCTCCCCTTACCTTGGGCAAGGAGGTGCTGAGCTGTGCTCTGAGCCCCTGCTCTGCCAGGACTGCTTCCAAGCACTCACTGGGCAGCGGGAAAGAAGAAGAGAGGTTGCAGGAGACCCTCTGGCTAAGCCCACCACGTGTTGTCCAGCAACTAAGCACCGGGGAGAAGCTCTTGGGTCTTCTCTGTGTTGTCTTCTCCACTTGATGAACAGGTGGTGCTTTACCAGCGTCATTTTGGTGTATGGTTGAGCCTGCTTGTTGCATTTGCTGTACTGATGGGAGAGTGGTCACTCCCACACCAGATGCTATCCTCTTCCAGATTTTGCTCAGGTGCTACTACCAAGACCACAGCAACAGGTTGAGTGAGTCCATCTACTGGTCCCGCTGCTGGGATGCCGAGTGTGATTAATCGATACTAAGCCTTTGACTCTTTTGGTGAGCTTGTTTCAAATGGCTTGTTTTCAGCTCTGCTTTTCAAACAGAAATTTTTCATTGTGTTTTCACAACACGTAATTGCCCAAAATATCCCACCTTCACCTTACCTTCATCAACAACATCTGGCACGCCAGGTGATGCCTTCATTATTTCTACAGCGATAGTCATGGTCAGCTATGCGGCTTCTCATGGGTTGGAGGGATCAGGGAGTGGGGATAGTTCCCACCTAAGGGATAAAGGTCAGAGGAGGGAGCCCCTGATGATGGGCTTCTCACAAAATATTTTGGCTTGACTAGATTCAGGCGTGTGCTCTTCGTCACTGCGCTGGATGACTTTGGAAGCTCTTGGGAAGTGTACCTGTGCCTCTGAGTTTCTGTGCCGGTTCTCTAGCCGTTCCGCAGGTCGGAGGGGCAATTCGCAGATGTTCTGCTTGTCGTGTGCGGAGTTGGAATTCATAGTGCGGGCCAAGTTAATGGCCTGATTAATTTATTTATACCTGGCCTTCAGCCACAGAGTGCGAAAAAAGAATCCCGACATCCTGAATACTTATGAAACACAAGGCACAAGCTGGCAATTTTTTTTTTTTAACCTAAATTCACCATCAGTATTGATGGGAGGAAATACTCAATGCCTACATCTGTTTAATAGTTAGTGTAGCACTGCAGAAGCAAGTGAAAAGCCATCATTGCTTAACTAATTTCTCAAAAAATTAGATAGGAATAGAAATGTATATCGTGGTGTTTAATGCCTAGTTCTCCCATTATGATGAAAGCTGAAGGAGAAAAAAAATCAACCTTCAAAGATTTCTTCATCGAATGTTAGCTTAACTGTTTCCTTTGCTTGAGAATAACTTTTTTTTTTCCTTCAAGGCTAACCCTTTGCTGGTCCTAGGCTTGTTATTACCGCTGTGACTTTTCAGCGGCGTGTGTCCTTTAAGACCTGTGAACACAAATATTTCTGCTGTGAAAGAAAAACAGGGTCTTAAAATCCACATTTTCAAATCCAAAGTTTGCACCCTCTTGAATTTGCATCTACATGAATATATGCGTACATACAACCCCTAAATCCTTTTTGACATACTTTTTTTCTTTTTCTTCTTGAACTTTTTTTCCTGTGCAACAAAAATTATAAAAGCATTGGCTAGAAGTAATTCTTCAGTAAGTCTTCAGTTTAGCTCAAAGGACTCTGAACATTTTAGAGCCAAAAATACCAAAGGGGATTGTTTCTGCGAGCAGGTCTGTTTTTGCACAGATGTAATTATCTAAATTAGTTCAAGCTGAGCAGATGTCGTTAGATGGCTGCAACTTACACCCAGATGGAATGACCCAGAGGGTCCCAGTGACCTGCTGCCAGGGCTGCTCGGGCTCGGGGAGGGTACAGCAATGGAAGAACTGTCCCCAAAGGAGGGTCACATCCCTGCCGTTTGCTGTGGGACAGGTCGCTTTGACCAGGTGGCAGCTGTGTGCGGGTATGTTGCAGGGAGAGACAGTCTGTTATCTGCACTGACCCTGATTTGAGTTGCTCATTGCCTTGCATCGTGCAACTGGGAGACGAAAGCGAGCTGAGGAGTGCGGCCAGCCCCTGGGCACTGGACATATTCCAGGTAATGAGCTGGACCAGTTTCCAAAGATCGGTTTTCTCCCTCTTTATGAACACCCAAAGCTGGTCCTCCCTGGGAGAGTTTATGAAGGGAGAAAGTTTTTCTGTTTGGCTTTTGTTTTCCCTTGCCTCAGGCTGCTGTGCTCACAGGTGTTTTATTTGAATAGGCTTAATAGAGGCTTGCTCAGCACCTGTGCGGTGCCAGAATCTCCCCAACTTTGTGCTGTGCTGGAACCACTCGCCCAGGGCACCCCGGCAACCTCGTCCTGGGGACAGGAGAAGCCTGTTTGCAGCACAGGGTGAAAGGCAGCAGCAAGAGGAGCACGCAGAAGTGGTGACAGTTTACATAAGGATGATCTGCAGCCTTTGGGGAAATTAAACAGGATTTCACCCTCTTGATCTCCTGTAATCACATAACATCTGGAATACCGGGTAGAAATGAAAGAAATGACGGCTCCCATGTCATGCTGCTCATCTCATAGTGAAGACGACACTGAGCGGCAGCTGAAATTTGATGGACGGATTTCCTAGAAATAAGAGGGTAAGAAACAAAACAAATAGCTTTCTTTTTTTTTTCTTTTAAAGTTATATTGGATTAAGGCGTGGCTGTGAGTATTTTGTCGTCTGAACTAGCTTTCTGTGGGTAAATATGATTATTTCAAGATTTGAGGCTCCTATTATTCATATTAGGAGCGGGTTGAAATCAAGCAGCGCATTGATGTGGCCAGGCAGAAGAGGGGAAATGGTGAAATGAACAGCTGGTGGCTGTGGCTTCCTCCTATTCCCAAAGGGCTGGAAAAAAAAAACAACCCTCTGAACCTTTCAGCAGTATTTGTCCAAGATTATTTGTGAGCCTCCACTGGGTCTGAAATGTTTGAAGAGTGCTTATAAGTTATTGTCAAACTGAAATGTAATGTTGTGTTTAATTCTGCAAATCACACGGTGGTGTTTCTGGTGCCCAACTGACTGGTGTGTAGAATTAACGTGCAGCAAGAGCACTGATGTCAAACTGCAGATATAAAGGTTTTATTTTTGTTTTTTTTTTTTAGCAATTGCATTGGATCTACCTGAGATGGAGTTAGCATCCCCATAGTTTTTCATCTTATTCTCCCCCTTTATTTTGCTGAAGGGGGGAGTGATAGAGGGGCCTGGTGGGCACCTGCCATCCAGCCGAGGTGTAAGCTTGGACGTTACTTTTTCTTGTATATCTTTATTGAAATATCCTGGTTGAGCTCAATTTAGAGAGACTCACACAAAATTAAAGTGCGTTCAGATGGTAAGTGAGTGTATACCTGTGGGGAAATCTGATGCACATTTCACCAGCGCTCTTAAAAACATTGATGTGCTGACCCTTTATTTTATGCAAACTCCAGGCTACATGTGTCTGTAAGGTGGTAATTCACGTAAAGAATTCAGATATTGCTATCATTTTACTTCTAGGAGGGCTCACAAGAATTCTCTTTCTGGATCAGAGCAGGAGGAGTTTAGTCCAATGTTTGTCACAGGCACTGGCTGGGCTTAGCATCAGTGGGAGCCTGAGATTCTGGAAACCAGTGGACACAGCGTTTAGTACCAGATGGTGAAGGAAAAAAAGGCTGCGAACAGTTGTGCAGCAAGGGGTCTGGAGTGAGCGGTCAGGAAAAGTCACAATAACCATGTTTTCCTGACCTTTACCAGTGGGTTTACATTGCATCCGCAAAGTGTCCTCTGTGTTCAGGTTCACCGTTAGCAAGTGCTGAATGGAGGGAAGGAGAGGACAGTGCCGTGGGTCATCGGGAAGGGAGGCAGAGCAAGCCTGGCCCTGGGCAAAGGGCAGACAAACGGGCTGGTGCTCAAAGCTGTTGGTGCAGCCTGCAGGCGGTCCTGCTGCAGGTGATGCACAAATTACCACCTGGGGCTGGGAAAAGGTGGGTGTTCGTGCAAGCGCGGGATTAGCCAGCTTTCATCCTAACACCCTTCTCAAGCAGAGGAAACTTTTATTTCCGTTCCAGAAGCGCTGAAGTTGGAGCAGTGAGGTTATGCTTCCTCCAAAAGCACATGGGGAGTTCGTTGGAGGGTTAGAATCACAACCTGTCTCTTCTGCCTCCAGCCCCGAGCTCAGCCCTGCACAGCTTGCTGCTTCCTTCTTCCTTTCCCTTTTTCTTTGTCCCACCACATCCACTTGTAGAATGGTGAAAAAAAAACCAAAAACGGGACATTGGGACTCCTCTACAAGTTCAATCCTTGTGTATTCATTCTATTAGTGGCATTTATTTTCGATCGTCATGCAACATTCATTTTTTTTTTTTTTAGTATTTTTAAAATAAAAGATTTTTTTGTAGTGGCGTTTTGCAAAAGAAACATTTTCAAGTAATAATTATACCCTACAGTTGTCAAACAGAACAGCGGTTAAGTGCCTGTTCAATAACCTGCAGCAGCAGCAATGCTTACCTTTCAGCTGCGGTGTAATTATTGGTATTTTAGGCAAAGTACTGCGTTTGTTCCCGTATGAAAGTGCTGCTGTAATGTGAAAGTATTCTTATATCATAATGGTTGTTAAAGTTCAGGTGCATGCGAGTGAAAATTAATATGCCAATCACCTTAGAAAGAAAAAGGAGAATTGCTCATCCTTCCTAAAGTCAGGAGTTTTAGCCGAAGCATGGGTGTGTTAGAGGCACCTGCCTCTTCCGTGTTCCGAAAAAGTTCTGAGGACGCATCGTTTCCCCCACTTTACAGAGTAAAAGAAGAGGATGCTTGAGTGTGGAGGGCAACACCACTAAAATTTTAGAAGACTGTGTTTGAGCTTAGGAAAAAAAAAAAAGCACTGGAAGAGCTAAATAATCTCTTAAATTCCTGAGGTCGAGGTGTTTTCTGTAGTGTTTTGAAACCTGGATGCGCTGGGGGGGGCTTAGCAAAGAAGGCTCCACGCGTTAGCTTTGTGTGCAGCTGTAGGAATTCGCTTCCTTCATGGCTCACCGGGATGCGTATGGGGATTTGGGGGTACAGCAGTCTGTACAAGCACATGCTTAGATATCTGACGCCCTTTCCTGCCTTATGCCACAGGAGCAGAGACGCAAACGAACAAACTAGTCTGACGGCAACTTAAAATAATCAGTGCTAGAAGTATGGGGAAAATATTGTGAGCATCTCAGAATTTTGACTGGTTGCTCACACAAAGTGTTTCTTTACTGAGCATTTCAGTGAAAGGGTGTTGGCAAAACTGTCTTTTCTGAATAGTTATATTTCTGTCAAAAAAAAGTCATAGCTGCCAGGGAACGTGCTGGTGGGTTTTAGATGGTTTCTATTTATCCCCTCTTGTTATGCTTGAATCTCTAAAAAAGATCTGGGGAGAGGGAATCGTATCATGTGAGATATATCCAGTCACACATCAAACAGAGGTTAGTTTGCTATTTGTGGGTCACCTGTAACAAACATTTCTTTATGGATTTTCTCCTCTTATTCCCCAGAAGAACTGACACTTTCATACAAGACAGGATTGTTTGCAAAGATGATAATGGCTGGATGTGCCAGATTTGTTCACCGTGAATCACTCGAAACAACCTTACTCAGAATTTTTTTCTTCTTGGGATAAAGTGCTGATAATAGACGGAAAGGAAGTTTATTGTCCAAAATACGGAGCACAAGATACTGGTTGGAAACACAGCTGAATTCTTTTGTATGTACATAAATCCAGCAAATGTGCGGAAGTTTTATTTGGTACATAAATCTTGCAGAGGTGCAGCATCCGATGGCAGCTGCCTGCCTTGCTATCCCGTGTCCTGAAATTAATGATATTATTATTATTATTGTTATTATTATTATTGTTATTATTATTATTCTTCCCTTTTCCCCTGAGGGGTGTTTAAATCTTCCAAATGGCCTGGGGCTTTCCTTGAGCTTTTTTTTTTGCAGGAGAGCAGAGTCACTCCATCCTTTGACATCAGTTCTCTCCTTTCTGTTCGTTTACTCTGCTCCTCAGCAAGGAAGAAGCGAGCGTTTGGGAGCAGAATGGCTGAAAGCGCTCCCAAAGTGCCATCGGTCACCTCCGAGGCTGATGGACAACTGAAGGCCTTGGGGACAGACCCTGGGGAAGGAGGGCTTTCTGCTCAGGCTGGCTGAGCTCTGCAGAGACAGAAGCTGACCCAGCACCGTGCAGGCTGTTGTCGCTGGCGGAGTCGCCCCTAGCAATGAAACATGAGCCAGCAGGACTCTGCAGTTCATTTCCCCGTGGTGTTCACCTCAATCATGTGCTTAATTTTTTGATATGTTTCAGAAGCATGGTGATAAAGAGAGATATCTGGGCAATGCCATCTTTTCCTCCTTTAAATACAGCCCCTCTGGGCAAATTCCGTAGCATCTGCCCAGAGCAAAACATAAAGCCAAATGAAGCACCTCAAAACCAGAAAGAGAAATCATTTAAATGCCAAGTGAGGCGTAATTCTGAGTTTGGACTGGTAGGACTGCATGCTTGGCACATCAGTTATCTCAACAGGTGATTCAAAGCCGACCTGAGGCTGTTTAAAAATCAATGGGGAAGCAGTTCAGCAAGCATGCTGTTTACTTCTTAGGTTTTCGTATGATGAATGTTTAATTAAAAGAAATGTATAGTAAAAAATTAATAATTTAAATTTTTTTTCCTTAATGACTGATCTGTATATTTTTTTTCTTCTCCTGAAGTTTGTTTATTGGCCTCCCTTGATTTTTGTTTGCTGAGGTTTGACCTTATATCGGTTCTGGTAAGAATTTTCTGGGTAATGAGATCTGAAATTTCCCCCATTAAATACGATGCTGCAACTCCTAGGTATTTCAGTGATCAGGGCTTTGGGGTAACCGTCAATGTGGTGACAATAGTCTCGAATGCCTGGTGCTGATGTGCATCCATGTCTGTACGCTCAGGCCCTGGAGGAACACAAATGGCTATACCATAGAGTTATCAAAACAAGGAAAACATGCGTTATTTATCTGCTGAAGTGCAACTGGAAGGAGTTACAGTGAGGCTGGATACTACCTGAAATATGTCCTTGGTGCCTAATTTTGATCTAAATTGCTCTTGCATCTGTCCCACTTGAGGAGCCAAATTTGAACCACTATGTGACGGGTGAAGAACGTTCCTATTGACCTAAACAAGCCTTTTTTCTTTCCTGCAGGCTGCAGGCTCAAGGCTTCTTGCTGTAATGATCTAACAAACACACTGGCTTAGCGCAAGCATCGCGGGGAGGTCTGGTATCTTCTCTGCGACTCCTTTCGTGCACCGACTCTTGGTCCAAATCTTGGGATTCTCTTTGAAATGACCCTCAGAAGTTTGGACTGGAGCTGATCGGAAAGATGGTGTGAGCAGAAAGGATGAAATGTGGCTGGGAGCACGTCAGTGCCTGGGGAGAGGGCAGCTCCTTTGCTAGCTCTTTCCTCATGCAAGGTCCATTCTGCGCCCCACATGTGCAGCTAATTATTGTTCTGGGCACAGCTTTGCCTTCTGCCTGGAACGAGGGAGCACAGACACCAGCCAGTGTGCTGCTCAATTCCGCAGCAGAAGGAACGTTGACATTCCGGGAACAAGAAAGCTGAAAGGATTTCTGGGGAAGAGAATGAGCGGCTGATCGCTGCTCTCAAATCCCCGTGAGCTTTGTGCATCCAGCTGCTGAGGTTATGGTGATGAGGCTGGTCCATTAAGAGAGGTTTTCAGAAATGTCAGTCAGCTTTGTTTAACAAACAGAGCTTACTGGCAAGCCTGCTGGCATAATGGAACGGGAGGAGAATATGGGAATATGGCCTACTTGAAAGGTTTTTGGTCTGAAAACCGGGGAAAGCAACAGCAACGCAGAGAGTATTTGTGTGATTGGGAACTTGCTCAGGTCCAAGGCATACGACCATCTTCCTTGGCACTGCTGTCCCAACAGAAAGTGGCCAGGCCAACAGTGACAGCCCAACTGGTGGCTGGAGTTCTGACGCCCCGACGACTGATCCCAGAAGCAGCAGCCAAGAGCTCTGACCGATCTGAAAGCGCTAGCAAACACGTGGGCTTGCCTGGCTTCGCTTGTTTCAGCTGGAGATGGACAGAGCCCGTGGTTTTTGCTCTGCCATTCTGTGTCCTGGGCTTTTGGGTGAATTTAGCTTTTTCTGCAACTTTTCGAGCAATAGCTGTTTGTGATGCTTCTGTTACAGACAAGGCACCAAGGTCCGCCAGCTCTTACTTTAGCAGCACAGAGACCTGTTCACATCGCCGTCACGCCGTGTCGCAGGCTCTCTGGTGGATGCTGCCTCTCGGGTGTTGTCCGGCTGACTCAAGATGTGATAAAGGATTTGTGTTCATCCCTGCTGGGGGCTCAGTACAGAACCCTCGCGGAAAGCAGGAAGAGAAAGGGAACCCGCCTTTGCTCTCCTTCTCCGTGCTTGGATGATTTCCCACATCTTGAGCGCGTTTGCTCTCAGGCTGCTGATGCCATGGGGAGGAAATGCCCAGTGCTTGAAGAAGGGAGGTGGTGGCAGGGCACATGTCACCGCGGTCACCTTCCTCTTGGGAGGGTGAACTGACCCCGCAGAGCTGCGTGTTGCTGGAGCCAGGCTGGTTCAGCTCCGAGGCTCTCTCTGCGCTACCTGGCAGTCTACGTGCAAGTGCTCCTTTTTGGTTCACTCTGGTTACTTCAGAGAAATTAATTCCCAATTAGAAAACTGACTACTGGACGAACTTGGCTGATGCTCACACACAGGTGCATGCCTTTGGGGATGGATTTTCTTTTTATAAACACAGACAAAAACCTGCTGAACTGTTTTTCCCTCTTATTCATGCTAACAATAGGGTATTGCTATTTTCTCTTTTATTCCCTGGCCATCCGTTACTGCTCTTTTGTTTGACAGACCCGACAGACAAGGTAAATAGAGATGGTGGGACCAGCTGATGGCATCCTGCTGCTGACGTTGCCAGGGCTTGGGGAACCAGTCCTGCTCTTGAGGGAGACAAAGGCTCCTGCTAGGAAAAAAGGAGGCTGTACCCTAGATGAGATTTTTCAGCTGATGAGATAAGAGAGACCCCTGCCCTCTGCCTGTCTTACCCCCGAAATGCACGGAGCCCCCTCCTCCAACCCAGCCCTGCTCTTCTGTCCCCATTGATTTTGTCCTGAGAAGCCATGGGGCCAGCTTTTAGAAATAACGAGATCATCTAGCTATATTCCTTGTTATGTTTTTGGATCTGAAATAAAAATACTTCAGTGCTAAAAGCACAGCTAAAATCTGTGGTGAGAGGAGCCTGACGTTGTCCTCAGGACATGGGCAGCATCTCGGATCTCTGGGGGCATGTCTGTAAGAACAGGAGAAAGAAAACACAGCTCACCACCACACTGTATTAACAAGCTATTAGAGATTGTGTTTTCCTTGATTTTCATCGGTAGCATTAATGTGGTGCAAGTATGACTTAATGGAAAGCAGATCAGCTCCTGTGGATTCTCAAAGTCGTTGCAGACGCTGGCTCTGCCGGTGAGGAGTTACTCCTGCCTGTGGCCTCACAGTAATTTCTCTGGCTCCTGCAGTACGGGATGCATTTTAAATTTCAGCCACAAATCCATAAAGAAAAATATTTATAGTGCCTGCGGTAGGTAATAATTTCAGATATTTATTAAAAAACAAAACCCCGTGCAGTTCTTCTTCTAAAATAAATAAATTTCAACCCTCTCCTTTAAAGAGTAAGCAACATCACAGGGAGTTGGTGTTTAATATTCTGTGTTCACAGTACTCTGAAATCAGCTAACATTTAAAAAAAGTCACTGCACAACTAAGCGCCGTTGCGTATTTTTAAGGCTGCTCAGGTTTTTGATGTGATAGATCGGTTTGATTTGGGGAGCTTTTTCTGGTGATAGGGCAGTTTCCACAGAGCCTGCAGAGTTTGTTCCACCTTAGTGTTTCGCTGGAACTTCATCTCGAAACATCCATTTACAAAGGCTTTTCTGCGTCTGGATGTTTCCAGAAAGTTTTTTTTAAAAAGGATGGGGTCACCTGCATGTTTATCTGAGAAAAACACGGCCAGCTGGCATCTCAGAAGACATTTGTACGGATGGTTTAAGAGATGTGAAACAGTGCATTTGCTGTGTGTTATTCTTGCACCTCTGATTACCGACACGGAAACATTCCCTGTGTGCACCCCAGTCCCTGGGCAGAAGATGGGTGCTTGCCTGGAGATGCTACGAAGAAGCAAGAGCCATCACACTCCCTTCTCAGACCCCTATAAGTTTTGTTGAGATGAAGTTCAAGAAGATGCAAGTTTGCATGATCCGCAGGACATGCTTTCTTCCAAAATCTGCTGCAAAACCAAGCCTGGTACATCAGCGTATTTTGAATGTCAGGTATGATTTATCAAATGAGGCTTCAAGCTTTCGTTCCTTTTATTACTGAATAAAAGTTTTTCAAATGCTTATTAAGATAACCTGAGAATCAGAGAGGAAAACAATGAATCACTTGCAAGGAGGAATTAATCTTCAAGAGAATCCTAGAAAAGAAGCATTTATCATTCATGCTTCTTCATTTATCTCCCCAGGCTGTTACAGTCCCACCTGTGTGATGCTGCCTCTGAACAACCTTTTTCCCCACCTCCTGCCTTGCCTTTCCCGCGTTAGTCACGCCACCCACCCGGAAAAGTCGAGGAGCTGGTGCTCCTTCGAGGTTGCACAGCAGGAGTTTCTCTCTCTTGGCCCATTACCATTCATATTGCAGCCATTGCAAAGAGTGAGCATGAATCGATACTCTCAGCTGCTGAAATCAAGCAAACCTTACGGGCTGCTCCGTGTTGTCTTTCGTGATTAAGCCATTTTCCAACAGTGGGTTCTTGGGTTGCCGTTACAACAAGAAGAGGAGCAATTTCTGCAAGTGAGAAGCTGACAGACAGAATGCAGTGATATTGTTTGATCCTGATCTTCACCCAGAGACACCCGAATGTCACTGGCTGCAAGCTAAAAAGTATTTAAGACATTCCCATGCAGTGTGGTTTGCATGCCGTGGCAGGTCGGGTGTAGGGTACTTATTCCTGTATCCCCTGCTGCATGGTCATCCGCTCGATCTGTTTGATCTCTTCTCCAGTTTAAAACTATTTTGTTCCTACTAATCATCTCTCTTATTACAAAAACACTGCAGAAAAATACATTTCTTGCTGTGCTCATCTGTGTGTTAGCTCAGAGACTGATTTTTCCAGCTCATGGCATCACTGACAAACTGAAAAGTTTGGAAGTGTTTCTGCAACGTGCTGATGGATAAGCTTCATCCCACTCAGTGCAGGACTGATGTTGCTGGAAATTAATCTAGAGCTGCGTTTGAAAAAGTCAAGAAGGGAAGTGGGGCTCTAAAAAGTTAGCTGCCCACCTTCAAAAATATTTCTCTGAGTAATAGCGGCTCCAGCACTGGACTCCCTCCGTTTGGTACGGCGCTTGAGAAAGAGCTGTCAAAAGTACGTGGAGCTCCTCTGCGCTAAAAGTGCAAGAAGTTTTTGATGCTTCATGTTTCTTCTGAGTCTTCATCAATGATGGAAACCTGTAGGAAAGGAAGAGGACAGCCTAGGATGTCTCAGGTGTGATGCAGGCTCGCTGTTTGTTTCCTGCTGGTGTTGGGCGTGGGGACGCGTTGTGACCCTGGGGTCACTGTGAACGCTCTTTGGAGAGGAGGGGCTTCGTGAGTATTCTGCTGGATTTGGAATAGGTAATCAGCAATTAAATTGCATTAAATCTGAAAATAAGAATTAAAACCCAGGTTTGGAACGTATCGGTCCGGGGAAGAGCAGCACAGCACGTGGCTGATTCTCTGTGTGAGAGTTAGAGCCTGGTTGCCCGAAGGTGGCCTGGCGGATTTTCTTGGATTGATCACCTTCCAGACCACACTGTTTATTCTTTCTGCAGTTTGGTATCGAACATTGGCACATACACACACACAGAGAAGCAAATCCCCTTTGTTTCCATAATATCATTAAGATCTCTCAGTTTTTGACAAAGATTGCTTTGAATGTGTTCTCTCTGTCAGGCCATCTGTCTGGAATACGTCCTCCCTTACCTTGGCCTGGCTCTGCTGTCGATATGTAATTTCCCACCGAAAAGTGTTTATTTTTATAGTTGTCAGAGAGCAATGGAGCCAACATCCACATCTTTGCCCAAGGCAATAGGTGAAATATTGAAGGGAAGCCAAAATCTACCGTAAGAGTTCTTGAAAACCGAAGAAATATTCCTTTGAAAAGGCCTACTGACTGCTTGCCTTGCTGAAACCAGAACTAATTTTTTATTATCTATACTCCTTATTTATACCTTAAAGTAGCTATATGCCAAATTTACCACTGAAACTGGTGGTGACTTCAACATGTGAAACGATAACATTATAGTTGTTGTCAAACAAAACTGCTGGTAATTTACTGGTGAAGGAGTGAGACCTTAGGAATTTCTGTTTTTAATACTATGTACAAATAGATATTTTTGTTATATCACTATAAATCCAGTTGAAAGGCCAGATTAAATGGCATTCTACCACAATTAGTCATAAAAAACCCGCAAGCAGTGAGTAAATATCCAGACAGTAAATCATATTTCAAAACATATTCACTATATTGATTGGCCAGAAATGGGCAGGATGGGAGAAACTCCATGACTTTGCATGGAAGAAAAACAAATTATGGCAGTTTTCGCAGCACGCCCTGCAAAGGTTCAGCTATGCCTCAATCTCCTTGGGTTTTTGCTGTATTTTTAAATTACCGAAACATGTCGAAAGGCTTGGGGAGATGATCTGAGTTTAGACTATGTCAGTGTAAACTTTATACCTATACTGTAGATGTCGTACAGTGCATTACAATGCAATAGAATACCGTAATGCAACGTTGTGCTCTGACCTACCACAGATAAGGTCTTCTTCCTTATATCATAGTGCCATTTTTCCTCTAAAATGGAATGACAAAAAAACCCCCCAGTTGGTTTATTCAAACCAATGACGCTGTCTCATCTACTTGCCCAGCACTACCACGGGCATTTGTGTCTATGTGCGTTCGTGTGACGTATTACTGGAAAGAGACTGTCACAGGGCAACATTTGCAGGAACAGAAGAGAGGTTGTAGGGATATGAAATCACAGCAGACCTTCCAGTTATCCCATTAAGATGCGATGTGACCTTTAAATGGAAGAGTCGTACTTTGGCGGCTGACATTTGATTTCCCAGCGTGCTCCCAGTGCGCTGTAATTTGCTGCAAAACAATGAGTAGCATTCATCTGAGGCTAAAAGTTTCTTTTAGAAGTGCACGATATGCTGTGAAAACAGCAATTGCATTTTATGACTTGCTAGGCAGTCTTTCAACATGCTAGTGAAATTATCAGAAAAGTAATGGGAACAGGTTTATAAATATTGCATGAGAGGAGCTGTATAAATAAACAAAAAAGTCAGTGGTTACAGACGTATTAGTCCTTTTATTAAAGCAATATGTATTCATACATCAAAAAAGTCACATTGAAATATTAAAGAGTTTGGTCTAAGCTGGGAAAACTGAAATAATAGCTGTTTCAGTCTTTATATTCAGTGTCCTTTCTCTCATCACGGCACAGTTCGTACACTACCGGCGGTATAACTCTCCCTCTGGACATGGGTCTTCATGTTGTGGGAAATCTTACCTAGTGTGAGGCTGTGTTTTGGATTTGTGCTGAGGAGAAGGCTGATCACACACTGATGTTTGTAGTTGCTGCCAGGACAGTCAAGGACTTTCCAGCTTCTCTGCTGTGCCCGTGTCTGCAGGGGCAGGAGAAGCTGGGAGGGAGCACAGCCCCAGTTACTAGCCTAGGATTTGATCTTAGGTTTGGGATTGAGACCCAAACTGGCCAGTGGTGTATTCCATATCGTGCATGTCATGCCCAGAATGTAGATGAGGATCTTCTCTGGAAGTTCTCTCTCTTGCTCTGGGTTGTCTCCCTCTGGGTTGCCCCTCTCTCAGAGTCGTCTTGGTCTCTAGAATGCTCAGGCTCTTATCTCTGTTCCTGGAGTGTGGCTTTGGGACTTTCCCTTCTCTGGGATCGTTAGCCGGGAACGGGCTGACCTTGGTCATGGGGGGGCGAGCAGTGTCACTCATTTGTACATTTGTATACATTCCCCATTTTTGTTGTTGATTTTTTGATGGAGCAAGCTCTAAAAGACCACATTGTCTCACCTGTGAGAAATACGACGGGCTGTGTTTTAACCCCGTAGCGGACTGCAAGGTGATGCTCGTCTGCTTGGGAGTTGTGTCCTCAGCTCCCCTCTCAGGATTAGCTGTGTACACCAGCTCTCCCCCAGTGAAGGTGGAGCTGATGTTCTGCCCGGTGCTTTCTTTAGCTGAGTTATTAGGAACTGCTCAGAGATGGGCAGGGGGGAGCTGGTAGAAGCTATCTCATTTGGGGTTCAGTGCTGCTTGTGCTCCCCCAGAGCAGCTGTGGAGCCCACCAGCTCTGGGATGTCCTCTGGCCTTGGGCAGGAGCTGGGGGAAGAAAGCTGACAGCATACGGCCAGTGAGGACAGGTAAACGGGAAGAGCAGGATGGAGATCCTTTGTGCACGCTCCACGCTGGGAGTGCTGCAGGTGGACCCAGGGAGACGTGGAGGTTACTGGGACCATGGGGAAATCCACACTGGGAATGGAAGGAGCTGGTGACCGTTGGTGTCTGTGACAGCTGTAGGGACCACAGGACCATAGGAAAACAGAAAGGGTTTCACCAAATTCTATTACGAGTTTTGAGTTGGTTTTTTTTTTTTTGGTGGTGGTGGTGGGGTTTTGTGTTTTTTTTGTGGGGCTTGCTTCAGGAACATTTCTCAAGTCAGAAAACTGGCAGATTGCAGGGCATAAATGCAAAAGTTCATCACTAGCATTTTGCATCTTTGTCTTGCAGGGTGCTAAACAGGCGGCGGAACTGTCCGCTCCAGCAGGGTGGGTTTGTTCTTTGCAGTTGCTGGCTTCAATGGGTTTTTCCAGCTGAGACCTTGAAAATGTAGCAGGTCTACCAACACTGAGCCAACTAGCATGTCACAAATTCTCGGGCCATTAGTACCTCTGGGCTTTTGACAGCCAGGATTGTTCTCTAATTATTTTCCATCTCTACATAGTTGTTAAGTGCTGTTATTCAACACAAAAGGTTTCCCAAAATGTTTCTGGACTGTTTCATTAATAATAATAGGTTATTTTCCCAAACAAGCAAAGCAGAAGTGAGCTTCAATGTCTCTGAAATTATTACAAGGCTAATTATGTTAGTCCCACTGGTGCCAAATAACATTTGTAGTTATTTTTTGTGTCCAATCCAGTTATTGATTTTCTTTAATAATTTACAATTTGACTGTCTCCATGGCACCGCTTTGCTCTGTACCTAGCAATAATGGTACCGTAGAGAGGAAGCCAGCCAGGGAATGAACAATAATACCTAAAATCTGAAGTCGTGACTAAGAAGAGGATTTTGGGTGTAAAAACCCAAGCTCTACCAGGCCAGAGTGCCAGGAGAGTGAGACCGAGTGCTGGAGGCAGGGCTTTCCTTCGCTGCATCCTTTTGCTGGCTCCAAAACCAGTGTATTCAGGGGATGCAAAAAATGACTAGGTCACCTAAGCTTCAAATGTGCTAAGCAAGAAAAAAGCACAGGTTGTCCTTTGTGATATTGTTTAGTCTTTAAATTTTAATTTTAGACAGAAGGTTGGCAACTCATGGTGAATCGCCTCTATTCGGCTTGTACTGAGACTAGGGAGGAAGTTGAAGTTACCCTCAAATCCCTAGCCTCCCATGTTCTTTTTGAAATTGAAAAGCAATTTTTTCCATTGTCTTCTCTAGATAAAATGTTTAATGACCTGTTATTAACTACTTGCCCTTCTCTTTATTGTCTCCAGTTTTCATTCTTTGGTACCAGTAAATATTTTGCTTTGGTTTTAATAATTAAAAGAGGAATGATTACAGACTCAATCTGTTAAAGTATTTCCTCTGTAGAAGTGAAACATTGCGTTATTTGCACTACAATTAAAAAAGAATAGAAAAAAACAGAAAAGAAAAAGGACAAAAAAGGGAAAAGGAAAAGGAAAAGGAAAAGGAAAGAAAAAGGAAAAGGAAAGAAAAAGAGAAAGAAAAGGGAAGGAAAAAGAGAAGGAAAAATAAAAAGGGAAAAGGAAAGGGAAAGGAGAAGGAAGAAGAAAATGAAAAGTTTTAACTTCCCGTCTAGACAACTTGCATGGTGACAAGGCCATTTCTTGGTTATGAATTCACTGATGGGAAAGGAAAACTCTTTAAGCTTTCTTTAACTTGTTAAATAAAAGTGGCTGCACACCTTCTACAGTGTCAGCAGAGAACTAATGAACTGCCCAGAGGAAAGAAGTGAGGCAGATGCTGATTTTTTTTTTTTTTTCCAGTAGAGGGCACTGAAGAAATACAACCAAACCCCTGCTCATTGCCATGGCCTCTGCATGGGGCGCACGAAGGCTGGTTATGTCACAGCAACACCTGTTAGCTCAGCCTTTCTAATCTGAATCCGAGAAGTCTGTACGGGCTGTTAATGAACATTTTTATCTAGATGTGATGTTACAATCCTCTTCCGTAAGGTTTTAAACCAAACTCTGTAAGCTTGCAGCTGTTGAGCGCTCTTCCCGTTACCTGGGTGCTATCCCACTTCTTCCTTGTTGTTTCTTCTGTCCCAGCTGTAATTAACTCTTTTATCGTGGAGGGACACTGCACAGCACCGTTTAGATGTGCTTCGTTCACAGGGAACTTTTGCTTGTCTCTGGTTGTTAAGTTAACCAGTTTATTTTGCTTTTCTGTAAATATGACGGCAAGAAAATTTTGCTTGAAATTTCTAGGGGAAAGTGTTGTGTTACCTAAAATAATCCGAATATTAATTTTACTTTGCAACTGACTAGACAAATGTGCACCACAAAAAGTTCAGCAGCTTTCTTTAAAACAAATGAACAGTAAGAGAGAAAGTGAGATGGAAAAGTGCTGTGAGAACTACCCAGCCTGTCCCTGAAACAAGCCTTAGTTTATCTGTTAGAAGTGTCACTGTCTTGCATAGCCGCTGCCTTTTGGAGAATTTCTGACACCGAGTTTCAAATTCTGGTCAGATTTGTCTAGGATTTCAGTTTCATCTCCTGTCATTAATTTTCTGGTGGCATTTATGTATTATATTAGTTTTAGCACCAGAAAGGAAGCTCTTTTTCATTTTAAATGCTTCGTTTCTGGATTCTTGGTGGTATGTTTTAGACTAGACCTTCCTTCCCCAACCCCTGCCCCATGGAGGATTGAGTCTAACCTTACACCCGGACTCTGATGGGAGATCCCTGCTTAGCCCACACGGCTACAGGGCAAGAGAATAACAGCTGCTGAGATCTGTGTTTCACTCATTTTAGGAACTGAAGATTGCTCTGGTTAAACTCAAGTCCTTCTTGCTGAGCTAACACCGAAAGCGGTCATTCAAGGTAAGCACAATTTTTCCTCCATCCATTTCTTCTTCCAGGGAATAGGTTACAAACATAATTAATAAGGCGTTTCTTGCCTTGCTTTGCAGAAGTGGCCGGTGCTGTGGGCATAAACAAACAGCTTCTCTTTTGAAAAATCGTACTAGTTTGGAAACATTATCTATAGAATGAAGAATGTCACTGGGACCAGCAATGTGGCTTACTTTTAGTTGAAACCAGTGTTGATATTTTACTAATTAAATCATAACTTGCTCAAAGAGGGGCTGGGTTTCGAAAGAAGGTGGGTGCAAGACTGTAATGCACCTTCCTTCTGCCCTCCCTCTGCCCATGGAAATACCCTCAGCTCCTCATGTTGCCTGTCACCGTTGCGTGTCACCTGCCCCTCCGTGTTTTCCTGCCTCTGTACTTCTTGTACCTTCCCTGTAGCCTGTTGCCACCACCGCTGTGCTTTCAACACTCCTTCATCCAAAGCAGCCTTCACCATCACCTCAAGTTGTGCCAGGGAAGGTTTAGGCTGGAGATTAGAAAAAATTTCTTCACTGGAAGAGTGATGAGGCATTGGAACAGACTGCCCAGGGCAGTGGTGGAGTCACCATCCCTGGAGGGGTTCAAGAAACGTGTCAATGTGGTGCTTGGGGACATGGGTTAGTGGGTTGGGTGGGGTTGGGTTGGACTTGATGATCCTTGAGGTCTTTTCCAACCTTCACGATTCTATGATTCTGTGATTCTATGACCACGCCTCCAGCTCTGTCAGTGAAAGTCCTTCTCACAGTTGATCCAATCCCTCTTATAACATCTTCCAATAAAGTTGCTGTAGTTTCCCCTGTCATTTCCTGTGGTCCTCCACATTCCCCACCTCCAGCCCGTGGCTATTCCATGTTCTCGCCATGGTGTGACGAATTTCCTTGTTCCTCATTGACCGCTGTTGGCTGGTCGAGAAGAGCTCGGTCTTTGTAATTAGTGGCTCCCCAGAGAACATGCATTTGTTCCTTGACCTGCCAGCCAGCAGTGATGCACGGTTTGACCAGCCCCCTGGCCAGGAAACCAGTGTCCTGGCTGGGAGTTCCCGGTGCTCTGCCTGATGCCCCAGCAGAGCAGGCAGCATGCATGTGTGAGCTGTTCCTCAGAACTGATTGTATTCATTGTCAAATACAAGTCAAATGTCTTAGCAACCAACATATTTATTACTGGATGGGAAACTTTAATATGATCGATAGATAACCCGGGTGACAGCGAGTATGACAGTGTTGTGTTCACAGCCATTTGCACCCTTTCCTCCATGCACTCTGCATCTTTGAGTCTTGCTGCATAGCAAGGCTTGGTTTAAGGTGAAGTGATCCAGTGATGTTCCTACTCCTCCTCCCATGGGCTGCCCTGGTGTGACACTTGTTGCCTTTGGTCTCTTCACCCCATGCTCTCCCATGCTCTGCTCTGCCTCTCCCACAGCTTTAGAGCCCATCCTTTACACTCTGCGCAAGAAGCACAGCTGGTGTTCCCACCACCCTCTCGTTCCTCAGGTTATAACCTAGGTGTCCCCATCGTTTGGGGAGCTATTGGTTCAGATTAGCAAGGCTACAAAAAATCAAAGCTGTTCAGACAGCATTAATAGACCCAGGGGGTTAATAAGTTATTACACCTGGCATTTGCTCCACTTCTCTTTCGGAAGGAAAAACAGCTCCTCAATAAAGAAAGCAAGAAAAGAAATAAAGATGTGCCTGGTCTGAGCCCACTGTGCTCCAAAAAACCTGCCGGTACTGAAGCCTGCAAAGCAGAGACAGTGTGGAAAACTTGTTTGAGGTTAAAATATGTTCCCACTGTAGCAACTGGGGAGGGAGCTGCGACAGCTTGAAATTTTTGGCAGTTGAGACCTAACAAGGTGATGTGACCCTTGGTGGTGCTTTCCTGTGTGATCTGCCTTTGCATCAGGATTGTTTGTCACGTCTGGCTAGCATGGCTGCTGCTGTTCATTTGTTACGTTTCACATTTGCATTAATAAAATAAACAAAATAAAGCAAGCTCCAAACAGTGCAAAAATTGTGAACGTTCGCTAGAAACACTTTAAGGGAGGAAAAGGGCCCTTTTTTCCTTCTGTTTTCTTTTCAGTCTGCGCTGCCATAGGAAAAAATTGTTTAAGCCGGGATGTAACTAAAGTTGCAAAAGGATGTTCTGATGTGGAGATCTA
This sequence comes from Pterocles orientalis, assembly GCA_011057875.1. Taxonomy (NCBI): domain Eukaryota; kingdom Metazoa; phylum Chordata; class Aves; order Pterocliformes; family Pteroclidae; genus Pterocles; species Pterocles orientalis. The sequence goes on along the minus strand of WKFP01015568.1, from coordinate 1,657,927 downwards.
CACGCTACAAATTTGCACTTCCTTCTGAAATACCTGAATTCCTGAGCAATGCAGCTCTTTATTGACATGCAAAACTATCCTGGTGAAACGTGATTAATTTCGTTGCTGAAGTAGGATAATTTATCTGCAAAAAAATAACATATGCAGCGCACGTCCTCCCTTTATGCTGATTGAATAGAATTTTGAGCATATCCTAATTTCTTTGTCTTGATTTGTTATTCCAAGTGGTTAAACCATAGATTCGGCTCTGTTGATGTGCCCGGGGTCGGTGCCTAGACCTGGGAGGAGGGGGAGCGCTGCTGCTGCTGGGGATGCGCTAGTGACTTGTGTCTGGTCAGTGAACTGGATGGAGCTTTCTCTGCTTCTCGTGAGATCATACAAACACCTCCGGCAGGACGACTCCCAACTGCCAGTCTATACCCTCGTTTACTGGACTGCTTGTGAAATGGATTGCACGCTAGGAACATCTGGTTTTTTGGGTGCTGTTATAACGGTACTGCCTGGGACTCCTGCAGATGGCCAGCGTCTGGGGCTTGTGGCAGCTCCCCCTGGCAGGAGAAGAGGCTCAGCCCTCTTTCTTGAGAAAGCATGTTCACAAAGTCTCACCTGAACGGGGAAGAAATAAAAGTGAAATAATTTTATTTGTTTCAAATTCCAAGCTTCCTTAGAAGCAACACTGTATGAAAACGCTTGGTTTGTTTTGGGGCACGTTTCCTTTTCTTGTTACTTGGGTGGGGTGGTTTTTTTTTGAAAGCTTTTCTGTTGCAGTTTCTGTTGGCAGATGCGCACGTCGCTCTCTGACAGAGCCCAGCTCGTGCCGTTGGGTTGCTGAGCAGCTGTGTGCAGCCTTGTTTTGGGTCGCTGTCTCCTGCTGCAAGAGGCATCGCAGCTTCTACCTCATCCTGCAGGAAGGAGAGGTGTCCGGTGCTTCTCGCTCACTCCCCAAGGGAATAAAGCAGATGTTTCTGACAAACTAAAAGGAAATAGTTCAGATCATGACAAAAAAAAATTAATTAAGTCTTTGCCAGTCGATACATTCAGTTTTCAGATGGTCTGTTAATTGCTGCTGTTAGAGAAGATTACTTAAGTGCTATTTTTGCAATGCTAAATAAAAGAATAAAAATTAAAATAAAGTAAAAATCATGAAAAGCAAATTCTCAGAAAATGTAGAGCGTATTCATCTGCTTAGGAAAGCTATAATCCAGCCCAATCCAATGCAATCCAAACTATTCACCTAGTGGGGCTGTGCTCTCCAGAAGAGAGGTCTGCAGCCCATGGGGACCAGTGTTTCCATGGTGATTAAGTACAACAGCAGAACACTTGGCAAACTCAGAAAGCCCCACTTGGAGCGTTTTGTCTTAACGTGTCCAATTTAGGAGAAAATTGATATTTTTAGAGGAGGAAATTAAAAAAAAATAATTAAAAAAAAAGCGAGGAGTCAAGTTAAATTGATCGTTTTTCTTCTGCTTTCATCAGTCAGCTCCTGTAGGATCCAACAGAGACGCTGCAGCATTAAACCTTCTTAATATTTATGATCCTGCTTTTGGTAATGAAATCTTACCAACTTTTTAAAATACGACACAAAGTAGCTGCTGTGTCCTCAAAGCAGCAATATTTTACAGACTAGACCTGGACAGCGTTGCCCAGACTGGCTGAGGAGCGATACAGCTGCGTTGTCTTCTCTGCAGAGAGACCAACATTTGTGCAAACTTCACACCGGCTACTCTGGCATCATGGCAGAGTGCTTTGTTTGAGATTTAAGAGAGGCTGTTCAAGAAGACATCTAGTCCCACCTATCCCAGGATTGTGTGCATATGTCTCCCATCAGGAGATCCTTCTGCACTCAATGGCCAATGAGAATAATTTGCCCTATACAATAGAGAGGCTTAAACCATCAATAATTTGCAGATTTTAGATGAAAAGCGAGCAAATACTAAATTCCCATTCCAACATCGGGTTTCATGATATTGCAAAGCTGTTTCCAAGGCTGTCTTAAGCAGGTCTTCAAGCAAATGAGGGAGGAGAGGATGGGACCATGGTTTGGGTTGGACTGCAAAGGTCCTGACCTGGCATACGTTCCAGGTAGGCTTTGCAAGCTGCTTGCTTTCTTTGTGTCTCAGTTCCCATTTGAATAACTCCTGTCTCATCTACTGTGATGGTAAAGATTTAATAGAAAGACGCTGTAAGCATCCATTCCATGATAAATATTATAGATGGAATGACATAATAACTGTCTCCCAGCTAAAAGCTGCTCTACGATGAAAATCAAGCCTTGTTCTGAGGATGGACAGCACACTGCTGTGCAGGTAGAGCTCTTCCAGATATTTTTTTTGTGTGTGTGAAAAAGGCGTTGGAAGCCTATCTATTAACTAATGAAGACAGGGAGGAATTTTTATGGGATCTGCCTTTTTTTTTTGTCTTCAATTACTGCTACTGGAGGTCCTGGGTTGAGAATTTAAAAAAATAATTTGAATTCTCACAACTGCTTTGTCTCAGGTTTTTGCCTGTATTGTTTATTTTGTTGAGTTGTTTTTTTTTGTTGATGAAGAGTTTTAGCAACGAACACGTCAGTTCCTTAGCTCTAAGAGGGAGCTTAAACTAGCCCATATAGAATGGGACACCAGTAATACCAAGCTGTGATCTATACTAATTAAAGATTTCCATAGGTAATGCGTTCATGAGGCAGCACAGGCTCAATTCAAGGAGCAGCTGAGCCGAGTGATATGTCCCCACGGATGGTCCCAGCAGAGGAAATGAGATGGTGTCCCCAGCAAGTGCACGTGTGCATCCGTGTGGGAAGAACAAGGTCAGGAAGGGCATAAGGGGACATTTCTTTTTTAAAGTCAGAAGTCTTTACCCTGAGCATTTAAATTTTAGAGGCTGACAATGCTGGGATGAAACAGGCATATGGTAGAGCTTCCCCTAGAGAGCTGGTCCTCTCTCCTGCAAGCTGAGTATTGCCCTACTTAGCAACAGAGTCTGCTGTGTTGTGAAAGGCAGGTGACAACTTGACCAGTGGCTTGATGCTGGTTAAAGACCGCTTAAAAATTATTTTGGCAAACATCCCAAGCAATTCTGAGTTGGCTGAGCCCGCAACTTGCTGTGGCCATATGAGGGACAAGGAGTCAAGAGACAAGTCCTGTGAATCTGCCCTTCGTTTTCACTGCCCTTATCTTTTAAGTCAAGTTCCTTGTAGCTGGTATGAATCGAACTGTAGGGTGTTGGAAGTAAACCATACAAACCTCTAGAAATAACCTCAAGCAACTCTTCTAGACCTAAAACTTTTCACTTTTTGGTCTGACATCTCGAGAGATTTTAAGTCCAACATTCTTGCCGTGAAATAAAATTTCTGCTTGTGGGAGAAACTCAGATGAGGAGTGAAGCAAAGTTGGAAGTTTTTTTGGTGTTATGGAATTTTATAACAAGCCCCAAAAACATGGGACGGGGCTAGAAGGAGGTGAGGAGTTCAGGTGATAATGATATAGGTTGTTACAGGGCTTTGTGTTTCGGTCCAGCAGGGATGGAATGCTATCAGCAGATGTTTCTGGAAAGGCCAATGTGTTTGTTGCCCTTTTTTTCACTGAAAAGCTAAAATTTGCCAACGTCTTTTGTTCCACATATTTCACACACTGGAGGATAAGAACTGTCAGTACGTGGTGACATATAAAAATAATGTCCACTGTTAAATTATTTTCTGTTTCACTTGACTCTACAAGGCCAGTAATGTGTTGCTAATGAAGCACCCAGGGTGCACAGCATTGCCTTTTCTGGGACTCTGAGAAACAACCAGCCATATGTACAGCAAATGTCTTTGGCAACACTGTGTGGTTTAACTGGAATTTCCTTGCTGTTGTAATTTTATGACTCAATCCTAATGTTATTTAAACATCATTTTTCTGTGTTTAATTTATTTATTGTCTCTAGTGGTAGGCACAGAGACTGGTGAGATACATTATATTAACACTTCAGGGTAATAATAGAAGAAAGCAATTATCTTTGGGCATAAAAATCATTTTAATTAGACAGCCGGTAAAGTGAGAATGGACAGACAATGATGGATCATCATGCCGTGGTTTAATCAGGCAGCCAGGGAGCTGGTCTGCAAGAGGAACTCAAGAAAGCATTTTGTCTGGTTGAATGAAGTGTGGACAGCAAGGAGAAACTTCCTTCAGCCTCCTTGCATGACTGATAAAATAAATACGCAGCCCATCATTTTTTTTTTTAATTCATGGGAAGACTTGGAGTTTGATAAAAGTTAACAGAAATATTTTATTTTCTCTGTCTTGAGATCCTATCGAACCAACAGCAACTTAATAGCTATGGGCCATTCCTCTGAGCCTTCACTATACGTACTGCTCGGTCCAACAAAGGCAAAACCACAGCTCACCAGCAGCTCTGGGACACTGCCAGGTTGAGGCTGTGCGCCAGGGTGTGGTGGGGCTGGAGGGTCCCCAGGGGCTGGGAGCGGCAGGAGCATCCCCATGGCCGGCAGGGCAGGGTGATTCCTGATTTTCAGATCATAGAATCATAGAATGGTTTGGGTTGGAAGGGACCTTAAAGATCATAAAGTTCCAACCCCCTGCCATGGGCAGGGACACCTCCCACCAGCCCAGGTTGCTCAAAGCCTCATCCAGCCTGGCCTTGAACCCCTCCAGGGATGGGGCATCCACAACCTCCCTGGGCAACCTGATCCAGTGTCTCGCCACCCGCACAGTGAAAACCTCCCTTCCCTTGCCTGCACGGGGCGCTTGTGCACCTTGCCATGACACATGACAAAGATAGGTGCCTGAAAACGGGGTTCAGAACAGTGCGCATGCTGAGTTGGTAGTCTCCTTGGTTTTTCAGCCCTGAGCGGAGTGGTTGGGGAATATCTGCATCTCGCTGTAGTTTGCATCCTGAAACTCCTGCCAGAGTCGGTCGTCTCAATGACACCTTTCTGAAAACTGGTGGCTCTTTCTCCAGTTTCCTTTCCAGAGAAACTCTAGACGTCTGCCGTGAAAGCCAGGCTTAGGATCTTCTAGATGACACTGGTCTCTGTGCTTGACTGCACCAGTAGTCGTTTGGATGGATTAGAGCAATGCCCTGAGAAAAAAAATAATTAAATCCCCGTTGAAACCCACATCTTTTTGGCTGTCCGTACCTGCTGTTTGAAGACCCATGGTCAGCACACCGGTACCCTCTCTGGAGATGATCCTGTAGAGATCAAGACTCTCCTACTGACACCGTAGTGGCAGCTTTCCCCTCTCCTTGTGTTTTGCAAATCAGATCCCTCGGAGAAACTCCTGGAGGCAGAGAAGGGCCGGGCGGCAGCTGACAGAGCGAGTGGAGGCATATGGGGAGTTCCACCGAGGGCAGCTCTGAGAGGCAAAAACTGTCTCCCAACGCAGACGTGCAGTCTGGAAAAAAGAGTGTAATTATGCAGCTGAGAGAGAGAGTGATCGGCGTATTAGTCATTAGCTCCTAGAGGAGGTACAGGAGCTTGAAGGGAAGCTGAACTCCCTTTGCAGCAGCGTAAAGTGATATAGTCAGTGTTATTAGGGACACCGAAAGACGTTAACTCATGCCTGATTTCTAGACAAAGCAGAGATGCTCTGCTTCATTCAGTGTTGAGACTGGTCTGACCAGAGACAGCTCTTCTCACGCAAATCCAAGGAGGACAGTTAGTAGCATCCAACTCACCTGGAAGCAGTGAGAAGATTGTGCTGGCCAAGTCTCCAGCTGAGCTAATTAGCACAAATTAATTCCAGTTGTGTTTCCCAATGAGCCTGTGAAAAACCTATAAATCCAGAGCTTCCATCCTACAACTCTTGATTGCTGTGGTGGCCACAGGGTTTGGGCTGACCCTGTTTTCCTGATGGTCTTGTTATGTTTCTGGGGATGAGCCTTGCTGGCAGAGCCCTGCTGGTCCTGCTGTCACCGCCGTTCCCTGGAGGGCAGCTGGCCTGCATTGCCCGTGCACAGTGACTGTTGGGGTCTGATGAAGAGCTCCTCGGGGACGTAGCAGTAGCTGTGGCCAGCTCTCTGGAGGTCCTGGGAGCCTCGGTTAATGGGTGTGAAATAAACACCAGCCCTTCTGAGGTCCGAACCGCTAGGGAGAGCTGGTGACTAGTGAGTCTGTTTTCTGTTTGTTAATTATATGATTTCTTTTAATTTATTCCTTATGCCTTGAATAATTTCTACAAGTTCTTAGTCTATAGCTTTCCTGAGCATTTGCTGCTTCAGCAAGGGCTCCTGCATAATCCTGCTGGCTTGACAGACACAGAAAATGAAAGCAAAAAAGAGTGTGAAGATGCCAGCAGAGGAGAAAAATTATTGTCTCAGATGGCATTTGTGTTTGCTTCACCCTCCCAGGCCAATCCCTGAACTGAGACAGGGTCTGGGACAGTGGGAGAACGGCGCTGAGCTGCTGCAGGGCTGCCAGGTGGACTCTGCCGCTGCAAAGGCTGCACAAATCTCCCTGTATCGCACATCACTCCTTTTTTTTTTTTTTCCTTTCTCCGCCTTTGCTCACTCTTCTTATCGAGCTCCAGTGACCAGGCGCTAAGCAGACCCTGAGTATTCAGCACCAGCCTCTGGTTTTTGCACTTTCAGCCTGTGGGATCAAGCCCTAATTAAAGGAGTAATCAGGCGTGACTTCCCAGTGATTGCTTTTAGTGACCTCATCCTAATCCCTCCAGAGGACAAAGGCATCTGAGGGCATTAGGCATCAGGGATGGTGCTTCGTGTCTCCCAGGTTTGGCTCTTGCCTGACTAGACTTTCTGAGAGTTGATGTTTAAACCAAGTGACAAAACCAGTTTGGGAGTTAAACAGTGATTGACTCCCTGCTCCCACACCTGAGGAGGCTACAGAGCTCAGACAAGAAGTATTTTAAGATGAATGTCACTTTACTTTCTGCACACAGTGTGGGATGAGAAGCAGAGAACGCATTTTGGAGAGATTTACCGTATTTTCACACTTGGAGCTAGCAGGATAGCTGGGAGAAAAAACCACCCGTTTATTCATCCATTCGAGTTACCGATGAGGGAACTGGCTGAAGCATCCCCTCTTCTGCCTTGGACCCCTGGGGCTGCCCTCCACCGTATGGCCCTTCCTCCCTCTCCTCTGCCTCTCTTTTCCTACAATCCCTGTTGTTCCTTCCTTTATTCCCTTCTAGCCCTGATTTTGGGTGTGTATCTAAGCTGTGAGTTTATGTATAAATAGCACTTCCCAGCACCCGGTGTAAGCTGTGCGTGAGGCAGAACAGCGGGGAAGGTGGTGCAGAAGCAGAGCGAGGGGTGCGTGTAGACTGAGGCCAACGGTACTTCTCACAGCTGACTATAAACCGCCCGTATTTACTGCAGCTGCAGGGTTTTAAACACATAAATAAAGAGTAACAAACCTTAACGAGGTCTCCGCTCCACACAGGATTGTTGATAGAAATGCAAAATAATTCTGTGTGGCCATGCAGCTGAGGCAACCCTACTGCAGTCAATAAAACCGAAATGTTTGAAGTACGGGGACTGCAGCACGTTGGCTTTAATGACAAAAGTTAGCGCTGTACCTGCTGCTTGTGCCTCTCAGACCGTTTAGGTGTAGATCGCTTTGGACAGAACACAATGGGATTATTTATTGTGCCACACCTACTTGCTTCTAAGAACAATTTAGCTGGACATGTGCAATGATGTATGCACACTCCAAAGCCGAAATAATATTACCCAGTGCTCTGCCCAGCTAACAAACCTCATGCAGTTGTTTTTCTCCCAGCCAAATACTGCTCAGCAAGGAGAACGGCGTTCCCAGGAACGTATCTGTACGCATCGTAACAGAGATGGAAACAGGTTTCTGTTATAGTCACAGAAAAATGTTAAAAGTGAAATTCTGCTGTAGGCAGATGATAATGTTTTGTTGGGAACAGCTGAAAGAAGCCATGCTTCATTTTCTACTTCCTTTCATGCACGTTATAAAACAATTCCACATGACTTTATAAGCTAACTTTACAAACCAACAAAAATCTGAGATTGTATTTTATGCTAGGCTTTGAGGATTCATTCTTCTGAAGCATGCAGATACATAAAATAACAATGACAATAAACCTTTTCCGTAACGTCTGGAGGTGAAAGTATGTGCTTGAGGAGTGGAAGCCAGGGGTTTTCCTCTTTAGCCAGGGCTTTTTTGACCATTTCCCACATCTCACGTGGGATCGACTCTTTTGAAGAGCGTCTTGACTCTCTCAGTCCCCAGCTCACGGCTGTGGAAGGTAGCAAAGAGGGACCAGAAAGAGAGACAAACCAACGCAAGGGAAAAAGGGAGACCTGCATCTCCAGAAGCGTGTGCACTAAACGGGCTCGTTTGCCTGTTTCTGCATTCTTTCTGACCAGTGGAAACTCCTACTGGTTCATCTTAAGAAGAAAGTGGCTCTGGTTGGCAATTCTCTCTCCGTGATCTGCCACGGGAAAAATCTGACAGATTTTAAGTGATCAGGATCCGCCTGGATTTCTTTTCACTGTAGTTGCCTTATTCTCTTAACATGATTCTTCAACTTTTCCTGCCCCAGTTTTTTTCTATAGCGATGAAGTGTATGGAAAAGTCAGATTCATTGCTCATTAAATAGAATCCCCCTGTTTCTGTTGGAGAGTTAACGGGGAGAAGTGCTGGTGGAACAGATTTGGGGCTGTTTGCGATTCTGGACAGAATTAGCTGCTGTCTAAACGACCCGTGTAATCAGAACTAGTGGCCAGTGCTAGCTTGGAAGGTAGCATCACTTTATAGAGGCTTTCAAAGTCTCCTACGTTAAGCACCAAAGAGACTGCCTGACGGTTGTCCTGTATTACAGATACACTGTCCAGAGGGTCTCATTGCTTCAAGGAGGAGGGCAGGGCTGCATCTACAGCTGATCCAAAATGCCCAAGCTGAGGTAGGTACTGGGGGAAGAGCTGGGGGCATCCAGCTGGTACTTGGTAAAATCGAAGGTATTACTTCTATTACCACCACACCTGGGAGGTCTGATCGAGCCTCCCCAACTCAGAGCACGTACCGGGGCTGCTCTGAAGCGCAGGGCAAATAAGGGGATGGGGAGTACTCACTGGTGACCTTGCTCTCAGCAAGGCAGGCTCTGCTCCGCTCTCGAGTGTTGCTCGAGATGCCTGTGCGTTGTGGCAGAGAACTCGCTGCAGGGGACCTGTGCAGCGCTGAGTTGGGCACCTTTGCCAAGTGGAACAAGCTCCAGGAGTTCGTATCCTCTTCCCTCTCCCTCCTGTCCCAGTGCCAGCACCCTGTGGGCTCTGGGGCAGCGGTGCTGCATCCCCACCCGCTGCTGTAGTCCCATCCTTGGGGAAAAGAAAAAAATCCGTTTGCAATTGCTGATGGGAGGCTGCGATTGTCCTTGTTCTTCGCCTTTCGTTCCTGCTCTCCCCTCCTACCTCAGCTACAATATAATTTTTCTTCTTTTGCTTTCCAGGCACGTGAAAACCATTTTCTTTTCACTCAGTCAGAGGTAACAATTTAGCTCTGCCTTAGGTATGTGCTCCTCAAGCGTGCATGTCCTGAAATCTCTCCTTTAGACTTTAAACAATGGCCAAACCGTGGCGCTTTCCGATTTAAACTATAACCACCGTGCACAGAACATCTGTGCTCTCCCATTTAAAAGCTATTCTTCATTGCCACACTTCGTTGTGCCAATCTGTGGTGGTTTCTTTACACAGCCCGAGCATTTTAAAGGAGCATTTGCAACTTAAACAGCTGGTGCTGAAAGTAGAGGAGCAAGGACAGCTTTCCAGGTACACCGGTCTGCTGATACACAGCCTGTTGTGTACCTGGTCTCTGACCCAGCCCTTGGATCAAACTCGTCTCCTCCAGCATCATTTACGGTCTCACCTCCCGTGGCTTATCTCATCCTTAGGCTTAGGTTGGAGCCTTTCCAGTAGCTGTTCCTGAAAGAACTCTGGACGGGTGAAAATGTCTAACCAGCGGTGGCTAGGGTGTTCCTGGGTTGAATTTTGACGGTTCTTTTTTCAAACTTGAATCTACCCCTCTTCGTTGCTTTATTAACATAACAATATTAATAATAATCCCAAAGGAATATTGGATATGATTGCTCACAGTGTTCTCGCAGCAACTTCTCTGCACCCAGGCTTGTACAACTGGACTTGCATTTTGCAGAAAAAAAAAATGTTGAAAATAATACTTTCCCAAAGCTACAATTCAGCAAGAATTTCAAGTGGTACAGGAACAAAACTTTTTAAAAGGACTTAATTCAGTGCATTAGGCTGAAACATATTGAATAATGCAGCGAGGCTCTGCACGGATAACCGAAGAACGATGGAAGTGATTAGAGTTTTTCTCATTCAAGGCGCCTGTGTTTTTTGATGGGGTTTTACCATCGAACCCAACAAGCACCAAATGTGGCCGGAGTTGGGGTGGACTGAGTAAACCCTTCCCTTCCTGCCGCAGGATACAGTCTGCTCTGGACATGTCAATGATAAAGGTCTTTGGGAAAGTTCCCAGAAAGAGAGTAAGTTCCTCTTAGCTGTTCTTTTAACGTGGGATTTCAGAAGGTTATTTCAAACCTATTAAAATTTCAATCTCTAATAACCTTAGTGTAAGATACTGTAGCTTGTTAATCTTCTCAGCTTCTGTGATGGATAAAATACATCCTACAGACGGGACCTACGTTTTTTTACTCTGAATATTAATCTTTTGGGAACTGTTATGTCTTTGAGCATGCCAAATCAAGAAAAAAACACCACCAGCTTCTTTTAAAGGGTATTTTCCTTTGCAAATAAATTAGTATCTTCTAGGTAAAACAAAAGAGCAGCTAAAGGAATAGAGTGTTAACACCTCAGTCATTGAATATCTATAAATTTTGACCCAGAACTTGCTGCTAGCTATTTTTCCTTAGCCTTTTTCTGACAATTAACCATATGTTCTGTGGGAGTTTTGTCAGCTGATTGTGTGTTGCAGGCGTGTCCCCAGATGCAGGATGTACGGGAACTCTTGGGGACGGTTAGCTAGTGGTAGGATTTGGTCTTTAAGATCTCTGTGCATTTTGAAGTAATTATGATTTTAAATCTCTGTGGGCATTTCACAGTAATTAATCATGATGAGACAAACGTCTCATTGGCAGCGAGCAGCCCCTCTGCTTCGGAGTCAGGATGCGATGTGCCTCGTGCATAGGGGGTGTGAAAGGGATCTATGGGTCTGAAACAGACCTGGGCAGCAGGGAGCAGCAGTGTGACATACAGCAAAAAAAGAGTGTGCTGCAGCATCTGGAGACGAAAATAAATAAATGGCAGCGACCTTACATACAGCTGGAAATCTTCGGTACCTGGAGTGTGTCTGAAGTGAGACAGGCTGGAGTGCTAACTCCTGAGAAGAGACTCCAAGTTTTGTACTGAGAGCGCTGCAGCTGGACTCCTAGGGTGGACAAGCTCGTCTCTGCCTTTGCCTGCCGTATCGTATCTCTAAATCAGAAAAAGCTGAATGGAATGAAGAGGAGGGCATTTGTTTATTTAGACTAGCCAGCAAAGTGACAGGTATGTCCTGATGCCAAAATGCAGCTGTGCAAAGCATCCTCCTGAGAGGAGGTGTGTGCAGGGGAGGTGCCTGGAGCATTGGGCCACGTGCAAGAGGATGGGCAATACAAAACTCTGTGATATGCTGTAACGTGTGCCGCCTTATAAGCCCTTTTTGAGTGCAGTGGGTCGCCTTTCAGTGCTTAGGCGCTTTGCTGCTTCCTTGGTCCTGACACCAGCCACCAAACAACTGTATGTGACACAGGGACGGTGGACTCAAGTTAAGTCTGCGGTGACATGCTCTAGAGACGTGTGAACCTGGCACTGGGTGTGGAGCGCCTTGAGGGGAAGGAGAGCTTTGTGATTATCAGCCTCGGTGCGAATTACCGGCTCTGCAGTCTACACTCTGCTTTCTGTTATGGACAGGAGACGAGAGATAGGCAGCGCTTGGGGAAGCCTTATTTACATAGGAAAACCCCCTGGGTACTGGCACCTGAGACATATCTGGCCTGCCTTTTATTTTATTATAAAGGAGAGGGATATTATTACCTGCAGGTAGGTGTACAAAATGTTTTTCTCCTGTTATTTCTTAGGGCAGTCACAAAATTCTTAGTTATTTCAAGAAAAGCAAGACCAGCCACTGAAAAGGGTGATGACATTTCTTCTTCCCTTCCTCCATCTCTTCTCTCCTTCCTTCATCCCACCCCCTTTCCCCTGTATCACTGATGCGCCGTGTGAGCGTCCATCGTTTCTGGAACACCCTGAACAGATCTCTGGCTGTTGTATGGTTGTGATCTCTGGGTCACTAAGTATTCCTGAAGGCCAAATACTGGGACAACAATGCACAGCACTCAGTCTTCCAGCCCAAATTCCTTACATTGACGATTCTGTCATTGCCCTTTGTCACTTCTTACAACATCCCGATTATTAAGTGGAGCCCCATACTTGGGTGCTTAGAGATCAGATGCCTGATTTGGGGGACGAAAGCAGCTCAGCAGGAAATCGGGGTCACTTTTGAGTGCTTAACCTGCTGTGATAATCTGCAAAATTCACGAGGTTTACAGAGGCAGCACTGAGAGCATGGCCGTGTACATATATATTTAAACAAACACTAGAAAGAGCAGGGAAAGAAATTGGTAAGTGGTCGAAAGGGAGGAAAGTAACTCAGCACTGAGGGAATGCTGCTGCCTGCTGGGCTCAGAGGTGGAGAAAAATCAGCTTCAAGCAGTCTGAAAGCGAACTGAAGCAGAAAGAGCAAGGAAAAGTTACTGTACTCCTGCTGTTTCCAGAGGAACGACTCTGAAGATAAGCTCTGAAAACCCGCAGGGTCTCCTGTGAGCTCAGGAGCTTGGCTGGACCACCTGTCTGCCGGCTGCTGTGCCTGGGAGAAACGCTCAGCAGCCCGAACCGTGCCAGTGACTTGGAAACACACGATGCAGAGTAAGTCTTTGCCCTTTTTGAGCTCATCTCATGCTTGGACTTCCAGGAGTCTCTTAATTTGTCTGGCTGCCCTACGGTTGCCATCTCTGAAAACCTTTCTGGTTTTGGAAGTCTCAGCTGCTTCCTCTAGGAGGCTTTTTGTGCAGTGAAGTTCATTATCACAAATGGGTTATAATTACCACGTAGATTTCTAAGGCAGCCTTTGTGAATCTGTATATTATCACTTGGGACGTGAATGCCGCAGTAAGAGTTTGTGATGGGTTGGCCCATCCTATGAGGGATGAAGAGAAGGGAAAAGGGAAAAAAAAAGTTAACTCTGCTCTGCTTAACCCACGACAGAGTTTTAAAAGGGCAAAGCACGGGCAGAGGATTCAAGAAATCAAGCCTCTTGGCTGCTGCAGTTGACGAGCCCAGTCACCTCCACCAAGCTGACTTTACTGGTGTGTGGCAGAACCTACGAGTCAGTGCGGAGAGAAGTTTGCAGGTGTGGGGGAAAGAGACGGGGCCAGCGTGGAAATGTCCCTGCGTTGTCCTGCTAACCAGTCCCCGTCCAAGCCGGGGTGATGGGAAGCGTCCCACCCCAAGGAGAGCAGTGCTTGGAGAGTGAATCTCAGCTGTTGTGCCGCCTTGCTGAAGTTACTCAGCAGGAAAAGCTAAAGCGGAGGTCCCTCAGAAGAAAGCATCTTATTACTCTTCAGCTTCAGAGCCACGAGTATCCTGGAGTTGTGTCCCAGCCGGATCATGTCAAACACGGCAAAGAGCAGAGGCACTCGGCACACAGCTCAGAGGAGCTGCTCCAAGGGACAGACATCCAGCTCCTCCCCTTACAGAAAAATGCTCATAAAGATTTGCCAAAGACAGAAAATTAATAACTCAAAGGCTTTTGAATATGTTACAAGTGTGGCAATGCCAAAATCACGCTTACAAGTAGGTGATGTAGGAGCACAGATGCTAATTACCTTCTTTGCCCCCAAACTGATCCACTTAAAATTAGGTCAATTAGTGGACAAAACGATGAGCTGAATGGTCATTCTGAATGATCACAGTTTGATTTGGATAACGATAAGGTATCTTAGAGCTAAGACTCTAAGATCTAAGACTTCCACTGCTTTTTTCCCCAGCCTGTTTTACCTGTTTCTTCTCATTCCTGTCTTTCCTCTTGCCCTCTGCTTTAGCTAGTTGAGACGGAGTCTAACACCTCCAAAACGACCGCTAAAGGCAGGATATCACACCGCTCAGCGCTGGCGGCGTACTGGCAGCTCTTGAGGCGACTGACAGAGGCAAGTGCTGTGCCTAAACTTCTCTAATGATGAGACGACAAGTGAAACTCAGAAACCAAAGTTTTGCTCTCAGGTTTTGCTCTGGTTTCTTTTCTTCTACTGTATATGCTTCTCTTGTTTGTCTTCAGGAAAGCAGGATCAGGCCATAGTAATATCTCCAGGCCGTCTTAACAAGCTTTTCTCTTTTTCAAGGTCTTGCCAGCATGTTCTGAAGATGTCACACCATTCATGGGAATGTTAACATCTGTGTTCACAGGACTCCTCGGTGATGATGCGTTTGTGTTGAGTAAGGTTTAATAAAACACATGATTTGCTTCTCCGAGCTGCACAATAACGTCAGAGATGAGAGGTTTTGCCTCTGTGTTTTACGAACTTGTTAAAAAAGACAAATGTGAAAAAAAATTTCGAAATCTGAAGACTGGGTTGCAGTAGCTGGTAATTGCTATTGCTGTCCCAGTAAGCAAGTGGCATTTTCTTTACTCTGTGTTCCTTTAAACTTGGATATTCAGATGCTGAGCAAACCCAGTGATTAATAGAAATACGATTTTGTATGGAAAATGTCTACAATTCTATTTAAAACTTCTAGACCAAAGAATTTGTTTTATACTTCACCTAAATTTACTCTATTGGTAAGAGCTGGTCATCCCGTTTCTTGTTGAACCATTCCGTACTCAGTACACATTCACCAAACAGAGATGTTTATGGAATAACTTTGTACGATGCAGGGCAGATAGAACGGTACCTCAATAAATGCTTAGGCAGGATGTCACATAGAAGATATTATTCAAATAAAAATCTAGGGGAAAACGTGTCATAGGAGCTCCTCTGTGTGAACTACGAGGAAAAATTACAATGCAGTCACACCAAGTTGTCCAGGCAAATTCTGTCTTTGCTCCTTGCGTTAGCTCCCGTACACTGTTAGCACCTAAATAACAAAAAGCAATGGAGAGGGGTCATAAATACTGTAGAGTACTGCAGTGTTGCTGTAACAGGAACTGAAATTCGGGTATTGCCACTGCCGGTGTCTGCCATGTCTATAAGTTGTGTACATTCATCAAAGGCCTTACGGAGACTGGATGACCTTCAGCCATTGTCCTGTGATGCTCTGAGCTGACCTACTTCAGAACTCTTCTGCTTCAGAGTTAGTGATGTGAAGGAGCCAGGTGCCCCGATGTCAGAACACTATCCCTGACAAATAGGGGTGTCACTGTCAGCTGGTGGAAAGGTTTAACAGAGCCAACTGAAGGCTTTTCCGTGACCACATTACCTCTCTTCAGATCTTAGCAAGGATCCGCTTCGTTTCCATACATTTGGTGTAAACAGACTCTTTGCAGGTTGACGCAGAGGGTCCATTGAAATGAAAACAGCCCTGAGCAGAAAACTGGAACAACATCTTCGGTCCTTCTGCACCAACTATAAAAGATGCTCAGCTCCTTGCACAAATGAAATGGGGATCCCTGGCTACTCTCATTGCTTTTCGTGCCAGCCTATGGTAGGATAATGCCTGAAGCCCTTCAGTATCTATATGTCACTGCCTCAAAGGCATTGCCGTACAGCATATTGACCAGATACGACACTGAAAATCTGGGTAAGCTGTATTCTGGCTCTTCTCAGAGTGGGAATTGTTTGGGTATTACTAGTAGCTGTTTTGGATTACCTCGTGCTTTGTGAAATGACTGTCCACATATGCTGCAGCACGTGAGGAAGCATACCAAACCTGCAGAGGAGGGATATCTGTTCCGTACACGCAGACTGGGGTGTACACACCCCGTGGAGGACAGGGATGTGTGTCATCGGTGGCTGTAACTGCACAACATTGAAAATTCACCCTTTAGACCAGTGATGTACAGCTCCGATGGAAGTCATTTAAGTCTCTGATCTTTCAAACCCAGCCTTAGCTTTACCTTCATTCTCCAGACTACGAGCTGGCAATGTTTTAAAGTCCTTTCATATTACTTTTTTGGCTCTGGAGACTCTGTGTTTGTACCATAACAGGGAAAACAGACTTACCTAGCTTTCTGAATTGAACTTTCCTTGTTTTCTATCATCTCTGTAAAATCATCCTCCATAGCCCTCTGTTCCTCGTATCATTTATCTCAGTCCTCTGCTCTTCATATCGTTAATCTGAACATTGTACCTGTTTCAAAGTGAATCCAGTCCCCCCAAAGAGCACATCCAGATACATTGCACGCTCAGCATCTTGGAGGATTGCCCTGATGCTCAAAGGAGAATTTAAAGCTTTCCAGGGTGAAAAAAGATCTCCCTGTCTGTGAGAAATTCTCAGCTGGATGTACTACGTTTTGTTAGTGTTTCTCTTTTCTGGGGCAAGTCAAGGTTTGGAAACGTGTCATGGATTTATTGCTTTCATTAACATGATGGACCACAATGAAGTAGAATGCTGCTGCTGAGGTTCCTGCACCTGTCCGGGGATGCAATGCCCAGCCATTAGCATGTTTGAGGCAATGTATTAGTCCACCACAAATGCTTTTTAAAAGGAAGAGGGAAGTTCTATTGAGTGCTTTTTAACTTTATTGAAGAGTCTAAAAGCTTTTTAAAGGAGTAAAAATGCGTTCACACTGGAAGAGCTGAATCAGGGCTCTTCAGGAAAACATCATTACGGATGGAGAGCTGCTGTTAGTAAAGCAGTGACACGGGAAACCAAACGACATAAATTGAAAAACACTGATGCCAACAGTATAAGGAAAAATTCTGGCAGCACCATTCATCCACATAGCATCTACCCATTACAGCTTGTACGGGAAGATCAATAGCATGGCGAAAGTTGATGGAGAGCTGAGCCTTGAACAGTCTGGCATTTTAAATCTAGTGTATCATTGAGTGGTGAAAAAAGAGACAGTCAGGGTGGATGGGGGACCAACACATAGGATGTTTTTTCTTTTACGTGTACAACAAAGAAAAAGATAAAGGTTTCTCTTATTTGTCAAAGGTATTGTTCCACAAACCAATGGCTGAGGAAAGTTGTGAGAGTTGCTCGCAGAGGTATCCAGCTGAAGAACTTGCAAATATAAAATGTGTATCTAGGGGCAAGTTTGAAAGGAGCCCAAGATGATCTGCCACCTGCAGTCTTGGGCCTGATGCAGTTCAAGGGATTTTGTGCATGACCACTGCAGAAAGTTTACCTGCTTGTTGTACTCAAATGGTAGGGAAAGTGAACACCAAGGACGTCTCTTCTGCACCGTTTCCTGCCTATGGTACTGTCAGAGCCTACTGTACTCATTATCCATGGAAGACATGACTGCTTTTTTCAATCAGTGATGGGACAGGAATTTCTGGTGTTTTAAGTGCTTTTGTTTCCCCTTCCAGTGCTAAGAGAAGACACCACATATGAACACAACACGTGAGTGATAAACAATGACGGGAGCACGTCCTTGTTCAGTTTCCCCAGTCCTCTGCCACTGTCCCCTCACTGCCCAGCTCAGAGACCTCGTCACAGTCTGTTCATTCTGGTGAGAGGTTGTGAGCCTGGGAACAAAGAGGAGAAGCTGTAATGAGGGCAGGGGCTAGTCTGCCCTGGGAAGCTGTGCCCCTGGAGGAAACAGGAGGATCGTTGCCGATTCTCACCTGGACCTGAGATTCCCAGAAAGTGACTCTGCCACGCAGTAATATGAACACAACTGAAGAGAGTTTTTGTGCTAATGATTCAAGAAAGTTGTTGAAAACCTGTAGAGTTCAGGGAAGACTTATTAAAACACCAAAAGAATCAAAGGAAAAAGCCCAAGAATCAATAGTTTGAGGGGGTGAGTCTGTTGAGCATACCCAGAGGAATGGTTGAAGGATGATTAAAAATCAGCCTAATCTGGCCACCAACACAGATGCCCAAATGTTGATGACCAGCACCAAGTTGGTATTGACACCACACTGTGCCCAGAGCAAAGGAGCCTGTGCTTCATTCTTGGGTCTCTTTTGCCCACACACACACACTGCAATAGAAACTTCTCTTCCTGTGCCATCAGTTGCCTCACAGTGTTTGGCCGCAATATAGTACTGAAAAAGAATCATAGAATCATGAAGGTTGGAAAAGACCTCAGGGATCATCAAGTCCAACCGTCAACCCAGCACCACCCAACCCACTAACCCATGTCCCCAAGCACCACATCTACATGTTTCTTGAACTCCTCCAGGGATGGTGACTCCACCCCAGGATTCAAGGTGCAAAATGTTCTAGAAAATATTACTTTTGTTCTTTCTTGTTTTTATTCTCATTCTGCTTGATAGCTGATTATTTTGGTAGCACAAAGCGGAGCAGCTGGTGTGGAGAACTCATCTGAAGACAAGAAAGAAAAGATGGTTTTGTGTGTGTGAGGTGCTCCAATACTAGAGTGACAAACATGGCGAGAAGGGTCGTACTGAAGAGAATCCAGAATAATTTATTTTATTATGGAAAACGACTGGCAAAGCTGCAGCTACGCTTGGCTGTGCTGTAGAAGCAGAACTATAATAGGTGCCATTTATACACCCCGACTTGAGAACAGGCTGTTGGGCCATTTCTGTACGGGCTGATATCAGGTGTTTTCCATACAAGATTATTTTTTTTCCCTCCACATGCCACCTCCCTGTAATCAATCAAAGAGATTATTCCAAAGTGACCTTGCTGTAATAGTATGTATATTAAATTTATACATAGCCTCAAATAACACACAGGCTTTCGTTGCTGAATGTACCAGCAGAGCAAGCAGTAACAGTATTAACTTTATTTAATGTATGCCCACTGTATTGAGCTAAAAGATATGAAGATTTACGATCCATTTCAAGGGAAGTTATTACAGTCTGATACTAACATTCTCAGCAGTTTATTTTTTTTTAATCTGTCGTATAATAATGGAGAAATAACATAAGAAAGCAAATTTCACAGGCTATTGTAATGTACCCATCGGGGCCCTGCTGCCCTGCGGTGGCTGAGGACAGTGGGGCTGGCTGGAAGCGGTAACGGGGTCAGCCCAGATCCCGCGGCCACCAGGCTGTTCCTGCCATGATGGAGCCACGAGGTCCCATCCATGGGCGCTGGTAGGAAGCAGTGGACCCATGGCAGGGGCTGCAGCCACAGGCTGCCTGGGAGACCCCTGCTTCTCCTCATTATTTCAGCACAGAAATTCAGATGACCATTTTCTCTCCTTCTGCAGATTTCCACCTTTTCTTCGGTATTTTCCTCATTTAGTTGGGGAGGAATTTTGGGTAACGGGTGCATTTAGTCCCCACACATCTGTCTGAAGCTGAGTGTGATGAGAAACAATTTTTTTCCCGTCACCTTCTCTGGGTGCAGGCTGCTCCCAAAGCTGGGCTCTCTCCTTCCTTTTTGGTTTGTGGTTGCAGGTTCCTGGCCAGTGAAACCCACCTAAATGCAGCTGGGAGACAGAGCAGCCACTGGCCATCCCCGATGCCCACTGGCAGCAAGCTGGAGACTAAAGCACACAAAATCCTTGTCCCAGAGCCACACCGCAGAGAGCCCTGCTCCCTCTCCTCCTGCCCAGGGACACACTTCTTCTTCTTTCCTCCTCAGCTCCCTGCCTGTGACAGCGCCAGGGACACGCGGCTTGGAGAAAGGACGCGGGCTTGCCTTTTTGAAATCCCCCATCAGGAGCCACGGAGCATGACACAATCTGTGTGTCCGGGTACAAGACATCTCCCACCCTGAGCTTTGATTCCCCATGAGAAGGAGAATTCTATTTTTTCAGATTTAAACTTGCGACGACAGTGAAATAGCAATTACATAGAAAGACGTATAAAAATGATAACAGCCGTCTATCTTTCGGAAGAATTTTGCAATTTTATTCAGATTTATTGAAGGCTTTTCCCCCAAAATGACATCTTTCTGCAAATCCACTTCATCTGCCAGAATACCGAGTCATCCTCGTCCTCAATGATGAATCATTAGAACATCATTAAAACATGGTCCTTAGTATCAGTCAGTCACAGGAATGTAATAATCTGTGCCACAGCAGCACTCTTCGAGCCATCCACACTTATTCTGAAAGCTAAGACACTTTTCATTTAATTACGTTTTCAAATTACAGAGCCGTTTTGCAGTGATTCATTGTAATGATCATCTGTATTTAATTTAAAGTGAAAAAATACATAAACACTTTTTAGCCAGTGGGTTTGTGGCAGGGTGAAATTAACCCCAGGGAAAAAAAAAAAAACTTTTCACAGCTGAGCCTTCTGATACAAAATATTTGTTAAAATACTCCTAATACCGGTACAAAAATGTGAATAACTGTGTGTAGCTTTGTACAAAATCCCTTCAAATTTGCCAGAAAAGTCCCTTCAAATTTGCCAGAAAAAAATGCTCAGATGCAATGATTTTGGGTCAGAAGAAACACCGTGGCTTAAACTTTCAGCTTATGGGCGTTTGTGTTAACAAAAGCGTTTTTGACATCCTCCCCAGGAGCAGCCTGTATCTTCACATCGAGCCGCTGCCTGCAAAGCAAAGCGTGTGCACCGAGCGCTCCTGCGCCCAGGCAGATGGTTCGGAAGGACAGCCCGCATCACCTGTCTGAGCAGGCAAGAAACAGGAGCCAAGGGCAACACTGACACAGTCATACGCCAAATTCAACTTAAGTGAGTGTAAGATGAAATGCCGTGTGGCGAGGCTGGGCGTGCCATATCCTTTGGGATAAATTCCACTGATTTTAATAGAAATGGATAGACTGTATCCGAAGACTTCTTCATCCCTGCTGTTCACTATGCCAGTGAAGCCTAAATAAAAAATCCGCTGTCTGGTCGTAGTCCTGTATGGTCTGGTAGCAGATCTGCCGCTCTTGTGGCAGCTTCTTGTCCAGTGGTTTTGTCTGCTGACACGTTATTATCCCAGATTACCTGCAGCCGAACACTTTTAAATCAACGGAGTTACAGAAGCAAGAAATTTGGCTTATTATTATAGTGATTTGTACTGTGGTAGCACCTGAGGAAGGACTGGAACTTCATTACAGTGGGTAATACATGAGCTTAGAGGAAGAAATTCCTTTGTGAGGTTTTTACAGTTATATGTGAAAAAAAAAAAGTAAAAACTTGTTAAAAGCAAACAGGAAGAATGGAGGATGTTCTAAGAAGCTGATGTGATTCTAGGGTTGGCTGGCTATGTAACCTAATGGTTCTGAATGAACTGACTTTATTAAAAACGAAATAAATCTATAAATACATACCGTCAGTCCCCTATTGACCCTCATTTCTTTATTGCGGTAAATGGACCGTTGACAAAGGACTGAATGGCTCATCGCTCCCTGCGTTTAGCATCCTGCTATTGCCGGGTCATTTGCAGTGGAATCAGACTGAGCAGCTCTGCGGCTGAAGTTTCTCTGGTGATGTCAAAACTCGATGCTTTGCTGAACACTCACAGTATTGTCCTTGATCACACGCTGACAACATTTTCTTATGCCTTACCATCTTGAGGCTGAAGAGCGTAACGCCCTGAATCCTCCCTTTTTAAGAGCTGCTTTAGGAGTGGGTTATGCTAGACCACCTCACAGCATCCTGACCATGGAGTAAAACTTGGACGTGAGAAGCCGGTGCGTAGGGACCGCTGCAGTTGAGTCCTGCTGGGGCTCCTTTCCCTACGGCTCCCTCATGCAGAGCTTTGCACGGGTGCTTCTGGAAATGCTGCCCACCGCCCGGAACATGCTCGCTGCACTTCTCCTTGATCTGCAGAATTGCTTCATCCCATCAGGTCCCCAGGGAGAATGATGTCTGCATTCACGACTTGTGTGATAAACCCTCTTTTCAGGTATTTCCACCACAGCACTTGTCCTTGCAGAAAATTCAGAGCCTGGTCCTGCGCAAGGTTCCTTTCAGGAGCACGACCTAAGACAGCAATTAAAACGATCAAACCCCTCTCCAGTCCTGAAGTACAGATGCTGCTGGCTGGGATGGCAGCTGTCAAGACAAAGCACGGATGGAATATGACATTCAGCTCAGCAGACGAGAAGCTATGGAACACACCAGCGATTGCCTAGGAGTGGGGGGGCAGGCAGAAGCTGCGCTTTGGCTGGAGTGTTGTGTGCATGGGCAGGACCTCCTCTGCCTGTGCTTGTGTGTTCCCTCCTGGCACAGCGTCAGAGCCCCAAGTGCCTTCCCCCTCCTGGAGGGTTGGGTGCCAGCTCTGAGGCAGCACCCCCAAGGGCAACCCCTTCCTTTGGTGACCTGGACCCAGGCTCACAGGCGGCGCTGGGGCTGACCCCCATCCACGGGGAGATGCTTTTAAACGGAGCAACCAGCAGCTGGTCCCTGCTGTGGGCTGGGCAAGGGGCTGGCAGGGGACAGAGCCGGGACAGCTGACCCAAACCGACCAAAGGGATATCCCATGCTGTATAAAGCCATAAGGAATAAAAACTGTGAGAAAGGAGGAGGGGGACATTAGTTATTAAGACCTTTGTCTCTTGATGCAACCGCTCTGCATACTGAGGTCCCGCTGCCCGGGAAGTGTCTGGCCATCTCTTGCACATAGGAAGTAGAGAATAAATATTTTTGTTTTCCTTTGCTTCTACACACTGCCTTTCATTGCCTTGCCTTGCCTTGCCTTGCCTTGCCTTGCCTTTTTGTCTTTTCTCAAACTGATGTTATCTTGATCACGAGCTTTTAATCTTGTTTTCTCCTCCTGCCCTGCTGAGAACAGGGGAGAGGCTTGGTGGGCACCGGGTGGCCAGTCAACGTCAACCCACCACAACATCTTGCAGAATATTTTCGGTTCCAGCTTAATGCGCTGCAAAGAGTGACTCTGTAGGTGAGATGTCTTCAAGTAGTTCCAGACAGGAAGGTGACCCAAACCCCTTGTTGTTCTATAGAATCGCTCAAAATCTATGTTTAGGAAAACACTCTTCCTTCTTTGCGTGCTTGAAATGTCTTTCTAAATTGCTGGAACATTTGGCAAAGCAAGAAATCCAGCCTTTAAACTTAAACAATTATTACAAGGAAAGAGCTTTCGTGAGGTTATTTTAAAATTCCCAAGAGTTCTCATTCTGAAGCTGTTCACCTGCATCTATAAAAGGAATTTATGAAAATATGTGATCAAAGTGGTGTAAAGCGAATGGCTATTTTCCTAAGATTAAAGTGCATTTTTTGTTACTCAACTAGAAATGAAAATTGGCTCTATTAAGCATTTTCATTAACGCATTAAGCTTCATAAAGTAATTTTATATAGATCACAAATTTCCAGACGCTCTGTCATGTTATGCTCTGCTACGTTATATTATGTTATGGTGTTATGTTGTGTTAATGTTATATTACATCTAGAACAATCTAAGTTTTCTATCAGTTTTTAATTTGCAAACATACCTCTCAAAGTTAGGAGACATTTATGCATCTTCAAAGTTTGCTGATATGAGCAAATAGAATAAAAGACATAATTCTTAAATTATTTGAGTGTTGGAAACACATGCTGAGGGCCCTGAGAGCATAGACAAAATTTGCAAAATTTTGCAAAACTGTTTTTTTGTGATATATGAAATTCACTGGCTCGAGGGTATTCTAGAGACATGTATCAGGAATACTTCGGCCTTTTGCTGTGTGCAGTACTACACAGAACTAAAATAAGTTATGATCTGATGTGGAAATTTTTTTCTAACTTTAGACAAATTATATGTGCCTCCATCCTGGAGATGGGTCTTGAAAAGAAGTTGGCTGTCAGTGTTCCAGCTCTTGTTACCGTGATTTAATAGCACTAGGATAACCAGAGGTGCCATTTTTAGCTTAATAGATGATGTAAATAAGGAAGACTAATTATAAATAATTTAAAAAAGGAAAGCAATCTTTTAGTGCATCGGTAGCCAGCAAGGAAAATTGATTTTTACTTCTTTTCATAATTCATTAAGTATATGTTAGTTTTGGGCGAGGGGGGGAGAGTTATTTCATATTCCAGCAGCTAATTCTGTCTGAACATTAGTCAAGCCATTGACAGACAGCAGAGCACTTTAGACAGGGGATGCCTTCGCTTGCACTTCTCCTCCTCACGGGACCGTGGGAGCTGCCCCAGCATCACTGGGAGGATGAGGAGGCTGGCACTGATTTACTGGGCGCATTTCCACCCCGGGGCAGGACCAAGTTGTACCCAGCGTACTCTGGCATTTCCCAGCATCAAATATTGTTTTGGAACCAGTTCTGGCAGAAACTTGCCCAAACATTCTTCAAAACCCATCACCCCCCTACGTGACCTGTTCCAGTGCTGGGCCCCTTGTGCTGTTAGGTGACTATTCTTGCCCCGTCTCCTGAATTTCCAATGTAAACCTGTTATGCTTAATCCTTTCCCCAGTCAACCTAGAGAATAATTTATTATCTTCTTTTTAGTAGAGCCTTTGAAGTGTTTTGAAGACTGTTAATGTCTTTTCTTTTATTTTTTTTCTTTAATTGAGACTAAGGCACTCCATTTGTTTCAGGGTAGCAGATAATTCAGACTTGGCACATCACAGCACGCACTGCCAGATACCCTCATAGCTGTGTTTTGTGTTCCTCGTGCTTAGAAGTCGCAGCACCAAGTGATGTCCTAGTATCTAACTGTGCCCATATGCAAAGCAAACAAAGGTCTTTTTTATTGTCTGTTTATGCAATTTATTTATGCTAAATTATTTACTTACAAAACGTAGCTCCAGAATCTCTTATCCGAACATCTGACCACATCTGAAATGCTCCTTGTGCCAGATGTGAATACAAATCGAAAGGACAAGACAAAACTGCTGCCCCCATTGCCATCCACAAATATTGTTTCATAGTGACCTTTTGCTTTGTTAAACCACGGAAACTGCTTTAGAAAGTGTTGATGGACATGTATGCTTTGTGTTGCATACGGTCTGTAGCTGAGCTTAGTCTCAGGGGCTATGAAAAAAAATCCAATTGTCCACCAAGGGGTCAAGAAGTGCAGCACTAAGGTGTGAGCTGAGAAAGATGCACTTGTAGGAATGACTGAGGAAGAAAAATCAGAAGTTTTTTCTGTTTTAAAAGATCCTGCTCCGTTTCAGGGTAATGGGTTGGTTAACCAGCTCTTTGCTGCAAAGCTGGTGTGATATATGGGTACATGAGTGTCCCTCTGTGCACACAGTCATAAGATCCTAAAAGCCAACAAGGCAAGCTCAATGCTAATGGGTGGCCAGGCACCTTCCTCTCTCCCCGGATACGAGAACTCCCTGACGTATTTTCACAAAACAGTCTCGGACTTGCCCTTCTCACCCGCTTTCTGTGCTTTTGTAGCTTTAGCTCTAGGGGGTTGTATTTAAGCGCAGGAGGAGCAGACAAGGTAGACAACAAAAGATGCTTGAGCAATGACGGTTAATTACCCAGCTTTTCTGTCCCTGAAGTAGCATTTCAAAAGTAACTCTTCCCTCCCCATTCCCCATTCCCTTTCCCCCCT
>WKFP01015568.1:1603149-1632347 GCA_011057875.1 Pterocles orientalis | reverse complement strand
CCAAACCCCTGGTATGTCTAATAGGTATTGCGCTTGGAAAGAGATTAGTTAGAACGGATCGAAATCTAATTGTCTTTGCAAGTCACTTAGTCATTTGCCTCAAACAATGGACAACACGAGATCATAATTAAGGCTCCCAGCCGATGGCAGGATAAAAAGCGCACCGTGAGAGCAAAGCGAGCGCTTGGACTGGTCCAGCCTGCCGCAACGGTTATGCCTTGGGGAGAGTCTATTGTTCCCTTCCCAGCCTGTGAGCTGCTCTCTAATCGACGAGGAAATTAGGAACAGATTATGATTTTGGAAGCAAATGTGCTTTTCTTCTGGAACTGTCAAATTTATCATCTCCTGCGACAGCATCAGCTTAGCTGAGGAGAGCAGAGGTGAGCAAGGGGCTGCAGCTCCGTCGCCTACCAGCACCACCTGTGCACCAGAGCTGGATCGGCCTCTGGCAGGGCACAGGACGGGGCTGACACCCTGCAAGGTGTGGGCTCGCCTGGCCTGGCCTTTCCCCAGGGTTTTAAAATCACTCTGTGTACCCGAGCTGTGTGCGTTTCGGTTTTTGATCTCCTGCAGAGGAGCGAGGCTATCGATTGCTTAGCAGAGGAGCTCGGTAACTCCAGCAATCCTTGAGACGCCTCTGACTCAGAAATCTCTGCGAGTGCAATACGTTTCCCATCTAATTTAACTCCATTAAAGGGTTTATCTGGGAGGGCAGAACCTTTCCTGATGGAAATCTCAGAGTAGAGTTCAGAGAGTATCTTAACTGCCAGGTGCACGTACCGGCCACTGGGCTTCAGCCGGTTTGGAGATGAGGTTAGCTCGGACTGCGGTTTCGCATGAAAAACCTTGCAGCACTCTGTTGAAATATTCTTGCCCTATTCTTTCACCTCCCATTCTCCCCCCAGGCCTCCTCCCTGTCCTCATCCCCGTGCATCATTCCAGCGCTGCGTCCTGTGGCCACACTGCAAAGTGAATCAGGAGACAAACCTGACTCTTCCCTTCTGGGCATAAACTACTCGCAAACGCCATAAAAACACATTAAAATGACACTCTTGTCTACGATTTTGGACACTCCCTGGATTTCCAGGCTTGATTTACAACCACTGAAACGGTTGGCTGAAAAGAAGGAGCGTACTTCCCAAAATATCACATCTGCAAATGGGAAATACACACTCCAGGAAACAAATTAGGAATGCCGTAAGTCCAAAAATGTTGATAAAAAAAAAAAAAAGCCAGCCATTTCTTTTTCTGGCATTGGTGGGAATACAGTGTTTCTTTTTTCCTAGACTTCCTTGGGATGAAATGTTTTGTCTCAGAGCAAAGGGAGACTTGTGGGTGGGATTCAGCTCAAAAAGAAGATATCCAAATTAATGTTTCTACAAGCAGACATTTGCCAGTGGTTTAAGCTCCTGTCGCAGCCAATGCAGTCACTCGTGCTTGGAGAGCGGTTCACATAACCCGAGACTCAGGGTGGGACTCAGCTGCCTGGACACAAGCTGCTTGTGCCACTGGAGATGCCCAAGAGATCTGCCCAGGGCAGGCAGAGGTGACCGGCACAGCGGACCTCAGCCCTTGCGTGGCAGGAACTGAAGACAGGCAGGAGAAATCACAGCGTCTGCAATGACACTTGACTCCTACAGTTGGGCTTCTGAATCTGACCGTAACAGTAGTCATTTAAATGTCTTTGCAATGGCTGGTGGCACTGAGCTGGTGCCCGCAGGCTTTAGGAAGAGCTCAGACGTGGGTATGTCGATCCCTATATGCAGACGTATAGATTTAGATGTCTTACTCTCCGTTTGAATCCCATTCTGTTTGAGAAATCAAACAAGTAGTTGCTTTTTTTCTTTTAAGGAAAATAAAATGTGGTTTTTATAATCCTTTTCCTATGCATCTATATGAAAGCTCTGCTGATAAACTGAGAAATCAGCCTGTTGTGACCGTTCCGGGAATGCGCAGATTTGGCAGCAGCCCTGAGCATCTGTGGTCCTCAACACTGACATCTCAGACTGGCACTTCCACAGGGTGCTGTGTGAGACTCGGCTTTTGTTCTGTGCATCTAGCTGAAATGAACAATAAATGATAAATGGTCAAACCCAGAAAATATTAATGTTCACGTGAATGCCTGTGGTCTTCCAACGCTATTCCTCCAAAGATCTTTCTGAACAAAACCTCTGCACAGGGCAGATTCCCGCAGCTGGACAAAAAATGAAACAATGAGGAAATTTTCTCAGTTTGGTAAAACAGTATTCCAGTGTCATTTATTTTACTTTCTTTCTTTGTCACTACTTGCCGTTAGAATAATTCAAGATTTTTATTTTTTTTTTTACGGGTGTAGCTCCAGGAAAGTGTTTGTGTCAAAGCGCTGTGACTTGTTCGTGTCAATGATTGAGACTGACTGGAGGAAATGTCTTTAAAACATGATGAAACACCAGATGTCTAGTCATAAAGAGAATGACGGTGACATTTTTATGCTGGGCATTAGCAAACTAGTGCAGAATTCTTCTGTTTAAATTCGGTAATTTTTAAATCAGATAAGTGTTGTTTGGTTGCCTGGACAAATTTTTTCTTTTTCTTTTTAACTAGAAATTAATTACATAATTACACTGCTGTGTATATTTCATTTGGAGAGTGGCAGCTTCTGGCATCTTAAGTGAATATTTTTTTGAGTTGGATTTACATCTGATACGCTACCTCGTCAGGAATACAAGAGTTACTGGGCTACTCATAAAAAACTATTGGCAAAAGCGATGAATGCTGGTTTCTTTTCCCTTCTGGTATTGATGAAGGTTGCGAATAAAGAGGCGCTTTATTTCATTGCTCTCAGAATCTGAGATTCTCTCCATCCTCCTCTACTCCTCAGATTTCCTTTAATCTCTCCATAGCCACAGAGAATGGTTCTGGTTTGGAGCAGAAAAACCCTTTCAGTGTTGCGCTGCAAATGGGGTTTGGGGAGGACTCGAGTCCTCAGACACCCCAGTGGGGCTGATGTTTGGGGGCAGGCCAGAGGTGGAAAAAAAAAAAAAGAGGAAAGAAATAAACCGCTCCAGAGCAGAGGAAATTACCAGTGCAATGCAGAAGCACCCGAAGCAAGAGGAACACAGGTTCTTTTGATCTATTGTTGCCAGCATGCAGGCCTGAATGAACTGGACAGATTAATTGGAAAACAGCCCGTAGCCCGTTTGTAGCTGGTGAACTGCTTATGGGATCTTCCAACAAGATGCCCTTGCAGATCGGACGAGTGCAGTGCTTATGAAGTGCTGCTGCTGCTGATTCGGAGATAAATAAATCTTGTTTACAGTAAACCGACAGACCTCTCAAGCTGCCGCATGGCTTTCCAGTAGCCTGAAGATTTAAAAAAAAAATAAATTAAAAGTCTGCTAGGAAAAAAAAATAGTGCATTCTGTAGTATTGCTTGCTGCGGCTTAAGCAGAATGGAAAGGAGAAGTAGGAGAGTTTGTGCCGTCAGCTATCATAGAGCCAGGTGCTTCTGCCACCTCTGAAGGAGCAGAAGGGACCCGTTCACCGTTATCCCTCGTTCTCACAAGTCCCAGTCCACAGTCAGGCCACAAAGCGTCTTTTGCAAACAGCTCCAGCGAGAAGCGGGGTCCCCCCGTGCTGCCCTCGGTGCCATCGGGCGTGCAGGGGGCACAGCACCGGCCAGCAGTGGGTCTTCTGATCCGGCAGGAGGAGAAAGAAACCGGCGCAGGCATCGACAGAGTGATAGCAGCGTTTGTAAGGCTGTTGCTCAGCATATATTGCTGAATTTTCTGCAGTTATATTGAGGGTGGTGACTTGCACCTTGGCTGAAATGCAGCTGCAATGGTTCCTGAACTTCTTCACGGGAGTGCTCCGCTGCCCGGTTAAATACTTAGAGCTCTTAAATCTGATCTCAGATGGTGTAAGTGTTTTATGGGAAGTGAATCTGGATGTTAGACTCCAGCACTCATTTAAAAATCGCTGATTCTTTAGCTCTGCCAGCGGTGAAACCCGTGCATTGGACTGTTGCTGGACACAGATGAAGAGAGTTCATTAAAAAATATCGAAGCGATAATTCCCTGACATTTCTGGCTGTATTTGCCTAGCTCTGTTAGTTCCTAAATCTCTAAGACCCTTTTAAACATGTGGAGTGCGACTGAGAAAATAAAGTGAATCTGTTCTAATGGAGACATTTGTCACCGAGGCAGATGAGAAAGCCCGAAGGTAAAGACCAGACTCTGGGAAATTGAGGGCACTGCTGGAATAAGGTTAAAACCCATGATCACGAGTGTTCATAAGCTGAACCACTCCAGAGCAGCTGGTGCCCCAGACCTCATCCAGCTCTGATCAGTGAGCTGGAGCCATGATGATAGCTGGAGCGCTGGCGATCTGAAATAGAGAAATGCCGAAAATCAGGAGGAATTTTCCTAAATAAATGCCATGGGAATGGCTACTGAAAATACTCACCACTTCCCTGAAGGTCAGAAGAAAGCATACTAAGGTAACTACAGCATTCCCTGACCTTCACACTTCAGTAGGTACTTGGGAAACCAGAATAAAGAAAGGGTACAACCAGAAATGGTGAACCTGGAGGACAAGTTTTCCATTGGTGCAAACGAGCCAGTGTTGCTGATTGTTTTATTTTATTTTAATCTTCTGTTCATTACAGTATAAGCTGTGTGTAGGGAAGCTGTTTCTTGCTCCAAAATCAACCATGCTGTCTCTCAGTGTAGGAATATGGACTATATGTTAAATGCAAATCAGTGTTGAATACCTATGCATGCTTCATATATGGATAAAATGCTTTTCTCCTCTGCTTCTTATCTCTTCTATTCCTACTTATTACTTTTGGTCTTTTCAAGCGTATATGAAATTAGATCCCGGCAGAGGTTGAGGAATCGGTCCTAACAGATACTTGTGTAGATGTCTCCCATTTCATAGATGGCCGGCTCCTTTATTGTGAAATATCTTTTTTACC
This sequence comes from Pterocles orientalis, assembly GCA_011057875.1. NCBI lineage: Eukaryota > Metazoa > Chordata > Aves > Pterocliformes > Pteroclidae > Pterocles > Pterocles orientalis. The sequence goes on along the minus strand of WKFP01015568.1, from coordinate 1,627,393 downwards.
CTAAGAAATGCAGACAATAATTTCTAGTAGTGTACAAACGGTTCATTGTCAACTCTAGAAATATAACAAAGTGATATGTTTTCATTCTAGGGAAAAAAAGTAGATATGGAAATCACGGTAGTATTACCAGGTATAGAGAGCAGAGCATTGTTTAGGAAATTTTCATTTACAGAGCCCAGAATTGCTGGCATTGGGCTGCTGCCATCCGCATTGGCAGATAAACATTTTTTCTTTATGTTCATAATTTTTACATGGGAAGGAGCAGAAGAAACAGAAATCAGGACTGCATTTAAAGGATGGAAAAGAAAACAAAAAAATACAGCCGCTGGTAGTGTGCAAACACTGCCGTGTTGCTCTAGCTATCAGCCAGAACTGAATGTCCCCATTTGAGTTTCACATTGGAGAAACCAGGCAATGGGGTAAGGTTTTCATGAGGTAAGGTTGTGGGTGACAAAAAATTTGAGCAGAAGGTAAAACAGGCAAAACCCCCCCCAAGCGACAGCTGATTTTTGAACAAAAAAGGTGCATGGAGGTTGTGAGTGGAAATGGCAAGAGGAAGGATGTCAAGTCCAGCTCGTTTAGTAGGAAATGAGAAGCAATGGTAGGAAGATAACAGAATGCAAGGAACCGTAATTTCTCGTTGTGGATTGAGCAAGAAGTTGTGGGGTTTGCTTGTTAAGACTAATAGTATTCTTAAAACCAGTATTTATTTGTGTATAAATGTGCCCCTAAAATGTTGCTTCACCTGTAGATGCTCATGTCCTTTTTTTTTCCCCCCCTACAGTCTAATAAGTGAAAATGTTGACACTCAACATCCACTTGAATGTAGGGACAGAGGCACAGGAACCCAGATGGCAATCCCTCATTTCAGGAACTTCATCCATGCTCCTTCTTTGGGCTTGATGAGAGGATGTGCCTCACTGCAGTGGCCCAAAGGGTAACAGATGTGTGTCCGTAGAGGGGACAGAGACCCAGAGCAGCCCCCACCTCTCTTCTCCTTCCTCTTCCCAGGAAAGCCTTGCTAGCCCAGTCCTTGAGGCTTTTTATCCTTTAGAAAAAATCTAAAATCTTCACTGTGATTTTGGACGTATCATAGAGCACAAAAATTACACAGACACTGCCTTTTCTTTAGAACCAATAGAAAATTAATCTATGCCAGCTCTGTCAAATGGCCATAAGAAATACGAAGAAGAAATGGCAATGGTGAAAGTTGAAAATGTGACAGTCTGGGAGACAGGACACGGCAGCCATCCCTCTGCTGCTCCTGGGCACTTGCTGCTGCAGCTGACCAGACAGTTGGGTGAGCAGGAGGTTTGGGAAATGTCATGTAATCTTTTTCCTCGGTAAGCGTAAAGGGTGTCTTTACCGTCCTCTCAAAGGTTACATCTGATGAGCAAAAATACCCTTCAAACAGAAAGCAGTGGTTATTTCTCATCTCTTGGTTCCTCTCAACTCTCCTGTCTCCTTTGAGGGTGAGGTATTGTGCTTCTACAAGAACATAAGAAACTTTGTGGTTGAGAAATGCCATTTAGACAATTCTGTCTTTATGTCCAGAATGTAGCCCGGGTCCTTTCTTTCAACTATCTGTTAATTCATCCAGGAGCTCATCTCAGTCTTTTCAGAGGAGTAAATCACTCTATTTCAACGAGTCACTTTTGGTTTACTCCAGGTTTACTCTGACATGTAGAAAAAATTGATTAGGTCATTTAGACTCTGGGTTGGATTAATATCTGTGAATTCTTACTTGGCATTTCATACTGTAAAGCTGATTTTTTTCCTGTATAATCCATTCCTCTGCAACAGGTTTGATCAGCTTCTAGGAGACAGTACATACCTTCACTTGGAGATACTTAGCCTTTATGGTGCTGGGGAGAAAAGGACACGTAGGGAGATATGTGGAGGTATCTACGTGGTAAACATCTACATTAGGCTGATAAACCCTGTCTTGGTGCCTGAGTATGAGAGAACAATTCTGTTCCTGTTCTGGTAACCTCAGATGCATTTCAGATCGTTTGTGGCCTTTCGGTATATAAAGGGGATTTACAAGACGGAGAATTTTTACCAAAGCCTGTAGTGACAGGACAAGGGCCAATGGTTTTAAACTCAGGGAGGGCAGATTTAGACTGGATATAAGGAAGAATTTTTTTATGATGAAGGTGGTGAGGCTCTGGAACAGGGTGCCCAGAGAAGCTGTGGATGCCCCATCATTAGAAGTGTTCAAGGTCAGCTTGGATGGAGCTTTGAGCAATCTGGGCTAGTGGAAGATGTCCCTGCCCATGGCAGGGGGGTTGGACTAGATGATCTTTAAAGGTCCCTTCCAACCCAAATCGTTGATTCTTTGATCATGTGGATGCTCCTGTAGATTTCCACAGATCCCCAGGAAGAGGTGTTAGTGCCTGTGGAGAGGTACCCAGTGGGGGTAGGGACCTGAGCACTGCTGTGGTGCTGGAAGGGGCAAGGGGACATTTGGTGACACGGCACCTCCGGAAGTAGACATACCCCTTCCTCTAGCTGCACGTCTTGAAGGGCCACTCCTTCAACACAACCCTGCGCTGGGGAAAACCTTCCAGGATGAGATGACTCTGCTCCTCTGCTGGAGCCAGGCCACATGCAAGATCCATGGGGATTGTGAGGGGGAGGCCAGAAGCAAACCAGAGCCTGTCTATAGCCCAGTGTGGGGTAGAAACACGTCTTTGGGAAGAGCACCTGACCCCAAGGCTGCATGCTTCCAGCTGAGCAGCCTTGCTGATCTCCGTCAGCTGTAGCCCCACCAGTAGTCCCCATATTGAGTGCAACTACGAAACGTCTTGAAACACAAGATGTGGTTAAATAAATTCAATATACTGTCATTGCGAGAACCCTTCCATGTTTTAAGTAGCTGGTAGTAAAATGTGTGTATGAGGAACAGGAATGCTGATGTTGCCTATCCATCAATGCTCCTCTCAATGTGTGGCAGGTTTGTTTTAGTTATAAGCACAAAATATTGATATGTCTATCTCAGAAGCTAAATTTTTCATCTGTGTTCATTTATGAGCTCTTAATGGTTCAGCAAATGAAATCTGCAACACCTGGCTGAGGTATATTTAATGGGATGTAGCGTATGAGCTCCAGAATAAATGGAGTATAATCACCAAATACTGAATAAAGCTGTAACGTGATTTATTGGAGCAACGGGGGGTTACCTGGTAGATCTTATGCAGAAAATAAAATTATAAAATGTTAATGAAATAGGCATTTAAAACCGGAGTTGTGGTGTATAATTTACTCCATTATTAAAGTATCATTTTGTGTGATAAACCCGGATAAATGTAAGGCCGATGATTATGACAAGTGGGAAAAGTGAATTAGTGTGCAGTGAGATGGAGCAGAATCAAATGGATGTAAATGCAGCTGTATAGTTACAAAAACAAATTTTTCTCTATGATACCATATATAACAAAACTCATCAAAAGAGCAGAAGTTGCATCTGCCACTGTGGGCACTTCTGAGATTTTGTAAAATTTTGGTGCCACAAACCACAATAAATATAGGGTCTGACCACTTTAATAAAAATAAGCTAGTTTTTTTCCCCCATCATTTCAATAGGAATACTGTTTCAATTCTTTATTTTTAATTTTTCTTGCTTTAAAATAATGTCAGAAGGAAGTTCTTTTGAATCAAGAGAGACTTTTCAGCTAAAACGTATTGAGTTAACATGCTTTATAGTGTCAGGTGCTCTCCTAACAAGAAGATAGTGAGAAAACACAACAGAGTAGTTGGTGCGATACCTTTTTTTTACCCATCAGTGATTTATTTCCTGTTCAAAATGCTGAATTGGTGAGATTGAGGCATAATGCAGTATTTTATGGAGGTTAGGAAGTGGAGTAGGAAATAATTCTCTGCCTGTAGTGCACACAATTGACTTTTGCAGTTGTGGGAGCAGGGATGCTGGGGCAGTGGTGTGTGCCTCCGGTCTCCCAAAGCCTGGGCAGGAGATCCGTGACCACGATGTCGTCATTCGCGGTGGTTCTTCCGAGTGAGTTCAAGTGAACAGAGTTTTGGGACTTCCTAAACTAGCTTCCAGCCAGGAGACATCCCATCCCAGAGGATTTCAGAGTCAAACACCTCGGACTGTGGTTCAAGTCTTGCCGGTACAGCTGAGGCAGAAAACACAACTTCAGAAGCAAGAAAGATTAAAAAAAAAAAAAGCCAGAAAAGAGAGAAAGAATTGAAAACCGCAGTGGGAAAGAAAAACAGATAGCTAAGAATAATAAACGTAAAGACTTATTCAGGGAAAGAATTGGGTGGGAGACATGATTATAGCCAAAAGCATCAGAAGAGGAGGCAGACAAGGGAGATGGGAGTGACCAGAGGTGAAACAAAACAAGCAAGTTCAAAATTAATTGGGCAAAGTACTTAGTCATGTCTTAAATCTTTCTGGAGACAAAAAAAAACCCACTTAAATTGTGGGGGAAAAAAAAGCTGCTAAATTGCCTTTGTTTTCCTAGAACTGCAGGTTTTTGTGCAAAGAAACAAAGAATGAGACTCAAGAAAAGTGGAAGGTGACAGGAGAGAAAGGAACTTAAAGAAGAAAGGGAAACTTAAGGAAGAAAAGGCAAAATGCACCCGGGTTTAGGACAGAAGCCTTCAATGGAATTTATTCACATCCCTTTCAGCCCGTGATTTAGGGGTTGTCAGGAGGTGACTTATTACAAGCAAAGCTTCTCACAGCCAGAGGATTTGCTGTCAAACTCACATCCTCAAGCAAAACTGTGCTGTCAAATCTATATTTTAATTTAAAAAAAAATTACATTACACTCCTTTCACCCTGCATTACAGAGCTAACAAGGACTCAAGAGATTGCCGAAGCAGAGCTGCCTTGTGTTTGCAAAATAGCCCGATACAATTGCTCTAAAACTTGGGTTGTCCCACTTACCATTGGCGTGGGAAGCCAGTTCCAAAAATTCAGTCCTCTGGTGTATTTGTGACTGTATTATGGTGCAATTGATTTTTTCAGTGCAAACATCTCATCAACCTTCAACTACTGCCAGATAAAACTGTCTTTTGATGCAATATTTCTGAAGAACAATATTTCTGAAGAAACCTGAAACCGAAATAAGTAAACATGAAATACGTGTAGAATTTCCCAGGAAAATAGTTGGCACAGGAAAATCTCTGTCGACGGATTTTGTTGATATATTTTATTCGATTAAAAATGCCCACAATACAAAATGAAGCAACTTAATAAACAACTTTCTTAAATTATCTGAACCTGACATGTGATTTTTGCTCTTCTTTGACATGGTGCTGTAGGAGTCAGCAGCCCTTCTGCACATTCTCACAGTCAGAGAGGTGGGAAACCTTTCACAGACATCTGCTTTTGACATTAGACATTTCCTCTAACCACTCAGAGTTCCCTTGATGGTCAAGAGAGAGAAACAGGCTCTCCAGCAGACTGTTTTAGCTTCGCACCAGGATTCTTCTGTGGACAGATGAGTGCACTGGTGAGATGTACTGAGGATACTGTGGGACTGGATGTCCTCTGGAAAAGAGCCCCAAGCGTCATCCACACCTTGGGGAAGAGCTGTTCCTCGTTCTTTTTCTGTTACTGAAGGAGCGATTGAGGACCAACATCACTGACGACCAGCGGGATGCTAACGGGCTCTTTAGCTGGCTGGTGAAAGGCAGAGGGGCAACCAGTGGTTGGAAGTGGAAGCCAGGCAGAACGGAATTAGGAAGAAGGAGAAGCTGTAATAAAAGCTGACAGTCAGAGCAATTCCCTAAAATAGACTCACTGAGGTTTTTTTGGGTATCCGTAGGTCTCCAAAGCCTCAAAGAAACTGGAGTATAGGGTTTGAGTGACTAAGTGCTCTGGGGTTTGCAGATATCCAGGTGAAGTGGAATGTCTGTTGAGGTTCAGGCTTTACAATCCAATAATCTCTGATTTTAATCTTTAGAAATGCAGAAATTATTTAAAATGTTTAATTATCGTGCTGTGCAGAGGGAATTGAAAAAAGCCATTGTTGCTCAGTTTTTTGGAAAAATAATCATTTCTTTAAGTGCTTATATTGCTCCGAAATGTGCATGTGAACATTTAGGACACAGCGGAGAATGAGAGTCTGAGATTCCAAGAAATCTGTCACATTTCTGCATGTAAGAGTCAGAAGCACATCAGCCGGTTTTAGTTTCCTTGGGGAAATTCCCACGGATTGCAGAATTTTCTGAGTGCGAGCACTGTTTGCATGTTTGCATGACACAGGGAGCTGCTGAACCCCTGTGCGTCCTTGGTACCTAGTGGGTTTTCCATATGAAACTTTTGCTAACGGTAGATTATGCAAGGAAGGTAAAATGGCTGAAAATAAAGCATCAGAAAAAGTTTGCAAAGCACATGATGTGAAAGTGAGGCTTTCCTTTTCACTTCCTCTGTTAGTGTTTGATGTATCTCAATAAAACCTGTTGTGAGTGACCGGTGCCTGCTATTTTTGAAAGAGCAAACTACGTTATACCGATGCAATGACCCTGCAGAATGCTGTTATTTGGAAGTCTAAGTCATGTGCAATGTAATGAAACGTATTTTTATTTTATAAAGCCCACATTCAAGATGTGTGCAATTTGACCCTTACTAGATTTTTTTCCTAGAGGCACCAACCCCCTTTCTTCATGTTGACAAGAACTGTTCAAACCTCTCCAGCCAACTCTGTTTTACGGCAATAAATTGCAGTGCATCCTTTAAAAGGGAAAGAAAAAAAACCCCATCATTTTGTATTTAAAATACCAAACATAAAAATCTTAACTGCATTGCATATTTTTATTAAATTCAGGTGGAAACTTTCCCTGGTGGGCAGGCAGGTTCCTAATGAGCTTTGATCAGAGTAGGACCAAAGTGACCCCTTTGTGCTTGGCAGATGCTTTATCACATGAACAACAGGTTCAGGTGGCTGACCAAGCAGTGCTGGACTGGTATTTATTAATGGTGATAATAAATGACAAATAAAAAGGCAACACTGAAGTTTGGTGCAAGTGACTGAGAAGAAATTTATCAAGCAAGCTGAACTCCATCCAGCTTCCTAGTGCAAGGCAGCTGACAGCGTTGATTGTTGACGTAGCCTCCCAACACCAGTTAGCGTGAGAGCAAAGTCCAACCCAAACCAGTCTGTGATTCTTTGATTCTATGACCGACACTCAGCCTGGCTAAAGATCCTGGAGCAGGGAGAGTCCAAAAACCGCGATCCTGGAAAGCAGATAAGAACACGAGCATCTGAGACTGAGAGCTAACTGAGAGAGTCAGATGAACCCTAGAGAGAGGCAACCCAGGGAGAGAGACGACCTGGAGGCAGAGACCAGTCTGAGAGAGAGAACTTCTGGGCAGAGCCTCATCTATATACTGGGCATGTCGTGTATGCTATGGAATATACAACTGGCCAATTTGGGTCTCAATCCCAAACCTAACGTCTCAATCCTAGGCTACGAATTGGGGCTGTGCTCCCTCCCAGGTTCTCCTGCCCCTGCAGACACTGGCCCAGCAGAGAAGCTGAGAAAGTCCTTGACTGTCCTGGCAGCAACTGTAAACATCAGTGTGTGATCAGCCTTCTCCTCAGCACAAATGTGGAACACAGCCTCTTACTAGCTACTGTGAAGAAATTTAACTCTGTCCCAGTTGAAACCAGTACAAACCATTATTTCCCACCAGCAACAAAAGATCAGAGGTTGAGACACAGAGTGGAGCATATTTGAATTAAAATCTATAATGGAACTTGCCCTATGGTTATTTACAAACCTTTCTAAGGTCCTGGAATGAAAAGACAAATAATTTGAGCAGCTCAGACAAATTATGTTGGAAATAGAGAAAAGCTGTTGTGAACAAGGTGCGTATATTTACACCAACTGCAACATTGGCCTCAGCGCCCATGAACTGGTACTAAAGTTCTCAACCTCACTGGTGTGCTCTGAAGACCTGAGTATTTAAATCTGCAATCCCAGAAGAGTTGGTGTGCAGAAAAATCTGTCAAACCTGCAGACCTGGCTTCAGTCACATTCATTCTGTCGTTCTGAAGAAAGCCAGCAATTCTGAAATAAGACAGACTATTTGCATAGTGAAATTAAATTTCATTTCTAATGCAAACCTGAAAAAGATTGGAATGTGAAAATTGCACTGAACACTTTTCCAATTTCCTTACAAGGTTGGGAAACGTAGTACTTCGGGATGCAGAGTGACCTGTCACATATATGGAGTCCTATACAGCAAATAATCACCTGGTATCTTACAGAGGTTAGAAATAGCTCATATAAATAATTCAGGGGAAGAAGGGAATAATTCATCTCACCTAATCTTAGCTATTTGAAAAGGAAACTGCCAGTCTGGGATTGCCATCTAGGCTGGTCATAGAGATTGCTCAGACAACTAATAGCAGCTAAAAATTTACTTTTGACACTTAGAGTTAGGTATAATGAATTTTAACCTGTATTAATATATATTGCGTGTTTTCACAGCTCTTTTGTGAACAGAAAGAATAGATCCGGTAAGCCATTAGGAATGAACTGATTGACTCTGGTTATTGCACACCAGTTTTAACGATCTGAAAGTGCAGGAGGTTGGGAGCCAAGATGTCTGTGTCTATACCTTGGAACCACTTAATTTACTTTTAGGATTACCTCAGGGAGGAATATATCTCATTAAACAAATATTGCTGCCTGGCCAAAACGTGCCACAAATGGAAGAAGAGTGTTACCGTCCCACAAGACGCACGCAGGGCAGACCCTGGAAAAGGCAGGTGGAGGGCAGGACACCAGTTATCAGTACGCCAGCGTTACCCAGTGCAGGCAGCGGGTTCTCGGAGAAGAGCCCCGATGTGTTGGTGCACACTCCTTGGCACACAAGTGTTTGCCTTTCCTCCGGACAAGAACCTGTGGCTGGAGCCTCGCACCGATCAAAAAGAATTATTAAAATCCATGTGATACAAAAGTTTGTCATTCTCTCAAAAACTTTCCAGTCTTGGCTGAGCAGTATTTTGGTTTTTTTTGAGCGATTCTTCCTCCTTTTCCTCCAGGCACCTGCCAAGCTGTGAATGAATTAATGTAAATTACATCGAAGATTTAAAAATATGTATTTTAAAAACTAAATAGAGCAGGGGACATGGACCTGGGCAATCATCCCTAATTTTAGTTACTGAATAGATTTCTTAGTGCAAATTTGGGGTGGGCCAGTTGCGACTGGGCAGAATGTTTGAGTTTGTGCATGCTGGGAATCGTGATGCTGCTCTCTCAGGTTTGGAGGGCAGGAGGATTCAGCCGTACGGATCTGAGCCACGGTGCTCTCTGCTTGGCACAAAGCCACGGGGAGCGCTCACTCAGCCAGGCGGCCTGACACCCGAGCGTGGTCTGCACGCGCAGGATTGATTTTTGTACGTGCCAAGTGTTGAGCATGGTTAGGATGGGCGTTCATGCAAGAAAACCACGATGGATCCCCTCTTTGCTTCTCTGGTGCTCAACCCTGAGACAAGGCATTGCCTTCCTTCTCTGATGCTCAACGCTGAGATAAAGCATCACCTCCACACTTCGCCCTCACGCTGCTGTACGAGGCGGACAGGACTGTGAATAGCTCACTGCCAGACCCAACCGATATGGGTATGAGCAAAAAATGTACTGGGTAAAGACCACCTCTTGTAATCCACGCTTACCTTCCAACCGCTTTTTTGCTAGGAATCACTTTGAACAATACAACACAGAAACATCACCGTGCTTTCGACGCGGCTCTGGTGCCTTATTAACAAGCAACTGTTAAACTCCAGGTTATATAAACCACTTAACACGTTTAGGAACATTATTAAAGTATCTAATTAGAGCTTGCACGGAGACTATAAAAGGTACCCTTTAAATTCGGGGGCATTATAAAAGCTCTAGTTATCTTCGTGATTACTAGACGCAGCAACATTTTAATGGCTTGTTTAACAGATATCGTACAGTTTAAGGCCAGAAGGGACCATTAGATCATCTAAATTGACCTCCTGTTTTTCACAGGCAATTAAATTTCACCCAGATCCTCTATGCCAGCTTCATCATCTTCAGTTAAAGGAAAACATTTCAGTCTTCGTCAGACTATAGCGTGTACTAGAGACAAAGAGAGAACAGAGCCTCCAGACTCTTAAATGGCAGGAACCAGTATGTTCAGACGGTCTTAGAAGGCATGCTCCGTGCTGCAGGGGAGATGCTCTGTCAGACTGAACTTCAGGAAAGGATCAAAATCTGGCAAACAGTTGAAACTTGAACTGGAACATATACCGTAAATATGCTGCGTGTCAGAAACCAGTGGGGGTGTCCTTAAGTGTATTTTAGATTTATTCTTTCTTCTTTTATTCTCCACTGAAGTAAGTACAAAAATTATTTTTTTTCCTTCCTCTCTTTGTTTTCTCACTTCCTTTTTCTTTTCCTAAATGTGAAAAACAGAAACCTAGGTAAAAACACTGAAATATCTCCAGCAATGCAGCTGTGTGCTGTGACTTTGGAGCAGGTCCGCAGGGCAGTCCTGGTTTGGTGGCACAGGGAACATGTCAGACGTGCTGTGGAGCACACTGTGTGGATAGCTGTTGCACGGTGGGTTCCTGGATGGAGGTGGGCACCTGGGCCATAGACATCTGTTCAGGGCTTCTGGGTGTCCTGAAGGCAGCTGGAACTACCGCACTGATCAGGTCACTTGGCATCCAGCTGTCTCGGGCAGATGTGCAGCTTTGCTGGTGTAAGTGAGACACTTTCTGCATCATCCATCTCCTGAGTCTTGAACGTCAGCGACAGATCGAGACTACTCTGAGCAAACCAAACCACCAGGACCTGCTAGCGCGATCCTTGTCTCCATTTACAGAATAGGACAGGTGAAGTTCTGTGTTGGAGAAATGTATAAAGCCTTTCATAGTGGTTTGACAGAGTGGAATTATATTTGGGCTAAAGGATCTAGCCAGGACCACATGAAAAATCAGAGTGGCCTCTGAGATAAAGGACTATGAAACACCAGTAAGAACTTTAAGGAAGGGGATGGAAAGTCAAGTGAGAGCAACCCATTTTTCTGGCCTACGGGGGTAAGTTTTAATGTGCTTAGATGGTGCCAGAAGGCATCAGGGATGATCATGCAAGCAGAAATTTGGTGGGTTAAATTTATATCAACTTCAAGCCTGCTGAAGTCTTGAAGCTGCAGATTTGATATAACAGGTTTGGGAGATACAATCCGTTCGTTAACGAGCCCCTACAGCTGGCCACTGAAGCTAGGAACTGTCCTCAAATGCTGGAGGGACCACTAGTGCACTTCAGGTGTAAAAAAAAAAAAAGTAAATATAAAGATAACTAATCAAATGCAGTGATCTGATTTTGATCGGCCAGACACTGTCGAACAAAAGATACTTGACCGTTTTCTTACAATGTAACATTTTCAACTTTATATTTTTCAGTCTAGGCTTTTAAATTGTTCATGCTTGTTGTGAGACATACTCAAAAGAAATCACAATTTATCCGCTGACTTCTTGCTGGAAAATCGAATTTACAATGCTTAGATTATGTTTTATACAGAAACTGAACTTTTCTCCTCCTTGTTTTCTTTTTTTCCTAAGGAAATCAGAGTCAGAAGCAGCCTGGAATCTATTGAAATGTTGTCCCTTGATGATATCTCTTGCGAAGGACATGGAAACACGATGTTTAGGAAATCAAGATCTTCCTCCACAAGCTTCTCTGCACCTACTTTGCAATGGCTAATCCAGTCTTCGCGCCTGATGAAGACAAGCACCATAAAAACTTTCCAAGCAGGGAAGGGTTGGGAAGCATCCAGGGTGCTGCCAGCTTCCCATCCCCAGGACACATGGACCACCCGGGTCTTTCGGGACCACCCGTTTGTCCCATTATTAGGCCATTTCCTTAATAATTTTGCTATGCTCCTTATTTAAAATGACAATTTTGGTTGTGGCTGACTTTGTTGAAACTATTGTTTCCTCTGTTTCTTCCTCCAAAGATTTTCCGTATAGTGTGGTTATTTTATTTTATAGATTTAAATATTCTTTGTGTAAACGGAGGACAAAAATTATCTTTTTACTATTTTCTTTAAGCTCAGGGATGGGAAACACCCTGTTTTCTATGCTGTCACATTTGACTCCCTGGAGACTTTCCTGTTTTAAACAAAGCAATTAATCCACCGCAAATCTAGTCCAGAGATTTACTTCTCCATTAAATCAGTTCCCCTCTTTCAGCTCTTCTCTGTTTCTTCTCTTAACTAGGCAATTTATTTCAGACATTGTATCGTGAAGCTGATCAAACAAGACAAGGATTATTTTCCAAAGTCTTGCATAATTTGAGCTCTCTCAGAGTCAGGTCGACCACGGTTTCTCCACCTGACAGGTTTTTAAGATGAGTTTTGTACTTCCCCTCTTAGGCTGCCTGCGTGCTGATCCAGCCGGCTGTCTTTCGCTTCTCGTTTGCTGAGACAGCGGAGATGTCCCTCCAGAGAGCTGAGAGCTGCGGTTTTCTTCCCTCGGCGGTGATATTGGTTTTACTTCTCTCAGGCAAAAATTTCGTTTCAGAAGCAGGAGGCGCATCACTCGTTGAAACCTCATTTGCTGCTTCCTGTCCACTTTGGCTGGCTGTGAGCAGAACTGGGGGGGTACCTCTGTGCTCCCTTCTCTGGCAGTGTTTCGTGGCAGTGACTGTGTCCAGGCAGAGCACCTCTATGTTCTTGAGGAACGAGGTGAGAAGCTGCATTTATAGCACAGGGTGGAAGAGTGCAGCTCCTCATCGTAGTGCCTCCAGCCCATAGTTACCGTCCTGAAGCCTGCTCACAGGGGTAAGAGTTCCGACAGCGTGGGAATTCGCCCCCACAACACAGAGATAAACACTCTGACAGTGTTTCCACATTCCGACACCCACCATCCAGCCTTTGCCTACTCCGGTCCCCCGGGAGCAGAATACCTTTCGGACCCAGCCAGAATAACTGCTTAGTCCTTCTTCAGCTTCAACCGTGGCATTGACACAGCTCACTGTTGGCAGGAGGGACACAGAGGGTGAATAAGGCTGTTTTCTTCTTTCCTTTTCCTGCTTTCTTCCTTCTTCTTTACAATGATGTGGTGCAGGGAAGTGGTGGTTGTTTATTTGTGGCAGGTGGACTCTGAATTATGGATCTTAAGGGGCTTTTACGGATGGACCATCATAGGCTATACAAGCTGAGGCAGCTCAGGTTCATCACCTTTTTTTGCTCTGTGCACTGTCTAGAAGAGGGACTCTGGCAGACCCGTGTCGTTGGGAAGGCTAACGAGAAGGAGGTGCATGCAACTTGATTTATTACTGGGTAACCAAACAGGATACCAGGCTTCTCAATCACAGCATCCTCTCGTTTGATTCTAAAAATAGTTCCTCAGCAGTTAGTCCCTGGTACAAAGATAAGAGCTGTGAGCAGCTGTGTACCTGAGGGACCCGCGGGGTTGTCTCTCCTTTGGTGTTCAACGCGTGTACCCCACCTGTCACATATATAGCTAAGGTAGCGGTGGCCTTTGGAAACAACATGAACAGATTTATGGGACCTGAGGGTGTTCACCCAAGAGTTCTGGGGGACCCTGTGTCTGCAATGGCCAATTGACTGGGACTTGAGAATCGTTGAAGTCATCCAAGGTACCGGAGAAATGTCAGTTGGGAAGCATGGCACCACAAGCCATGGTGAGATCTAGGAAACAGCAATAAACCGTATCGAGCAAACTGATGCAAACTATGATAAGGAAGAGAATTAGGAGGCATATGGGTGAAAATGATACAAAAGGGAAAAAGAGCATTTTCTGGCAGCAGGTAGTCATGCCTCACGTGTCTGCATTGTTCTTTAAAGGAGTCAGGGAACGTGCTGATAGCCGCCAACTGTCTGACACGTTGAACACAGAATTTCCAAAAGAGTTTGAATAGTCCTGTTACAAACGACTTACAGAAAATAAGCTGTCATAGCGTGAGAAGAAAATTCCATGCATGGATTAACGTTGATGAAAAGCTAGAGGAGAAAAGACAGGACTCGTAAGACATCTTACAGTGGAGGCAGGATGATTTTGCTGTTCATGAGTGGTCTGGAAAGTGGGTGGTCAGGGGTGTTTTCTGATCTTACCGAGCTAGAATAATCAAAACTAAAGTTACCAAAAGGTGCTACAGGAACTTCTCTTGGCACAGGCTGCTGGGGGGAGCTGAGGTCTGATGCAACTCAGTGCTGATAAACTCAACGTAGTGACAACAGCAAAAATAACCCCCACTCAGTGAGCTCAACGGAAATTATTACACTCAGGATGTATTACTACACTGTGGAAACGGTATGGATGATCTTGGTACCCAGTATCGGTCAAAAGACAAATGTAATCACAGAACCAGGTTGGAGATCAAAACAGAAAAGTTTCATCACAAATCCATAACTCCTGCCACTGCGTGAGTATTGCATGCGTCTGTCGTCTTTCCTTCAAAGGAAGTTTTAGAACTAGAAAATCTGCAGAGAAGGACAAGTGTATGAAGGACAGACATGTCAAATAATTCCCATATGGGAAGGGATTAGATATGTTTTGGATTCTTGAGCTCGGAAAAAAAAAGGCACTGAAAGAAGAGGGCATGAGAGAAATGAATAAAATCAAAACAAGTAGGAAGAGAGATGAATGCAGAACGATGCTGGCAGGTGCTGGTCCTTCCCGGGGTCTGGGCTGACAGGACACAAGCTGAGTTTGATATGGAGCCTGACGACAAGTTAGTGTATGGTTAAGGTGTGCGTTGGGCTTGCATGACAAGGTTTTGCTACCCGGGGGGCTACAGGGAAGCTCAGGTGCCTCACTTCTGCTGGGTTTCCTGAAATCACTCCTGATGCTTATCAGACGTTAAAGGAGAAGGCACCACAAACATGGTACTGTGTTCAAAACCAGTTTGGCTGCTTAGGGAGCCCAGTCTCTTCACCCCACTCAGTCCGCTCACACCTCCCCTCCACAGCAGCATCGTACCCCCACCAAGCACCATTGGGCTAAAAAGGATCGTTGAACTGGCTAAAAAAATGCAACTACCCAAAACCCAAGAATTTTTTTTTGGTAAAAAAACAAGTTTAGTGGCCAGGGACAGAAAAACAAATTTCTTAAGCCAGCATGGCCACCAGAGCTACTGTTTCACAAAACTATGGCTTGGGATAGCTCATGGGTATAAATCCACAAGTGGGGCTCCGTAATCTGCTATCCTCAAAACTGACCTATAAAGCTGCTTCTTGTGTCATGTGAAGTTTTGGTTGACTCAGCTTATTTCTTAATCTCATAATATTGCTTTTGCAGCGTCCTACCCCGCCAGCCAGCGCCAGTCTGAATGCTCTGTCAGCGGTAAGCAAATTATTTACGTTGGGCAATGGCATCTCTTGCTGTCAGACAGACAGGAGCTGCTGGGGACACATGCTGTTTGGGTACAGCACCTTTTTGGATGTCTTTCAACGCTTCAATGTGCAAACGAAGAAAATAAATGAGAGCCATTATTAGCTTGTGGTAAAGCCAGTCTCTGTTACAAATTAAGAAAGATGAGCTGGTGTGACGGCGTTTCTGTCTCAGCTGACCCCCTTCCTGCCTTCCTGTTATTTTCAGCTCTGTTTTCTCCTCAGCATAGCCCTTATTCAGGTAATATTAGGAGCACACAGAGAAGTTTCCCGGTAATGACACAGGAAGGTGCCTGATAGATTTTTGAGGCTGCAGACGAAGACCCTCTGCTACTCGCACAGCAATTTTTAAACTAGCCAAAGAGCTTCTCCTTACAAAGCCAAAATTAATGTTCAGCTCTCTTGAAGAAATCAGGAGTTCGATTCCTATCTGCTGAACCAAAAGCTGACATCGGAGCTTTTAAAAAGAGAAGCAATGTTATAACAGGGAGAGCAGGAAGATTTCTGAAAGCTGCAGAAGCTCCAGCGTGCTTTTACGTTAACTCTCCGCGGGCTGCAGCCAGTGCCCGTTTCGACCATTAGAGATGGCACATGGGAATCAGGGCGTTACAGGACAGCTGGAACACAGATTTTCTTGACAGCGAGTAATAGGGAACGCTTCTGCACCACTGCTTTAAAGCAATTGTGAACACCACCCGTGTGCATCACGTACAAATTGCGGTCGGTACAGACACCAGCAAATTTGAAACAAGCCTGTCTTTCGAGGCAGCGAAACACTATTTCAACAAAAGGAAAAAAAAGTATTTGTGCTGTGGAGGCTATGAAAGAGCTGTGATAATCTTTAGTGACCTCATCCCCCATTACGCGTAAATTACAGTAACCAACCCACAATAGCACATTTTTCTAATAACTGACCCTAACCATGAGATTTCATTGGATCCAAAGAGCATCCGCGTGGATCCGAACCCATACTAGCTCAGCAGCCCACCCGACACTGCCAGTCTGGCACTTCTACAGCGGCATCATAACAAACGGACTCAAACAAGTACAAAAAATAGGGCGAACCGTTCCGGTTTGTCTGGAGCAAAACCGTATGTTGTGAAAGTTCAAGGGAAGCTTTGGTCTCTCCGGTGCGCAGCGATAAGGGGGCCCACGTGGACTGTGGTTTGAAGAGGGACCAGGTGGGTGATTGCTGGTTGTTTAGAATAATTCAGGCTTGGGTTTTCTGAAAGCCATCCTACCTTAGACAGTGATATCTTAAAAAACAGCTTTAATAATCCTACCGAGGGAAAACCCCAAATGAGTCTGAGCTGCTTATTGAAGTTGTGATGCTGTACGTAGTTTTAAAATATTTGAGCACATTTGCGTGGTCAGACTGGGTTCACAGGAATCCATTAGTTAAACCTGTCGGAAGGGTAGAAAGCAATCAATAACGTCTTGCATTTCAGGACGTTGCTGATTTGTTTCCACTCTATTTCCAAATTCTCCAAAAGACAGCAACAACTCATCTCTCGGATGAAAGGCTCATCCAGCTGACTTGCAGAAGGAGTTTAAACCTGGATATAAACCTACACGGACACCCTTGAACATGCCATGCACCGTTCTCCAGCCACCTGTCTCCGGGTTTCCCCTGAGCAGTGCCCAGACTCTGGAGCCCAGGCTGTGCCAGAAATAGTGTCAACAGGTTGGATCATTGCACATCGGTGCTTGTGTCCCTGCTTTGCCCTTGTTTAGTGTTTTCATCCAGATTATTGGCCCTGGTGTTCATGTGGCCTCCTTCATACCTTGAGCCGTTCCAGGGAACGGAAAGTAGTTCTCCCTCTCCGACCATATTAGCTCTCCATTTGGCTTAGCCAGCTTTTGTGGAAGCTCCTCTGCTACACTTTGGCTACTGTAAAGGAGAGACGATGGGGAGCTAGGACAGGTAGTAGGGAATCCTGGAACTGGCTGTATAGAAGGCACCACAAACATGGTACTGTGTTTGAAACCAGTTTGGCAGCTTAGGGAGCCCAGTCTCTTCACCCCACTCAGTCCGCTCACACCTCCCCTCCACAGCAGCATCATACCCCCACCAAGCACCATTGGGCTAAAAAGGATCGTTGAACTGGCTAAAAAAATGCAACTACCCAAAACCCAAGAATTTTTTTTGGTAAAAAACCAAGTTTAGTGGCCAGGGACAGAAAAAACAAATTTCTTAAGCCAGCATGGCCACCAGAGCTACTGTTTCACAAAACTAGTGACGAGGTGCCTTGCTGTTATTCAGCTACCCCAAAACCACTCCTTGCTGAAGCCACGTTCAATGGTATTTCTGCATTTTACACCACTCAAAACACACAACAGTCATGAATGTTTAAAAAAGACACATGGGAAAAAAGGGAAGAAAAACCTGCCTGGAATCTACTTGTAGTAAGACTAAATCAGAGAGGTGTGTCTCCTTGTCCAGCTCACCTGCTGTAGGCTCTCTCTGGTGGAGTGGCTGTCAGAGACTCTTTTTTTGCACAAGCCTTGTGTTTCAAATTGCACTCGTTAGTGAGGACTCCGCACTAGCTGAGCTCGTTAGCTCATGTCACCCTTGAACTCCTTTACCAGTTCTGGACAGATTTCTTCTTTCTTCCAGAAACAGATTTTGTTTCCTCTTCACCTGGTGATAATCTAGAGTTTTCTCTGAAGCAGAATAAACATTTCCTCTTCCTTGAGGTGCATATAGCAAAATGTGTGTGCTAAAACAGACGTCATCCTCTGTTCTAGGCTTGCTAATTAATAAATTTCTGCATCAACAGTGGATAAAAATCTCATGAGTGATTTGTTTGTGACCCAGGATGCGTGCCTCCGTATGAAACCATTTCCTCTGGTGGAGGCTGTGTTACAACTCAATTTTGAGCACTGATGCAAAGCCTAGAATTATTGTCTAAATCTTCATAGGACATAACTGCCTCTTTATTGGTCTTTGGGGTCATACAGGGTCTGAGGGGATTAACCCCGAATATATTCCTTCTTCCGAATGCCCAGGGCCATGTAAGTAATTCCGACGTGGTCGCTGCAGTGGACAAGCACAGCCTGGATCTCCTGGACCGCTGTGTCTTCAGGCTCGTAAACTGGTGTCTGCGGCTGGGTCACAGTAGGACGGGTGGACAATCATCCCCTCTGAAGTTCAGACTGTGAACCCCGCTGGCAGGAGGTGAAGAACAGGACAGGTTCTTGCTGGGAGCCTCTTTTCTGTCTGTCACAGAAATGCGTTCGTGAAAGCCCAGCTCTGGCTGGCGAGGGCTCTGTCCCTGCGAGCACTGTGGCTGAGACTCCAAATCCCTTCCCCGTACAGGCTTTGTAAGTCTGGTGGCATTTAACCTTGTCTGGAAGCTAAGAGACAGAATGATAAACTTGATGGTGATGATGTAAGATCTAAGGAAGCCAAAAATGTCCAGATAACGTCGCTTTTCTTACCCCAAAGCTGGCATTGGCTAAAAACAGAAGAGTCACAAATGAATGCCTCTCCCCAAAATAAACTTCAAAGACATATTTTCAGATTTTAAAAATAATCATTAAAAAGCAGGAAATTTCCACTTCAGTGTGACAGAGTGGGGTTTTTGTGAAGCAGTGTGTATTTGGAGTCCAAGACCTGTGTCTTGTATCTTCACGGCTGGCTCAAGGTAAGACTGGTTGATGCTGATTTCTTGAGCACTGAACACTGGAGGACAGTTAACAGTTAGTTGCACAAGGTGCCACCGCTGGCTGTGAGCTGCTGTTGAGGAACTACCCTTGGGCTCCTCTCCAGAACAGCAGAGCTGTTGAACAAAGCTCCTAAGATGTGATCTGGCTATAAAGGAATATGCCGCTGTCGTGAAGGGACTCATTAGGTTTCAGCCTTCCTCTGGTATTATATCTCCTGTTTCCAGTGGTCAGAGCCTTCACTTCCTTCTCCCAAGCACATTCTGAGGTGTCTTAGGGTGAATTTTAGCCAACGTGAGCTTGTTGGGCGAGGGTGGAGGAATTTAAAATCAAACTGCTGCTGCTATTCCTTATAGCCAGAGGTTGCAGAAACATGTGTAATTGCATTTTCCTTACCGGAAGGCAGCTGCATGAATATCTGTAAGCTTTTTTTTCCTGTTTTGACATCAGGAGTGCATACAGCAGCATATAAATTAGATATCGTGTCGAAATACATAATTATGCCGCAAGGGCTGAATAGTTTGGATTAATACTTTTTCTCAAGTATCCTTTTATTTTCATTTTCGTAGATGTAAACCTTTTCTTATTTTAAACATTTTCTGTTTTTTTACCCAATTTAACTGAAGGTTTTTCAACAAAAAATAATTTATGGATCATTTTTTTTTTGCTCTTAAAGCTCAGTGTTCACCGGCAGCACTTGTTCAAAACTTACAATTACACCTACCACAGCAAAGTGGCAACTTTACTGATAACTTCAGTGAAATTTCGAAAGTTTTGTTCAATCATATGCAGCATGCTGAAAAAATCTAGAGTATCCAGATAATTTTCCAGCAGTCCTACACAGTTCAGTGGGATACATTTGCTGGTGACTTAACCAATTTGTTTTGTGCCTCGAGAAACATGTCTGTTACGGTTAATTTGGAGAGACAAAAAGATGAAATTAGTGCTATTGAGCGGCAGTTATAAATTAATCTCCCAGGAGTGATTTTCTCTTGTAACCAGAGCAAATTTTGCATCGATTAATTTAATTCCACTAAATCTACTTACTGCTTATTCCACTTCCATTACTGGAACATTAGTCGTGACACGCGCGCCTTCTTAATGTGGAGCTATTTACTAAAAAAAAAAAAAGATTTTGCACTGTAGAGATGTCAGGAAAGGTTCTGTGCAGTCTGAGTTCCAGCTCAAATTTCTTATTTTCCATGCTCTGCTGGAACTTGCATAGCTGATAGGAATTTGTAGGATAAATAACACCCTGCAACTATGATTATAACAAAGGTGTGTTTTTAGTTCTTTTTAATATTCTTCATCTTGGTAGAATACTCTGTACCTTTTTTTAGCCACATTTTCTTTCTTCTGTGATTCTATATCACAGAATTCTGTATCATAGATTCATAATTCACAGACTCTATATCATAAATTGTTTCCATTTCAGCACTCTTGGATTTCTCCAGTACACAAAAATTTCCTTTTATTTGGGGCTTGTGTAGCTCTCCTAGATTTCTGGAAAAATCAGAATTCTCTGCATTGTCCCTACACTCAGGTTGCCTATGATTCCCTCTTATACATTCCAGATAATGAATAGTTTGCTAATCTTTCTGCCAAAATTTGGTTTTTCAATGACACCTCTTTTATTTGCTGTTGGCATTAATGGACAGCTTCATTTGCCATGACCTAACAGATTCCAACCAACGCTTCCTATAAAAACCATGAAATGGATCCAAATCAATTCATCTCAGCTGTCAGCACTTGTTCTTAATTACCCAACCCCACAGCGTTAGGATCACAGCTGGTGAAATCTCTGTAGGTTATAAACTTCTGCTCGAGTCTGCGGAGCCTCAAGCTCTTGACGTTTGATGGATGAGGAGTCAGGTCTCAGCACTGCTGTACCCAGCCTCGGGATGCATTAAATCAGCATCTGGGATTTGGGCTTTTCCAAAGGAGTGCCTGGCAGGTGAGACAAAGGGGCTTGTGTGCTGATGTGGTTACTGGGGAATGCTGTTTGTTACCCACTCTGCTTTATTTATTATATAAGTCTCTGATTTAAGTTCTGTAGCATGGTGATAATAGTTGTTTCCAATACCCGGTCAAAAAAGTGGATGTGAACATAGATATGACAACGAAAACTCTGAATTTCCATGAACATATCACAAAAGGACTATGCTGTGTTTTTATTTTTTTCAGAATTGATTTGTTACAAAAACAGGGGTGATGTTTGTGTCATGGGCAGTGAGCTAGCTCGGCAGACAGAGAGCATCAGGTTATATTCCTGAAGTTCCCCTCAGTTCTGTCCTCAAGCTATTAAATTCCAGCACCCATAAATTTTACACTGTGAAACAAATTGCATTCTACTCTTTTTTTTTTTTTTTTGTTCCCCAGTATAATGAGAATAAAATTTAACAGAAATTGAGAGAAATGCCCATTGTACTGGAGCCAGTTTCAGAACTCAATGCAGGGTTAGAGGAAGATGATTTTATTGTAAATTGCAGCCAGAGCTTATGCCACATTTGCTTTTACATGTTTCAAACTGTTAAAGTATGCACACAATTCCAAGACTGGCACTTGTCAGTAAGTTCTTTGCAGAACATGGTGAGCCTTCAAGTGGAATAATTCATCAGAACAGCCTTCGGTGTTTATATTTCTTCCTTGTGAGAAAAAATATGTTTCATCATCTCACAATAGAGTTACACTGTTGTGAATCCTATGACACCACCTGTGCTATCAATACAAGGTCGTTGTTATTTAATCTCACAATTAGATGTTAAAATGCAGCAGTTACGCACCTATAGCTATTCTAGCCTTCATTGCAACAGCTGAAAATGCTCCTATTGCTCCCTTGTTATGAGATATTATTATGTGTGTGTGGGTGTTTGCACAACACTCCCACGCAAAATTGCACCGGCCACTGAGCAGTTAACCTTTTGGGGTGTCTCTCTGTAGTGCCATCAGTTCTTTTACAAGTGAGTAACTGTTTGCTAGGTGGTAAGCGCTGCTTGGGGGCTGCTGCCTCACCTGTGTGCACCTCCAGAACGCGGGGAGATGCTGATCGTCCTAACGCTCCAGCTTCCCTGGCATTGCAGGCGAAGAGGGAAGGGCAATGGAGTGAAAGGCATTCAAGCAAATTTCTTTCTGTGGTGTGTTGAGACAGTCATATCGAAGCTAACACATGTGATTTTAATTTAAAAATAAAATATAGTAATCCATTGAAATTGGTACGCTTGGGAAACCTAGCTGCTGGGGAAAAAATTCAACACGCTGTAGCAGCGACTGGATCTACCTGTGAGCTTGTACAGTGCCCACCAGAACCCTGGCTGAGTTCTGGGTGCTCTCCTCTGCTGCTGAACCAGAAGCGAGGTTCTGCACTGGCGCTTCGCTCCATTCAGCACTTCACTAATTACGCTTCTGTCTGTGTGATTGTCGAGGTTTTTAAGGCCACCTGGCAACTAAGCACCACGCAGCCTCTTGCTCTTCCCTCCCCTCTAGTGGGACAGGGAGGAGAATAAAGAAAACAAAAAAAAACCTCACGGGCTGAGGCAAGGACAGGGAGGGTTCACTTGCCACTTAATGGTCACGGGCAAGAAACAGACTTGACCTGGGGAAAACACAAAAATTGAATTTGTTAACAATCAAAACCAAAGCAAGATAATGAGAAAGAGAACTGTGTCTGAAAAAGGCACCTCTCTCCCACCCCTCCCTTCTTCCTGGATCCAAAGTCTTTGTTGCCCGTTTCTCTGCCCCCACAGCAGCGCAGGGGAGAAGGGAACGGGGGTTGCAGTCAGTCCCTCACATGTTGCCTCTGCTGCTTGTTCCTGCTCAGGGGAGAGCTCCTCACACTCTTCATCTGCTCCAGCGTGGGGTCCTCCTCACAGGAGCGTCCTTCACGAACTACTCCAACGTGAGTCCTTCCCACGGGCCGCAGTTCTCCCCTAACTGCTCCAGCGTGGGTCCCTTCCATGGAGTCATGGCATCCTTCAGGCACAGCCACCTCTTCCAGAGTGGGGTCCTCCGTGGGTTACAGGGTGGCATCTGCTCCACCGTTAAGTCTGCATGAGCTATCAGATGCCATGGACTGGGTGGGGACAACAGGTGTCACCATGGTCTTCACTGCGGGCTGCAGGGGAATGTCTGCTCCAGCACCTCTTCCCTCTCCTTTCTCCCCACTGACCTTTGTGTCTGCACAGTTGTCTCTTTCACATCCCCCTCCTCTCTCCGACGCAGGTTCTTTCACCCGCTCCTGAGAAGCTCCCAGCAAACTGAAAAAAAATTGCCTTGCTGAACTGCTTCATACCAAAGTTTAACTTTCTCCTGACACCCCATCAGGTCAGTTGTATCGCCTTCAGTACTGAGAATCTTAGAGACATTTAAAAACCATTTTCAGCCACCATCATTTTCATATTTCAGCGCAACCAAAAATTTCCTAAAATGAGGCTGTGGCTTAGTGTCTTCTACTTTCCAAAATGCACCAGTGACACGTATCTCTAATACGCCACAAAAGTTTAATTTCCATTCTATTGTTGAGCTGCAGAGAAAGGCACAATATCCTCTGTGCTGACTCTTAGTAAAAGAAACACTTGAGTGAGCACCAAACTGTTTTACATCAATACCTACTGCTTGCATCATGCATTTTATTCATGCTCTTATTGGATTTATTTTACTTAGTCTTCATGGGCTTGCTGAGCACACAAATAGTTTATCCACATCAACTCTTAGCTGCAATGTCCTGTGGAAATTTCTAAATACAAAAGAACATATGGAAGCAAATGAGCTCAGCCTTTTGAAGTGGATGTACAAATGTCTATTATTCAGCTGAGTTTTTATCTTCCTGGAAAACTATATTTTATCAGCTTTAGGGCTGGTGTTAAACCAGGCTTAGACATAATCCTTAGACCCTGGCTGGCTATGAAACAAGGAGGGAAGAAGTAGAATTTCGTGCAGATCTGACAAAACTGGAGCTGCAATATTACTCCAAAAAGAGCCACTATTGCCATGGCTTCCACTTTTTGTTTAATCTGGAAGCTACAACTCATTTGTCTTGTTGATTATGATCACCAGACTTTTTCCCCTTAAGGGCTTTAATAGAGACGTTCGGAAACATTTAAAAGTGGAAGGGGAGGAGAGGTATGAATCGTGCAGGTTTGGCAGCCGTCTTGGAAAGCCTAGGGAAAACAATGTACTTGACTTTCCTTTTTCTATCCTATCTGTTTGATATAT
>WKFP01015568.1:1563069-1593334 GCA_011057875.1 Pterocles orientalis | reverse complement strand
AAAAAAAAAAAAAAAAAAAAAAAAAAAACCACAAAAACCCCTAATATTCTCCAAGGAGTAATTATTGTGTCAATAATCAAAATCTGTCTCAAGGAGGACCTTCCAAGCAAATTGAGAACAGACATGTCTTAAGGGTATGGCATGGACATCCACGTAGACATTCGCCTTCAGAACATCCCCGGGAGCGCCCAAGAGCTGTTGCATACACAGGTGCTGCTTAGGAGGGGTCAAGCCTAACGTACTGAAAGGTGAGGTGCGAGTTAAAGGAACGGAAAGGTTTCCTGTTCTTCAGAGTTTATGGACTGCTCTACTGGAAACAGCCAGTCGTGTGCCTTCTCAAGTTAGCTGGAAAAAAAAAAACAAACAACTTACGGGGGTCTGAGGAGGAGGTACTCCAATGGCACATCTGTAGAGGTTGACCTTTGAGCTACAGGCTCCATTCCTTCTTCTATGTTCTTTCAGCCGTAAAGCTGCTTGAACCAAACCACTACTTAAGGAATGGTCAAACTTCTACGTCTTTTGGAGTCTGTGTCTCTAAAACAACCATTTCAACGCTAATTTGGCTTTTCTAAGGTGGACGTTGCACTCCTGTAAAAGCACCGGGCTTTGAGTCGTAAGGAGCCTAGCTGTCTCCCTAAGCTTCTCGGAAAGTGGATTTCTTCGTGTGCAGCCTTCTGAAAGATGGATGAAGATGGTTCGCAGAGAGCCAAGCAGCCCAGTACCCTGTCGAAAATACAGGATACCAGGTTAGGGGGACTGGTGTTCTGGTGAGGAATGGTCACGCTGGGGGCCCGAGAGTCAAAACTGATCTGGGCAAGAAAGCTTAACAACCGCTGTAAGTAATGGGAGAGGTTAGGGACCAGAGAGCACGGCTGGGGAAAACCCCAAAAAGAAAATTTGGGTCAAATTTAATCTTTTTGTTTATGATACTATTGTGACCAGAAGTGAACTAAAACTAGGGCAGATCCAAAACAGGAAAACCTCTTGATGAAAGGTAGGATCCAGTGTCTTTCAGCAAAAACTGCGTGAGAGGAGAAAGTCTGCATTGCCAGGAGAGTATTTTTCAGGCAAAGATGGCAATTTACTTCTAGCTTCTAAAAGTGAAATTTAATGTATTTGTACATATGCATTTATCCTAAAGCTGTAAATGTTTTTCTCATTGTTAAACAAAACCAAAAGCATTAGGTGAGGATATTACCAATTCTCTTGACAGTGTAGAAGCTTGAAGGGCAAATGACGACGTTTCCTGGCAGAACTAGTCCCAGTTATGACAGAGAGGGATGAAAGAGCAGAAGTAGAACACGGGATGTCTGATATTTATGGTGACAGCCTTTGCCCTTTGGGCCCGGCATCATTCAGCAGAAGGTTTAGGCTTCTTGTTCTCCCAGCTCTTTTTAACTCTGTTATGATGTGATCAAAGACTTTTCAAACTGCTAGCCCTCCTAATTCCAAAGCCACCAGCAATGGGAAACGGAGAAACGGCAGTCTCATGTTCTTACCGTTCCCTCTGTCACTGCTGTTCCTCGGTAAAACCCAAAAATCTTTGATAATAAATAGTTTTAAGCAGCTGAAATTAAATCAGTATAGCACTGTGCGGTAACTTAGCAACAAACGCATTCCTTTTGAAGAAACAGTATTTTAAATATTACCAGCTATTATTTTATTGAGATTTGCATACAATGTGTTACTATCCAAAGAATGAATTCTAATTCTCCTTTTTTTTGTTTTTTTTTTTCCCAAACACTTTTGTAAAGCAGCACTGAAGCTTTAAAAGAAACAGAAAATTGGAAGCATTGGGTAATAGAAAATTGAATTTTTAATTTTTTTTCCTGAACAGTAGCTAGGATTTCATGCTTGGTCTGATGAATATTCCCAGAGAGAAATATGTGGAGCAAGGATATTGTCATGAGTGTTATACACAGATGTTTGCATTGCAGTGTTGGAGTTCACATTTCAATTTAGTACATTCTCAGAAAGATATTGTCTTCTGCTACTAGGAAGAATGTCATAACCTCCACGGCAAGGTGGCATCTTGATGTAATCTGAGACATTACAGGAACCACAGGAATTCTTACCTACTGCTTGGAACTCCGAAAGCACAACATGAGGATCACAGAAATTAGCTATAGGAGGAGGATGGGTCACTACCATCACAAAACTTAATTTTTTCATTTTAATTTTTATTATTTTTTAATTTTTAATTTTAATTAATAAATTCTTACTTTCTTCTTCCCCTGTTCTCCGTAGGTTCCTTATATCAATAACTCCCAGTGCTGTAACACCAGCACGCAGCTGTCCTAAAATGAATGAATATACTAATTCCAGTGTGCCTAAGGTACAGAAACTGTGCTTTATGACAGAGAATTTAAACTTTACACCCAGCCTCTGTAGCAAAACAAATTGTTCCTGCGTGAGATTTCTCTTCAAAATCGGGTGTCATGCTGAAATATCAATAGAGCAATAAGTACAACCTATGTAGCACATCAACATCTATTTCGTGAAAAAAGAACCACCCAGCAGCAGATGGCACTTGGATATAAACAGATTTCGAAGTGAAATGCTTTTTCCTACTTTGATATACTTAATGTATGTAAAGCAATTTTCTTGAGGCAGCGCAGTATGGTTCAGAACAACTTGGTATTTCAGAAATTTCCAAGTGATAAGCCTCAAATAGCTCCCTCATGAATAAGAGGCAGGGTCTTCAGAGAAACCATGCAGACATCCCAAGCCACGTGATGCAAACGAGCTGTTAGAGATCCAAGGAAGAAATGAAAGAGAAGGACAGGGTAGCTCGCCGTGGATGGCTAGAGAATAAGTACAGTACAGTCTGATGGCGGAGAGCAGGATAATGACACACACTGGCCCAAGTTACCCCTTTGCTGGCTGTTGCGTTTGTCTGGACTATCACCATAAAAATCAAAAAAGCAATGCAATTACTGGGAAGTCACCTAACAGAAAACCGTCTAGCTGAAAAACAACATTTACAAACAGTGCACTCAAAGCGGCAAAATCCCCTTCAAATTTTCAAGAGAAGCCTTACGCTCCACTTGGAGTGCAAAGACACTCAACGTTTGGACACTGCCCTCAACGGACCAAGCCTTCGTTATAAACGTACCATGGTGTCAGGAAGATGTTTATTTTTTTTTCTAGTTAGCTCATGATAGCTGAAACGGAAAGCTACCATCGAATACTTTTTGGAGAGAAATTACTTTTATGTACGTTCTTTTTTACACTTCACACATTTTGCAAAATCTTCCCCAGAGTGAAAACGATCTTTCGTGAGCACTTCGTGTTTTTTGCCTGTTGAAGTGTTCTGGGCCGTTCAGGCTATTAGCAGTGACACAACTGATGCTGCTGAAACAAAGAAAAAGAAAATAGTTTGCTCATTTTGATCCAAGACTGGATACGACATCACTCCCTCCAGCACTATCTCCTTAAGAGGATCAGAGAACGCGTATGGTGTATTTGAGACTGCTGTTACCCAAGGAAAGACAGAGCTGCTAGAGGTATTCTCCAACGAGGTGATGTTAGTGAGCATCGCCTTTGTCCTAGGTTAGAAATTACATTCTTTTTTAGAAACAATTGTAAGGAAATCATTGTTAATATCACCCGTAGGTTAATCAGTTCTTCATTGATTGCCCAAAGATGACAAGAACGGAAAAGGCTCGTCCTTGGTGTGGTTGTCATGCTCTTCCGATTGCCATGCACAGCTCCATCCTTTGGTTCTTCCAGTTTATGTCTGCAAGGGGAAGTGAGGAAGACTTGTCAATTGTACATGTTCATGGGCTCAGGATCTTCATCTTGTCAGGAACGGCAAGTTTTACAAGCTATTTTAAAGGCATGTCAAGTAAATCAAATAACTGTTGGTTTTAATTAGCACTCCTGCAAGCTGTAATGCTCTCTACCTGAAGCTGGGCGACATCAAAGAGATATGAAATTCTTTCTTGCCTTTGATGGTTTTTTCCACATAGAAGCCTTCTCCTCTCATCCATGAAATTTTTATACCATTTTACAAGGCAATTGGTGGACACCAGTGGGAACTAATGCTTGGCAATGATGTAACTAAATAGTCATGAACGGAATTACTGTCAAGAAGAATATTTGAATATAATAATACTGTCCACGGGGCTTTGAGACGGTTAATTCTCAGATGATCTGCCATGAAGAGAACACATTCTCACTGTACTTGCATTGAAAACGTTATATAGCCCGTATCCGTGCTCTTTTGACTCTCTTAATCTCCAAAATGGGGTGTACACTTCCAAACTTCTGACTGGGGGTGACTCCTTGACTGTGACTAGCCCTGTGATGGGTTTGGGAGTGGCTGGTGAGAGCGCCAGTTGGTCCAGACTAAAATCATGTCAGGAACCTGCTCTTAAGCCTACAGCTTTGGCTTATTTAATGGGCTGGTGTTGCCATGACCATACTGAGCTCTACACAAGTGCATGGTAAGATGGGGCTCCTGGAAACTTCTGTATTTTGGTGATTTGTCACCAACAGAAAGCATGAATTTGCAGAAGTAAAGCCAAAATGTTTTCCTTACATTTTCAAGCACTGTGATCGTATTTTCTGATACATATTATGTAAATAATTTCCAATTAGCTTTATTCACATAAAATTCTCATTGGAGTAAAAGAATCATAGAATCCTTTGGGTTGGAAGGGACCTTTAAAGGTCATCTAGTCCAACCTCCCTGCAATGGGCAGGGACATCTTCACTCGGGTCAGGCTTCTCTACTTCCACAGGAAAAAAATTAAATTAAAAAAAAAAAATCAGTTCAGTGGTCTTTTAAACTCATAGCACAGTGAATCTGAGATGAAGTTCAAAACCTAGAGGACACAATGGCATAAAATTACTTTAAAGTCTTTTTTAATTTACATTTTCTTATACATTTTTGATGTCTGAGGAAAAGGATGCTGGCTGGATGGCGGTGCCTTCCACTGTTTTGCAAGTACAAATACTGAAAGGCTGGTCTTAAGCTTACATCTACCCCCCAAAAAAAATTCTCTGTGAAAGCATTGAGTGAAGCCTTAAAATGTTTAAACATAAATAACTAAGGATGAGTACAAAAGCTTTATCTAGTATAGCACATTTAAGGAATCAATAAAGACCATTAGCTGTTTTAATTAAAAATAGACAATAGATGGCTTTCAAGTAAAAAATTCAACAATTTATTTCCCCAGAGTTCTTCTGCCAGAAGAAATAGCACTTTCTAAATATGAACAACTGAAAAGCCGTTGATTGCCGTTGCTACCAAAGAAATGAACCCATGAAACACCAATCAATGCCTGTGTGTCTTCTGGAGATAATCACGATTGGTAAATGTGGTTATTTGCTTGCTTTCAGTACTGTATCATATTTGTTTCTTGTTAGAGTCGTATTGATCTCCCATCACACTGCAATTTTTCAGTTACTTAGCACGCTGACAAGGCAGTACTGTCACGAGGAACGTGGATAATTAAGCAGCGAACATTGTGAGGGGCACACAAGTCACACCGTGTCACTTTTTATAGATAACGTTATTGGTGACGTGCAAGTACCTTGAAGCAGAATTATTGAATATTATTTAGGAATTCCCAAACTAGCAAAGTCACATGCTGGTTCTGTCACTGTTAGCATCTCGTTAGTTCACCGCTACTTTAAAGAGGTTGTTTATTTTGCTCTTTAGGGGATAAAGATGTGTTTATCCACCATTGACCTAGAAACCCAAGAAGTATTCTGGCTTCTTTCATAGCAGAGGTATTTATATGAACAGTTTGCATCTTGCTTTAACTTTGCCAAAGAAATGGGAGCACTAAAACCTTGTTATCCCTTCATTAAGATGTTCAAAGGGTTGGCAGGGTTCATTAATGTTATTTCCATACTTCTCAGTAACCTTTGTAATGTAAATAGGAGGTTTCATAGGCAGGCACACGCATCACCTACAATTTTCAAAAACTAGTTCAGAGTCCCAATTCCAACCCAGGCAACTTTCTACTTCCAACAGTATAACCACCTCTACCTTCGTTCTCTGAAATGAAATCTCAACTAACTCTGAGTAACTAACTCTGAGTAACTATTCTGCATGGGAATACGCAGAAAGCTACCTGCTGCTGGACTTCTCCAGTGTATAGCACTGACTTTAATCATCGACATCAGAGACTGGCTATTGACACTTGGTTCTAGCCATAACATTAAAATAAATTTTTTTCTTGCAGCTTTGAAGAAGCTTTCCTAACTAAAACAACTCAATCATTTATTCTTACAACTCAGCCATTGCCTTTCTCATCCTTTTCTCTGTGTTGTTGCCCTTCCAGAGGTATTTCTAAGTGCTTGTCTGGTGTATCTATGTACGAAATGCCGTGCTAAGTAATATCCAGCAAGCCACACCATTCAAGTCAAAACGAGAGCAAGTATCCGTGACTGGAGTTAAAAACTGCCGATATTACAGAGTGGACCTGGGGCTGACAGGAAAGGACGAAATTCGGTGAAGAGCTCCAAACTTTTTTTCAGCACAAATCCGTAGACACCACTGAGGTAATAATGTTTGGCAACACTTTGAAAGTTCTTCAATAACCCCTATCATTTGAAATTTTCAAGTTCTATGCAACATAATCTTTGTATCTATCTACTTTTTTAACAGCCATGAAAAACTAGTTGCAAAAAGTGTAACATTAATAAGAATATATTGACTACAAAAAGAATAGAAAAGGTGAACTAGTGTAGGTAGTAAATGGAAACAAAAGATCCTAATAATCTCACAATTGATATTTATTAATGCATTAAAGCTTTCAAAGGTCTAGTTCAGATGAGAACTCATTCCACTGTGTTCTTCTGTGACCTTTTCATTTCCACGCAGGTTGTTTTCACCTCATCTTTCAATATTTGCCACGGTCACTAAGATGGTGTTCACTGAAGGTCTCGCAACCCTTCACAGAAAAAGCCCCTTCTTGCAGATACCACCCTGGCAATGGTAAGAAGCCTCTTTTCCTCTTGTTTCCCATAAACACAGATATTTGTGTCATTGTCCCAGTAAAGCAACAGGCCAAAGTGCTGCTCTGACGAATTCCTTCCCCATTAATTTACAGCCTTTGGAGAGTCAATGAACTCTATAGTTAAAACTGTTTTCCTCAACAAATCTGAGCTTTTCACAACTTCAAGCAAGCAGATGGTGGACACACGATAGACATTATTGCTGACGTAGGTATTGTTCACTTCAGAAAATAACTTTTCAGCGTTTCCAGCGTTGCCACTCACAAGTCTCTTGCAAGTCTTTGTTTTTAGACACCACGTAAAGACTGCTCCTTTTGTGAAAAAGGTCTGACCTAGAGGCCAGTGGGCAGAGAGACAAGGCACACTAATACAAAACAGATACAACGAAATTAAATGAACTACAATAAATCAAAAATATTAAATTTAAATTATTTTTTCCTTCCTTGAAAGGGATGTTTGAGCAGCGAGACCTGTTGCCAAATGTGTTCTTGTGCCTGGACCTGTGCTGGACAATTCTGGCAAACTCATTTTGAGAAGACTTACTGGGCCCATGGATGGCATCAGATTTTTTAGAGCCTGATCCAGCTCCCACGACACAACAACTACGTTCAGGATGAGATGAACCACCCGCTAGACTGCGCTGGGACAGAACACGGTCCTAAAGCTGAAAATGTTTTAAGGTAACGGCAGCGTGCCCCAGAGTAAGGCAATGCAGTACGATGTGACGGGTATTCAAAATGACTGATCTCTGACTGTGATTTGCATTTTCCTAACTCCGTCAAACAAAAGCAAGCTTTTATATCAGAATCGAAAAGAGCAACCCATCACCTTTACAAATTTCAGGAAGCTAACCTTGCCTAGCACATTGGGGTTGTTCAGAGGAAAACCAGTGCAGTGGAGAAAGTGGCATTTTCCAGTCCCTCTCTTAAAAGCAGAGCTCTTACTTTTACTCCCATTTTCCTCAAAATTCACCAGAGAAAGTCAGTCGGTGAATGTCAAAGGCAGTGAAATTTTTTTTTCCTGCTTCACCTAACAGGCTTCTCTTTGAAAAAGAAATTTAGAGGTTTGTTAGATTTCAGGTGCAGAGGATCAAGGAGCTGATATGGAAACATGAAACAGAATATCTTTCCAAAAGATCAAGCACACGTCATTGGGCTTGATGTGGGAAATACTATATGAAGTCCTACGGCTTGTGTTCTGCATAAGTCACACCAGATGATCGTGAGAGTCTCTTTTATTCCCAAAAAATTGTGAATTTATTGGCACTATAACAAGGCTTCTTCATATTGCTCAGGTGGTGTAAAGTGCCTTTTAAGTGTGCATAAATTACATTGACTCTCACTTAGAGGACACTTTATCCTGTCCCAGCTGTGTTAAGGACCTGTGACTGATGTTAAATCCAGCCCCTTAAATATTCCAGTTCTAGGTTCATAGATTTTAGGTCCAGGAGGGACATATAATATTCTCCAGTTCAACATCCTACACAATACAGACCACAGATTTTAATTAATTTCTCCTTCTGCTTCAGTCAAGTAAATCATTTATATTTCAAAGACACATCCCAAGCTGAGACTTATTGAGACCAGGTGAGTCCATCATCCTTCTCCTGAACTTCTTGCAGCAGCTGCCTGCCTACAGACCCGAAGCTTCGTTTCAAACTGAATTTATCCAGCGTCATAACCAGGGAATTTTATCATGCAGTGATGAAAGAGCTCTTTACCCTCAAAAACTTATCTGTGCACATAACTGCTGACTTCCTTCTTATCTGTCTCTCTGACAAGTTGTGCTGTTTTAGGGTCTTGATCCAGTGCAAGTTTCCTTCGCCTTGTTCAAACACTTCCCGATTTTCAGCATCTGGGGACAACAGAAACAACTGCACACAATAATATGAAAATAATCTCTTCTACATAATGTTGCCTCCCAGTTTCTCTGCCTAATTCCCCCAACTTTTGTGTTCCAGCAGTGTTATAACCAGTACGTAACCAAAATCCAAGCTTTAATGGGCAGGAATATGAAAAAAGAAAACGCGTTATTCTCTGTTCAGAGTACCCTGCTCTTTATCGACATATCCACGCCGAGAACAGAAAAGATAATCCTGCAGAACACAAGTGCTTAATTCCACTTCCAGGAGACCCATCAGGTGCTCTTCAAAGAGCAGATTAAGTAAATACTCTTCATTGTTCTTTATTTTTTTATATATTTTTTGGGTTATACAATTATTACCCGATCTAGTGTATTTACTGCCATAAAAACATCAAAAGGCAACCTACTTCTAACATCCTGAGCACAGGCAAAGTGCTTAGGAAGGAGGTATGATTCCGTGTCCTGGGCAAGTGATAGGTTTCAACACCTCGGATCACATTTCAGAAATGTTGGAAAAATTCTTCTGCCCCTTACTGCTGAGAATGTTAGAAACATCCTCGAAGGATTCATTTTTACTGAGACTAAAAGGGAAAAAGACAGTAGACAGGGTGGCAATTGAGACAGCCAAGGTGAAAGAAACAATTAAGCAAGTAAAATCTCATCAATCCCCAGGTGAGGCAGCAAATGCTGCTGGCACAGCTTTTATTTTTTGTTTTATTTTAAAGAAATTTGTTCCCTGTTTCCATATCCTGCACATATCTGTAAGAACAACACCAGCATCACTTATCTCCAGCCTGTGCTGGAGACGTCAGCCACTCAAACACACATCATTAAAGAAAGAATCTGCTGAATTACATCTCACAAAGACCAACTGTACTACTGCAGCATAAATCTACATGTTTTCGCCGGAGTGCTGGTGGCAAATCAGGCAGTAAAGATCCTCAATTATAAAACGTTTTTGGGAAACACTGATTCCACATTGTTCATCGCCATCTGTCAGAATGGCAATGGATGTCATCAAAGCCAGCTGCTGTCTTCTTCATTCCAGGCTCAGAGTCTGTTAAGAATTCTAGAGATGTGCATTGTCCGGACACTGAAAATGGAGAATTTAATTTCTATGTTTGATACTGATGTTTCTGAACCGTTCCATGCAAACGGTAACGCACAAGTTCTGTCTGCTCCAAGTTACACCACCAGCGAGAATTACATACAGAGGAGCACAGGGGAAATTTTAAAATTAAAACATATGCTTTTATTTGCTGACACTTTCTGATGACTTGAAATATTCTGAGTGGTGCTGGTAGCTGACTCCGTTGTCCTTACTGCCGTTCAGATCTAGGAAGCACCATCTAGATACGGTGATGTGGCTTCTAACTCTTCGTCCTCGTTCTCATCACACAGCCAATATTTGAAGGAATGATTTGTATTCCTTTAGGAATGTCTTTGCAGCCAGGAGGAGTTGTATTTTATGGTTCTGCTGGGACAATCACAAGATGATTTTCCACTTTCACTAGAGGAAAGCAGGAGGGAAGGAAGAGCGTCCGTGTTCGTCAGACCTGCTAAGGGATGTTGCAGTTGCAGCTTTCCATCGAAGATTACCTCCGTCTCCACACAGAGGTTCTGAACAAAGGACACTGCCCAAAACTGATCCAATTGAAGTTTTGAAGTAACTTTACACAACCAATCAACAAATGTTCTTCACTACTGGGGGCACACCTTAGTTTACTGTCTGAGCCTCCCTGTGCCTTCCACTGAAGCACCTTTGCGTGAGAAAACCTTGCTCGGGTACCACTGCAATGGCCACAGCATGAGAGTTTTGGTAGGTACTGAGAAAAATTGGCAAAAATAAGGACAAGGGGGAAAACTGCCTGTATTTAAGTGAGAAAACAAACACACACACAAAATAAGGAAGAAAAACCTACTGAACAAAGGGGACATGGGTTAGTGAGTCAGGTGGGGTTGGGTTGGACTTGATGATCCTTGAGGTCTTTGCCACCATTAATTATGATTCTAAAAGTAAAAACTTTATGGAGATTGTTACAAAGCCTGAATTACCCAAGCGTTCTCTGAATTATTTACCCCTGGGGTTATTTACGTGCAGTAATATTTGAACTAAACTATTTTTAACAGTACGTTAGGTCTCTCCAGAGCATAAACCCGACTGAGACACACTGCTCACCGGGCACAGCAATATCCCTGCGTGGTGAGCATCCTGCATGTTTTCACTGCTGGAAGGCTGTGCTTTGACCAGGGGATGTTAATTAAGTGATGCTCTTCTAACAACCATAAGCTGTTTGTAGTCATAGACAAAGTGGGGATTGTGAAAAGGATTTTATTATTTCTTTCTCCAGGGAAATTGAATTTGTAGCAGAAAGGCCACGAGGGAATCCAGTTACAGAACGTTATTATTAAATATTGCAGCTTCTGTGGTTTGTACAAGGCAGTGAACACACACAGTGCAGTCTAATTGGAATTTACATTTCAGGAACAGGAAGGATCATTTTATTTCCTTTGATGGTTTGTACTGGTCGTGGAGAACTCTATAATAACTCAGGTAAAACTGATATGAGGCATTTAGAGATAGGAAAACAACCTGATCCACAGATACAGGTGACGGATTATTTTTTAATCTCAGCTTTATATTGAAGGAAAGTGTTGCTATGCACAGAAAAGGCAAATAATTCTCACTGACTCTGGCGTAACTCAACATTCATATTGCTGGATAAACTGAAGTGACGACTCACCTGGGGCCCAAAAACAGAACAAAGATGAGAAAAAACGACACAAACAATTCTGCAGGAATTACTTTTTACTCTGTAGGGCTATATGCTCACATCCTTCCACAGCTAATGGTTTGCAAGGCTGATTAGATACAGATGTTAACTTACCTGTCTTTAAATCACTATGTAGGCAAAGTGTTTTAATGTTATTTGGAATTTGTAAGCAAATATTAATACAGCAGTGGATTCTTACAGGCTGTCTGGCTTTGCAGTGCTTGCAATACCATTCGGTCCCTGGGCCAGATCTGCATCCAGCTTTCTCTCGCTGACTTCTCACGATACACTAGAGAAGCACCTGCAGCGGTCCATCTGCCATCTCTGAGCTGGTTTTGATGAGGCAAAAGCACAGAAAAGCAACGTATCCATCAAGGAATGCAAGTCCCAAATAAGAAGAAAGAAAATCACAGAGATTTCCACCATCACACACTCGAAACATTCTGTTGAACTATTTTCTCTTTCACCAGGACATTGAGCTGCTGGAGGGGGACCAGAGGAGCCATGGAGATGGTCAGAGGCTGGAGCACCTCCCCTGTGAGGACAGGCTGAGAGAGTTGGGGTTGTTCAGCCTGGAGAAGAGAAGGCTCCGGGGAGACCTTAGAGCAGCTTCCAGTGCTGACAGGGGGCTACAGGAGAGATGGGGAGGGACTTTCTACAAGGACATGCAGTGACAGGACAAGGGGTAATGGATGTAACTACAAGAGGGCAGATTTAGACCTGATATAAGGAAGAAATTCTTTACTATGTGGGTGGTGAGGCAGTGGCCCAGGTTGCCCAGAGAAGCTGTGGATGCCCCATCCCTGGGGGGGTTCAAGCCAGGCTGGATGAGGCCATGGGCAGGGACACCCTCCACTAGCAAGGTTGCTCAAAGCCTCATGCTTCTTCATGTTAAACTAGTATAAGAAAAACCCCAAAGGAAAAACTCACACTTTCCTCCAAGCAGTAAGGGATGAGGATGTGGTACCTACCTTGCACAGGACAAGGCAGTCTGCTTTTCACTAGCAGATTAAAGGGGCTTTATGAATGAAAACATGAACCAAACCTTTTCTTTTTTTATTCTTTAAAAGTACCAATGAAGCCAAAGCATTGGCTCATTGTGGGGCAGGAAGCAGCACTTCACAGGTTGTAGTTTGTTTGCAAAGTTTGAGATGGAGCCTCTCCCCTACCAAGGAGAGCCTCCATCTCTGTCACTATTCCTGTGCTGTCCCAAATCCACCAGCATCTTCCCCAAATAAAATGATGTAAGAGAAAATAGCTCTTTCCTTTCTTTTCCTTTAGGAAAAGTTTCCCGCATATTTGTAGTCCTACTTGACCTTCCTTCTGTGGGAGCTGGGATGCTGCTGATGGGATGAAGTTTTATTTACCTCGGAACACAAATCTCAGCGATGACCAATTTACTCCTGCACATGCTTGGAGACCACTGGATCTCTGAACCACCGTTCAGTACAGAATTTATGTGCAGCTATCAGGAATCTCTCAGGAGTTCCCAAATGATTGCACGGAGGATTATGGAGTTTCAACTCAGTGCAGCTGAGCTGGCAAAATCTCCTCTAACACCTGAACTTTGAAGCAAAGCGGTAAGCATGAGTTTTGTGCCAGCTAAAGCAAGCTTACCTTGCAGGTAAGAATCTGGCACGTGGAACAATTCCTTAGGAAATTATAACCCCATAACCCAGCGATTAGGTAGGCTCAGAAATCAATACACAGCGATGTCATGCAATGTCTAGAGCAGTGTGTATGGCTAAGGACGTATCACGGAGACACAGTAAGACAGAGAGAGCAGGGAATTAGGGATGCTGACAAATTCTGCCACCTCCATCCCGAATCAGGGCTGACTACACCTCAGGTAACACTGGCGGGAGATGCTTATTCACCTTAGGCTTTAAGAACTTCATTGGTGGATATTCAAGTGAGAAATTTCACAGGCAAAAAGTAACCTACAGATATCCTTCATCTGAACTGTGTGAAGGACTGGTGGAGTGAACTGAAGGTATCAGCAAGGGAACTAAAGTATTTTGAGTACACATTTTGGAGAGGGAACTACCCAGCACAAACCATTGCTGTACCCCAGCAGACAATCTCTCGGGGGAAAGAGGTGCGACAGGGAATTTTCTATCCCCTGCTCCAACAGGGTGACAAACACTCCAAACTTACAACTGTCTCATGCTGGAAAGATTCTGCAAATGTAAAAGTCGCCTTTATATTTTTACGTAACCCATAGTGCCATACATCAGCGCCGTAGTTCTGAGAATTTGAGTATTGAGAATTTTCCTCATCCTCTGCAGAGACTTTTTGGCTACTTCTAACTTTTAGGATATTGTTATTGTTCCAATCATTCCCTCATAAATGCTTAGAAGAGGAGAGAGTCTTCTCTTGAGAACGCTGACTAATAGTTTGAGATTCAATATTTTTTTTAATTAGGTCTGTGGACGCTAGGGCAACTTAAGAAAACCCTAGGGTCAGAATACAATCCAGAGGGCTTTGCTAACATGTCTTGGAAAAATGCTAAACATTGGAAGTCATCACCGGTGTTTAAAAGTTGTCTCACATGAAAACAACTTTGACGAGAAATTATAGGAAAGACTGAATCTCAAGTATAAATCAAAAGTTCTGCAAGTAACATAGGCTACTACTGAAAGATCAAAGAATTAATTTATATGCTCTTTACACTAATTAGAACCTTTCTTACTTCCTTTATTGGGTTTTATGAAGATACTGACCTGAACAAGTACAGATTAATATCAGCGATTCTCAAAAACATAGGAATTATCATATAAAGTAAAACCCGATGCCTTCTGAGTCATTGTGACACCTGAGACAGGTACCAGAGGCACATAGCTGGCAGGTGCAGATCTAACCAGAAAGTTCATGATTCTAAAAAAATGCATGAAGGTATTTCATCTCTGCAGATCACATTTACACATCAAAATTCCACCATCAGTTGAATCGATTTCTGTGCAGGTTAACTACTGGCATAACAGATTCATACAGGTGGAGTTGAATTTTATTATTGGTTTAACTGGGAGCAGAACACGACCTGTCAATATTCATAAATTAAAAACCCCCCACCTTTAATATAGCAGCTGGTCAGCACAAATCCGGAGAAAAGCCTGCGTGGAAACCGAAATAGAGATCCCTAACTGACCTCAACGAATAACAATAAAAACAATTCCATTTCATGTAGCAGGCTGATTCCACACTGCCAGCCCTCTGGTCTCGAGATGCTGCCAGGACCAACTTTCCTATTCGCCTTCTTGAGGGTTGAATTTATAAACAACCTTTCCTGAGCTCTCCCTCAGATATTCCCAACGGATCTCTGTGTTGGCAATGCTCAAGTTGAGAAGGGACAAGCTTTGGTCTGCTGGGCTTGTTTTGACATTTCTCATTATAAAGAGTTTTACAGTTTGTAAATAAGTTTAATAATTTGAGTTTGAATGACACGAGGATTTTTTCCTCCCTTTGCTGCTCTATACATAAGAATTCACTTGGCAGATTTTTGCCTCTTGCGAAGAGCTAAAATTTGGGAGTACAGATGCCTTGTCTTGTACATCTTGGTTTTCTTGCTTCTACATGTGGAGAAGAAACCCAAGGTGTCGCCTTGTTCAGCTTCGACCTTTAGCCTTGGTGTTTGGTTTTTTTTTTTTGATCTCCCCATCCTTTTGCTGTAGGACAAGGGTATTGTTTTACCAGACTGAAGGATGGATAGTTTGACTCTTAACTTCCTGTGCCTACCCTATGAAAAATCCCAAGCGAGGGACCACTCTAAAAACAGACAGCCCTGGTTATGGTCACAGTTCATGTAGACTGAGGTGTGTTCCTTTGTCCCCACTGGAGAAAGCCGGGACAGTGCTAGGACCAAAGAGGAAAACAGCAGTTGATGTTTTCAAGGGTTTATCAATGTTCAAAGAACATTAAATGTCTCAAAAAAAAATTAATTTCTAGAGAGTGGTGGTTGCTGTGGCATCCTGAGGAAATGTCAAGCTGTAGAAATGTCCTGACAGATATTGCTTCTCAGAGCTTCTCTAAATCCTGGACTTTGTTAGGTTACCGTTCCCCTAAAACACAAGGAGTGAAGTCCTAAAGTAAAACAATACATTCACCGCTTGGTGCACCTGAATCTTTACCTTCCCTTGAAAAATCTTCAGAACAGCAGGTTGTGCAGTATAACAGAATGTTCCAGTTCTAACCAGCACTGTCTGGCAGTCAATTCATGAACAAACCTACGAGTGTCCTCAGTCAATTCAAGCATTTAAATCAATTCCAATGATCACTAACACATTGCAGTGAGCGTGCCTTTGTGAAATGGGATTTCTAGTTTCTGTAATGAATGATGACCCCCCTCCCTTTACTGCCCAAAGGAGAGGAAAAAAAAAAAACCAAGAAAAATAGTCGCATGTGTGACAGATTGATTAGTTCCATTACATTTCTCTTTCTATGAAGTGTTTTGAAACAATCAATTTGTAATTCAGTTGGATGGTTTGTACTGAAGTCCATTGCCTGAAAGCAACAAGGATATGAGAACACTTTTGGAGTTTAACTAAAAAGGGATATAATGTAGTATTTTCACAGTTTCCTCTTAAGATGTGTGGGAAACAAGACAAACAGATGAACCTGAGAACAACTGATGGTCAATTATTTTGGTAGCCGTAATAAAATATCTAACATTCAAGACTTTGCTAAAAATAAATTGTGCCTGTATCGCTTTTCAAATGATACGATCAATTTTGCATATAGATTAAAAGATGCATGCCATGAGAATATTGATCTAAGGGGGAAATCAATGTGTTTCAAATGAATATTCTGTGACTGGATCGTACAACCATATTCCTCCTCCAGATTGCAGTGAATATATATACACACCAGCTGGAATATAACAATAAGTTATCTTTATAACCTTCCACTCACCCAAGGAAATATTTTGCACTGGAACTGGATCTAATGTTACTTTGGAAGAGGGGAATTTACTACGATATTTTTAGCATGTCCTATAGTTAGATCATATATAAAGAAGCAAGAACTCATCAAAACAGTGTATTAAGGAAGGATAGCACAATCAATGTAGAGGTTTTTACCAAAGAACTTAGGAGAAAAACTTTCTTTAATCTACCCAGTGAAGGACTCCTTCAAAAAAAAAAAAAAAGTTCTAGTCAATAAATATTCAGAACTGAAAATAGCAAACTCATGAGTGAATTTGACAAAATAGAACACTGCAGACTAGTACCTGAGTCACATCCAGAGTTTTGTTTGCAGATCTCATTCTTCCTGACAAAGATACTTACTCGACTTTCGGGTTACCTGTAGGTCTTTCGTGTTGCTTGATGCTATTCCTCCCTGCGATTCACACTCCTAACACCTACTAGTTTGAGAACCGAGGCTTGTAACCAAGTCAAAAAATCCCTAGATAGCCGTAGAATTAGGACCCGGTGATGGGTTTCATGGAGTAAGCACAGGTAAAAGGAGTTTATTGACTTCTAATTCAGGCAACACAGAACTCAGCTTGTTCTAACAGACTGGCCCCAGAATATCAGACAGAAATGGTTCCCAGCTGCTCTACCTGCTTCTGTCAGGAACTTGTCCTGAAATGGAAGAAATAAAACAGCAAGTATTTTATTTAACTGTCAGTAGCTTTCTTTTTACTTTTATTTGTAAATAACTTCTTACAGATCTCCTGTTTCGCAGGCATCCGTTTCCTTTACCAGTTTCATGCCATATTTACCATCCATTTCCAATGGTTTCTGCATCTATTGTCTTCTTTTCCCCCCATCTTTAGTGCTCTTTAATCCCTGCTCTATTTGATTGCTTGCACCATTCTTCTCCTAAAGATCGGGTTTTATTTGCTTCAGTACTCACTGCCTCTCACATGCACCCTCTTACGTTCCCAAATCTCTTTCCATTGTTCATGCCTTTCCCAAGGGCCTCCATGCATTCCCCTCGTTTATGTGGTCTGCACCGAAACAACGCTCAGATTAACGTCCAGGAGATTTCATCTTCCAGCGATGCAACTCGCTTCTCCAAAGCAAAACTCAGATAAGAAGCTCTCCTTCTCTGAGACTGTTAGTAGTGAACAATACCAGCAGAAGTGAATTTACAGAACATCTTCTGCTTTGCCTAACACCCACCTGTGTCAGATACTCATCTTTGGAGAGGATGAGTCATTCCCTGGAGAGTCTCTCTGCTCTCTGCTGTCTGTAGGTGGGGAAGCAGATGATTAGCTTAGATTAGCTGTCTCGTAGAAGAAAAAGAAGAAAGCAGCAGGCAAAGCCCTACCAACACCAGAGGTTAGAAGTTCTTTGCCCAAGTCAAAGAACAGCGTCCTGGCCTGTATCAGCAATAGTGTGGCCAGCAGGACTAGGGCAGGGATTGTGCCCCTGGACTCGGCACTGGTGAGGCCGCACCTTGAATCCTGGGGTCAGTTTTGGGCCCCTCAGCACAAGAAGGGCATTGAGGGGCTGGAGGAGGTCCAGAGAAGGGCAATGAAGCTGGGGAAGGGTCTGGAGCACAGGGCTGACGAGGAGCGGCTGAGGGAGCTGGGGGGGTTCAGTCTGGAGAAGAGGAGGCTGAGAGGAGACCTCATCACTCTCTACAGCTGCCTGAAAGGAGGGTGCAGTGAGGGGGGTGCTGGGCTCTGCTCTAAAGTAACAAGAGATGGGACAAGAGGAAATGGCCTCAAGTTGCACCAGGGGAGGTTTAGGCTGGATATTAGGAAAAATTTCTTCACTGAAAGAGTGATGAGGCATTGGAACAGGCTGCCCAGGGACGTGGTGGAGTCACCATCCCTGGAGGGGGTCAAGAAACGTGTCGATGTGGTGCTTGGGGACATGGGTTAGTGGGTTGAGTGGGGTTGGGTTGGACTTGATGATCCTTGAGGTCTTTTCCAACCTTCATGATTCTATGATTGTCACTCCCAGCTTTGTTCTTAGGGAGAACAGGCAGAGGTACTCACCTACCGTAACCACCATCCAAGGATGAGAGGAGTTGCCTTCTGGAGGAAGGCTACAGAGGGAGAGGAAGGTGTCCATAGGACTAACTTCTAAACACCTAGGTCGGTCAGGGTGTAAATGTCGAAACAGGTGTCTCACCACGCAGTATGTGTGGGGG
The DNA here is from genome assembly GCA_011057875.1 of Pterocles orientalis. Classification (NCBI taxonomy): domain Eukaryota; kingdom Metazoa; phylum Chordata; class Aves; order Pterocliformes; family Pteroclidae; genus Pterocles; species Pterocles orientalis. Next base: position 1,574,624 of record WKFP01015568.1, on the reverse strand, counting down.
TAAAAATATAAGCGAGTAGCTATTCTCCATTGTGCTGTGTGCAGAAAGTGCCAGTAACCTGGAGTACTGCGAGTTCCCCTGACAGTCTGAGTGACAGCACAGTGACTTGATTTCAGGACTAGCATCTGGCCAGTCTTCATCACGGTCAGGATGGTCTCCTTAGAGCTCTCAAACAGCTTACATTACTTACACTTGAGATCCAGGAGCTATCAAAATTCAGGCAATGATGACACACAACCAATTCATTAACGAAGTTTATTCCTTTTTTTTCCCAAATACATGGTGTTAAGGATAAGAATTATTTATGACCAGCATGCATGCAAATTAGTAAGAAATTGCAAATCCATATTTGTTTCCCTCATGAGTGACTGAAGTCACAGAGATGCACTTTGAAAAGTTGCATGCTCTTACTACACATTTTCACCACGCTCGGAATAAGAGGTTAATTGCAGACGGGCCAGAAAATAATGAGATAGCATCACCATTTACAAACACGTGAACTTCTGACTACCTTTCGCTGGCAGCTGTGATGCGGTAAATGAGTATGAAAATTGAATCGGTGACACGCTGTCTCACTCTGAATCCTGCACAAGGTCCTTCTCTCACAGCTTGTCGTTTTCTGCTCTCTATAAGAGAATACAAAGTCTTCATCCAAAGGAAGCGTGTTATTATACGCCAATAAGCAGAAATCAGACTACCAGAAAGCAGACTTCTGTTTTCTTGGAACACGAAGGTATGTTTGGGACTCAGGGCAACAAACTGCCCGTGTAAATGCTGCTGCACACAGGGTACAGAAGAGGCTGAGCAGAACCTCCAGCTTCAAGCACCAGAACTTCTTGTGGTGCCAGTAGCTGACTTTTCTACATCTTACCCTTATTTAGGAAGGATGCACTACTTTTTTTCTTGGTTTATAGACAGAGTTCTTCAACCAACCTGATTGGTTGAAGTCTGTGCTTATAATTCACTGTGAAAGACAGCTAAACCCCAAGAATTTTCTGTTTGCATTAAGGAAGAAAGGCACAAAACAGCTGGTTACAGTTAATTTATCATTTCTGTAGTGGGAATGTTTACACCATCCTCGCAGTAGCACGAACAGCCAAACAGTGCCTGATTTAGAGGTCAGTTCCAAATGTTTTTCAAATCAAACATCTTAAGAAAAAAACCAGAAGCGAAAAAAGAAAATTGTTCCTACATCTACAGAAACTGTGTTGTCAGAGACATTTTCACTCTCTGCATAGGCGTGACCCTGATTACACGAGCACAGAATGATGTGTACCATGTGGAGTGTCAAAACATGGGCTGGATATCTAGTAAGTGTTTAACACTGCTAAAATTTTGGCAAAGACAACCTCTTTGAATCTGTTCAAAAAAATGAGACAGTGAGACAAATCCCAACACCAAAAAGGGGCAAAATATTTCTCCTCTATTCAAGCGTATAAAAGCCTGGCTTTTGCACAGGAGCCATAATTAAAAACCACACCTTTTGGGTGGATAATCTATTGGTATTGCAACAGCACTGAGCTTCCTTCGTGATCATCGTGGCCTTTCAAAACCAAAAATGCTTAGAAATAATACAGTTGTTTTCATATAAAGGGATAAAATCTCCCTAAAGAGATATAAGGCACATTTTCTCTTATTCTGCACAGGAGAATGCAGGAGAATGCATAGGACAAGCGAGGCAAGAAGGAATTAAGTCACTCAAGCAATTCAGCAAAGTGTTGCAAATGAACAGAAGCCTGAATCCAGTAAGTCCATGGGATGCTTCTTCTATTCCCAATGCTGAGCCAGAATCCAGCTCCAGGAGGACGAATGCCCCCTTGGAGGCCTTTAAAACCCTTACCACATTGTTCCTGTATAAGGAAGCAGCAATCAGCAGAAGGATGAGTACTTCACCAGAAGAACAGAAATAAAGCTCTAAGGTGGGTGACCCACCAGACTCGGTCTACCCACTGTGCGGGGGGTGAGACACTGGCCCAGGTTGCCCAGAGAAGCTGTGGATGCCCCATCCCTGGAGGGGTTCAAGGCCAGGCTGGATGAGGCTTTGGGCAACCTGGGCTAGTGGGAGGGTGTCCCTGCCCGTGGCAGGGGGGTTGGAGCTAGATGATCTTTAAGGTCTTTTCCAACCCAAACCATTCTGTGATTCTATGATTCTATAACAGTTCATACCGCGGAGGTCTCTGCAGGATGTAGAAAAGTTGTTTACTTTTAATTTGTAAGGATGTGGTATTAATTGTAAGATCAATTTCCTTTCAGAGCAGCTAAGCAGACTATTACCTCTTGTCTCAAGGACCCTGTCCAGGTAAAAATGATTTATGAGTTTTACACAGCAATTTTTTTTTTCTTCTCTTTGCTGTAGTATTCTCCTATTTTCTGTCATCTATCTTTTTATTCAACTAAATGGCATGGAATTATTTGCACTTACTATCTGGACAAAGAATCAGTTCTCCGTACAGAGAAAAAGCCCATAATGTTTCCTTTGAATAGCACTAGCTTTTCATCACGCCGAAGTGAATACAGAAAGTTTCTCTGGTCAATTACTCACTCACCAGCAGCGACTGCCGCAATTGTGCTCTTTCAGAAACACATGAAGCTAACATATTCCGGGGAATAGAAAACTGGTTTCCTTGTTCTGAAAAAATGACCATAATGAATTTGAAATCGTAGCAGAATGGATAGCCCGTGGACAGCACTTTCAGCTAACCACTGGAAGAGGTATTATAAAAACAATAATAATCAGAGATCATTTCTACAAGAACCAACCAAACCTGTCCCTTAAGGGCATACGTGCCAGGGTACTTAATGCACAGGATAATAAATTACTTTTGCAAACTTTGCCTTTATGCACCACTGGAAGTCCTTTGACGACCCCTTTCTAGTGAACCACCTTTCTTTAATATTTATTTTAATATCTTTTTCTGCTACTGCGTTCATTACAATAGCCTGGGGGACACAAAGTGTATCAGGGTGATTCAAGAGGTCCATCATCTCAGGAAAAACTCACTGCTTGGAGCTCCTAGAGTCCTGCTTGAAGAGTTGCTGACAATCATCTGTGAGCACCAAAGACAGTGTCTCCATTAGGATACATCAGTTCTATCCCTTTGCCTCTGCTCCCTACTTCTTGACTTTTTCCTAAAGACTGCAATAAAAAAAAAAATCTTTGTATATATATGAGTAGCAAGACATGGAGCTATCTGTTGAACTAAGATCAGCAAAAGTGGTGCAAGGACATCTACTGTAGAGCATCGACAATGACCTGCTTTAGCATTTTGATTGCTTGTGCCTCTGTGATGTGAGTTGGGCATCTGTAAATTAATATATGCTCCTACCTCAAAATAGAGATACAAAGCTTAATATCTATGGAAAATCCTTAGAATATTTTTTATGCAAAGAGTAAAGGGAGTTTGAGATGCTATAACTAGGATAATAAGTTAGAAATATACATGTGGCTTCGAAATGGGCGTATTAGGATAACTTCTTAAAAGGGATGTTCCTTTTTTTAGGTATTAATGGTTTTTTAGATGTTTACACTGAAACAATTCTCAGTCATATTCATATGGCATAGAGTCATTCTTCAAGCACATCAGAGTGTAGGAATACTTAAAAGAATTTGACAAAGACAACAATTCAGAAAACCTAACATAATTAAAAAAAGAAGTTAGACATTTGAATTGACATAAATCACTTGAGTAAGCTGTTGGTAAGACACTAGACAAGCTAGCAGCTTAATAACAAATGCAATATACAGATCACAAACAGAATGTTCACATCAAAGCTTGAATTACCAGATTCCAGAGATGCACACGCAAAGTGACATGTATCGTGAAGTCCTTTCATGCTGATACATAATGTTAATTACATTCTGATGTGTGTACATACTCTGAAATTATTAGCAAAATAAAAATCAATCTGAAGGCTCAGTGCAGAAAAGGTGTTTCATCCCTTAATGTCAACACCCATCCCAAAACCAGTGCACTGTAACGCCCCAGTTTGGTAGAGGTACAGCTGGGAAAAACACCAGTCTGCTCTTGGCAAATAAAGAAAGATGTTAAGGGAAAAACTGAAAGGGAGAATGAAAATAGATAGACTTCAAAAGGCTCAGAAAAAGGTTTTGAAAGGCAGCTCAGCTTGGTGGATGGTGACAAACAAGGAGATTTGCAGGTCAGTCAGCTTGCCAGGCTGGTCAGGACACGTTAGTCATTGCTGCTCTCTCGTTCAGTAGAAATGACTCTCCAGAATAAATAATCAGATAAATTATTTTGTAGCACCCTTTGTGTGCTTAGTATAAAAAAGGACACATGCAATACACTGAGGGCCGTGACAAATGGTTTATAAAGCAACGACCATGCGAGCCAAGCTCGTCACATTTACAGCAAGACACACAGCACCCATGACAAGAGGAGGAGCTGTCTGGCACGCAGACCAGTCGCAGGCTTCATGCTCAGAAAGATAAAGGCTCAAGCATTGATCCCTAGGGAGATGAACAAAAACACAACTTTGTGTTCTTTCCTGTACGCTGACCGCAGCAAGAACGCAGAGACCAGCTCAAAGAATGGATGGGACAGAAAACGTTCTAACCCGAGTTCAGCCTCAAGTCTTTATGAAGTAGGTGTGAAACTTAGCGGTCCATGGCTCTCTTTGTGCCCTGACAAAGTGTACCAAGGAGGAAGTAACCAACTGGTTTTACGTACAGTGTAGGTGATGAATCTCTTCAGAACACAGCATGGGCTGACCCCCCAGTGCACCTCCCAAGAAAGAGATCAGCTCAAGATGACTGACCTTATCCAGATACAGGAGAGTGCTTTGGCTCATCCATTTAATTGAGTGATACTAATTATTGTTTTGCCTTGACCTAAGACACAGCACACTTAGACATCAAGCACAAAAAAAGCCTTTTTCTTGCCATTCAAGTTATGCATGGTAGCGTCGTGCTGGGAATTAATTAAAAGAGGTATGAGACGGATATGAAAAACAGGGAAAGCAATTTGTAAGAGCGAGTCTTAGAGACACCATCTCATAAACACAATGATGCAATTTACAAATATTTGTCATTCATGCGACCTACCCAGTTTATTCCCAGAACAGTCGGGAACCCAGCTGATGAGGAATAACAATTGAAACAAAGGCACTGGGCACTGCTCCTGGTGTTGAGTAGAAAGGAGCGTGAACGGCAGAAAATTATGAGAGTTCAGTTGTTACTAAACCATCACTCTGCTCTGCTTACATCTAGCTTGACCAGGTTCACCCATCAGAGAAAAAACTCAGTTTAACCTTGAACACCAGAGGAAAGAGAAGTGTTAAAATAAATACAGAGTACTAGAACCGTGTATGTTGGAAGTGACCACTGGTGGTCATCCGGTCCCAACCCCTCTCAAAGCAAAGTTGACTTCAAAGATCCTTTGGGTTGTTCAGGGCCTTGTCTAGATAGAAACTCCACAACCTCACTGAGAAATCTGTTCCAGCGCTCAGTGGGAGCTCTAGCTGTTACCTCTTGTCTTTTTGTTGTGCAGCCTGGAGTCTAACTTTTGTTCTCCACTCCTCCCCTCTGAGTAGCTGAAGACAGCAACCACATCTGCCCGCAGCTTAGCCCTCTCTTCTCCAGGCTAAAGACATCCAGCTCTCTTAGCCTCTCCGCACATAATTTGCTCCAGCCCTGCCCATCTATCAGGAGATCAGTCCTTCACTGGTCTCACTCCTGTGCCCGTCTCTCACAGGCAGGTTTTCACCAACCGCACGGTCCTGCCTGTCCAGTCCACATCTCCCTGTTCTGGATAAAAGGAAGCCATGGGACTGTCAAAGTCAAAGACATCTGTCATGCTTCTTTTGTTCATCTCAACACGGGAAGCACTCAGGCTGGTCGGGTATTGATTTGCCATTGGTAAACAGGAGCTGGCTGTTCCCAGTCACCTCCACGGGCTGGACATGTCTTCCTGGAGGACCTCCTCCACAGTCTTCCCACAGACCAAGTTAGGGTGGCCACCTAGAGTCACCTGCACCACCCATTTGCTGTCCGTTTCAGAGATAACAGAGCAGCTTCACAATGACATCGGTCACCTCCCTGAGTTTCCTCGGATGTGTCATTTTGACTTCTGCATGTCCAGTTTACCCTGTCTGGTCTCTACCCCACTCTGGTTAGTACTGCTCTCCCTGACAACATGTGGAGACCTGCAAGGCATGAGAGCAGACGTTGCCACTAACGACTGTGGCAGAGGTGGCACTGAGTGCCCCAACCCTTTCCAAATCCTTCATCACTGGCTTGCCCACCCATTCATCAGCAAGCTAGCATTTCTCTTTTCCTGCTAACATACCTGGGTAAGATGGTCTTATTGCTCAACAACAAACTTGTCTAGTTTCAACTTCATTTTTTGCAATGTCATCCCTGCATGCCTTTTGGGCAGCATGTTCCTGCACCTGCCGTATACCTTCCTGTGGTTGTACCATGACATATTTTATTCTCCTTTAAGTAACTATCCTGCAAGGATATATCAATATCACTAATTCAGTGTGGGTTCTGAGCAACACCATAAATAACAGATGATACAGAAAAAAGGAGTATTTTATGTTCTGCACAGATTTATCAGTTGATATTAGTTGACCTTTAGGTACAACCTCGTTCAAGCTTCTCCAAAAACCTGCACTTTATATATTATTAAATGAGAAGAAATAAAACCTCTTGAAGTTAAAAGAATGCTATAAAGGCTGAGAAGCGTTCAATAGATATAAAACATCAAGATTAAGGCTGCCTATACAGACAATAAATACAAGATTACATTTTCTTTACAGGGGACCCCTTCACACTTGAACACAAGACATGATTTGTGTTTGCTTTACGTACAGAATTTCACTACTTTATGGTGTCTTGTCACCACGTATTTCATACAGAACTGAAACCCTTCTCTGAAGGCAGAGTTATTATTTTCCTCATGAGCTTTTCTGTGGGGCTTGTTTCAGTGTCTGAGGGCTTCACAAATTGTAGTCAGTCTTCTCTGCAATCTCTGGATGAGCACAACCTAGCATAAAGACCAGAAATAAGGCACAAAGACTTTAAAAAATAACAATATGTCCTCTAGCTGTGGATATTATTACAATAAGTTGGGCTCATTATAATTTTTTCAGGCACCTCATTAAATAAAATCTCCTTTGTTCAAAGTCACCTGGGTCTGGTGGGTTTCGGGTGTTTCAGGGAGTCCCCAGAACTTCTGCGAATGAGACCACAAGTTTTAACCAGAGTTAAGACAAGGAACCAAACAACCAGATAAAAGTTGTTAGAAGAGTTGTGTTATTTACTTCTCATACTCTTGGGAACTGTGTTTACAGGCACGGACAGTGAATACTCCAGAACAGAACTGCTTTAACCGTTACACCATCCTCCCATTCTCTTTGTCTACTCACTGCACTTTCCACGCCCTGCAAGACGTGGGATAGCAATCCTACATCTCGGCTATTTGCCTCTCATTTCATACTCCCAAAGACCTGATTCATGCGGCTGAAAGACTGCGAGCCAACATCCTGCTCATTTCATTGCCGTTTCTCCTGATGCCCATCCCAGGCTTGCAGACGTGCACTCACGGATCAGACTTTCAGAGGTCCCAGAATGACTCCTCCTCCCTAAGACTCCTTGTTTCAACTTTTCTGGTGTCTGTCTTTTGCTTCCTCTGCCTTGGAGGATGTTTCTCTACCACTCTGCATGGCCATTATGGTACAGGCTGGGCAACGACTGCCTTGGAAGCCACTCTGCAGAGGAGGTTCTGGGGTCCTGGAGCTGTCCAGGAGCCAGCAGTGTGCAGGTTGACTGAAGGTCAACCACATCCTGGGCTGCATTGGCAAGAGCACAGCCAGCAGGTCGAGGGAAATAGTTATTCCCATCTATTCGGCAGTTGTGAAGCCACATCTGGAATATTGTGTCCTGGCTTGGGACCTCCAGAACAAGAGGGAGGCTGGCAAACAGCGAGGCCAGTGAAGGACTACTAAAATGATTAGGGACTGGAGCAACATGATATATTAGGAGAGGCTGAGATGAAGGGTTTGTTTAATCTGGAGAAGAGAAGGCTAAAGTGGGGGCAGACCTAATTGCTGTCTTCATTCAGGAAGAGTCTGTCTTGCATTAGGAAGACCGTCACTAGCAGGTCGAGGGAGGTCTTCCTTCCCCTCTGCGCTAGGCAGAAACCCAGAAAAGAAAATTTCAATCCGAGTATTTGTCATTAGTCAGAAGTAGCTGAAAGCAGGTGGTTCAAACCGAAGTGTCAGGTAAGGAGGAATTTTTGCCCCAAATTGCACCAAGAAACCAAACTCGGTGTGTTTTTTTTTTAGAGTGTTTTCCTCTCCCCTCTGTTATCTGTGGTCTTTGCATGTTCCGGCATACAAGTGTGGGGTCACTAGTCACAGGTCACAAAAGCAGGGACTGAGGCAACCCGTGGTGCTTACATTGGCTCCCCAGGCAAGTGCTGGCCGCTCCCAAAAGCCAAACTAGTAAACGGGATGGATCTTTGCCCTGACACAGTCTGTATCTGCCAGCTCTATATAAATTGTGATCACACTCTGCATCAGCTTCCTGTCCTGTCGTTAAAGAAATAGAAGAGAAAGAAAAAACCCTGAATCTTCTCCAAATGTGCACTCACACTTCTGAAGGTAACGATTCCTTAGTCCAAGCCACAAGCACGGACAGTAAAAAGCTGCAGAATGCACAAAGCCTTCATGAATTTCAAATTTTCAGTCTTAATGAGCCCTAAGACATCCTTTTATCTTCAGTGAGGGTATTTTTTTCAATAAATAATGATGAAAAACCTACTGTTCCTGGAAAACCCTGAGTGCCCTACAGCCATTGGCACAGAAGCCTCTAAATTGCACGTGCGGAAAGTTTGGGTGCTACCTGTGTTTGCTGCTCATGGACAAACCAAAACATTGCAGCCCATTTGTTTCTGCCAAGGTCTATTTTCCTTCCATTGATGGACAAGAAAAGTTAAGCCAGTGCTGTCAATGAGAGAACATGAATTTTGTGCCATCTCCTCGAGAACACGAATTTTGCGCCATCTCCTCAAAAATTTCTGCTCCAGCCACCATCCTAAACGCTCCTGTTGTATCCAGAATAATTTTTCCTCTTGGAGCCTTGTTCTGTATAATTGGATAGTAAATCTTGTGCAGGATATTTGTAGCTGTGCCTCGAGCAAAATTCCTGGAGTTAACCTGGACTCCTGAGCAGAGCAGTGTCTCACTGACAATTCTGCAATATTAGCACTTTACACGGATTAATGAGATCCAGATTTATTTGCACTCCTAAGAGTGTTGTTTTGGGTTGTTTATAGACAGCATCAGTAATGTTCGATCCGCTCTTGCAAGGCAGTTCTCACAGTCCCATGGACTAGGAAACAATGGAGATTCTGCAAACCTGGGTGTCACAGAAATCAAATAAATCTTGCAGTCAGCAGGGTCAATGGCTGTACACTTGAATTCTTTGTACAAGCAAAAAAGTGATGCTTCAACTCTTCAGAAATTTCTATTTGAAGAAGAGAATTTATGGTGAGGAAAGGTTGAAGCCTCTGCAAAATTGATACCTCCTAAAAGTACAACGTACAGTCCCACTACGGACTGAAAAAATTTAGACCTTAAGCCACTAGCAAGTGTAACATTATATATTCTTGGTGGTCTATTTCTTTTAGGGCTAGAATCCTAAAGCTAGCATAGCCCAGAGTTTCCAAACACCTTTATACTCAGGCCACAGGCAGGTGATAAAAAATTTAGATATTGCACAGAAATAGTAAGTCTTTGCTTGACTCTTTTTCTCGGATGAAAGTCAACATTCCTTGCACTATTTCTACCCTCGTGCATTGTGCTCCCAGGATGGCTAACACTGCAGTGGCAATGTACGGCTATCGCTACTTTGATTGTTAGGAATTTGCAAGGCGGGCGATGGGTCTCGTGGTAAAACCTACAGAGAGAGCAAGACTCAATGGACCGACCAGAACTATCTGGAGATAGCCTGTGTAAGTGCATATATCTGTTATTGCGTCTTTAACCTACTACCCTGAATTGAAAATATTGCAAAAGGCACTAAGAACACATAGCTCTAAAATCAATTAACAAATCAGCAAATTATTCTCATTATAGTGCGTAGCAATATGTCTCAGCTAAAGGCTAACAAAAGGCTTCCCATCACATTCTAGCACACTAAAAGGGGAATTCCTCAGGGTGCTATCAGAGAAGAGGCTCATTGAACTTTTTATCATTCTGGTGGATTCTCATTTAAAAAATATTCTTTCTTACACACCAGCAGTAAACATACATACCAAGCTGTTACCATTACAGCCTCTGAAGCACACTGATTGGAAACTGGCTATCTAATAGAGAGATGTCAATTCGTTCATGAGAATTACCTCAATATAGAAAAACAGCGTTAGCAGAGTAAAAACTTCAGTATTTAAGCAGATTGTGCAGTGTTTGAACAACGCAGTTAACAATCTGGTAATTAAACTTTTTTTCAGAAGAATAAAAAATTCGCTGCACATTGTTTCTGCTGTTCAATTTCTCTTTGACTGACACACGGAATTTGGCTCATAGTAAAAAAAACAGGCTCAAATTATGTAAAATTTACAAATGGAAGGTGTAAATATGGATTCCTGGACAAGGATTGTGTTGCAAAATTATAAAATAAAAAGTAAAATCAAAAGATATGTTTTAGCTGTCCATGGACACGGAGCAGTAACAATGCGATAGCCGATATAATTTCCCAGCTTTTTCGTACTGTCAGATTTCCCCTTTCTTCCCCACTCTTTGCACTAGAAGGAACACAAATGGGTTTACAATATGTCTTGAGGTTCGACACCATGACATTTTTCAATTTCTTTTAAATTTAAACTTTGAGTTTCCTAGGTTTAGGACTCTTGCTTTGGGGACAATGCTGTTGTGACTGTGTAGTTATCTGCCCTGAACGAGACTAAAGCTGCACTTGGCAATAATGTACTTTTAAATGATGCATAGTTTACCGATGTAAAAATCAAGGTAATCAAGAAAAATATTTTTTTTCTTAGATGAACAGTAAACAATAAACCAAAAGGCACCATTACCAGAGGATTTTTCTTATTGTTTGAAGACGTGAAGTCTCAAACTTAATTTTGTTTGTGAATTTTCTCCCACTGGCTCCTTCCTGCTTTTCCTTTTTTTTTTTTTCAACTTTGTGGACAGAAGTTCTGGCTTGTGCCTGAAATGATGACCAGCATAGGAGAGAAAGATCATATTGCTCAGGCAAACAGGGCTTATAGTCTGTACACCCTTAACCAAGAGACAATGTAGTTCTAGAGGAAGGGGTCTGGGACCTGAGTAAGAAGCTACTTTAGGAAACATGAGATAACAGACTCAGATCCATTTACATGCATAAGTGCGTCCATGTCTCCATCTCTACAACCACCATTGCATCACCCGTTACAAAAAGATAAAGGATTAAATCAGAGCTGGGTAATTTTACACATCTGCAGATAACATAGAAAAGGAGGTACAAGTAGGTGCAAGCAGCTAGAGTTTGGCTTTTTTGTTGTTTTTTTGGTTTTGTTTTTTTTTTTTTTTTT